>OX637583.1:20470964-20971523 GCA_951800085.1 Comarum palustre
GTCGAGGGCACATGATTGTAACCACTTCATAATCACCTTTGATGTCCCAAAGGATCAGATCAAGGTCTTCTAGGGAGGTCCCTGGTATTATCGTAAGATTTCAATGATTGTGGAGGAATACGATGGTCTCAAATCCCCTGTCTCTATCCCGATGAACAAGCTCTACTTCTGGGTGGGTCTTCTGAACATACCCAAGGCTCTTAGGATGGACCGATATATCTGGAATGTGTCGATTGTTGCAGGTATGTATATTTGCAAAGGCGAACCTCTCTTTGCATCTACTGGTCAAGTTAGGGTTAGACTCTCTCATGCCCTAGATCGTCCATTTTATGAGAAAAAACCCTAAAAATTATTGATGGCAGAGATTGAAATCCAATTTCAGAATCTTATCGGTGTATGTAAGCATTGTAATTTGATCCAGCATGAGAATGAGATTTGTATCAAGGTAGAGGGAGCAAACCCGAATCCTAGCTCCTCCAAAGTGGTTATGCCAGGATCCTTTACGACAAGATAAATTGGTTTTTCTGATGCAGGTTTTCAATTCAAGGGTTCTAAGAAGGTTGCTTCTTCTACTGCAGTCTGGGGATTGTTTGATCCTCAACCATCCCTACGCAAGCGATCATCATCCATCGAGAGGCTACTCTTGATGATGTTGATTTTGAGGCTCTACCTTTAATTGTCTTTGACAAATAAAAGCAGGCTGAACAACAGATTATTGAAACTCTGAAGCGTGGGATGCCTTCATCTCCTAATGCATCTCCCAAGAAACCTAAGGTGTGCATGGGATCTAATGACGTCCTTCCCTTATCCTTCCTCAAGAAACAAAAAACTCTCATTCCTCGAATCACACCAAGGGCTCTTAGTCTATTGAATGAAGGAAAGAGTTTGAATGGTGGTAATGGAACAGAAGCTGAAGGCAAGAAGAAGAGAGGCCGTCCATTTGGCTCAAAGAATGCAAAGACCCTGGCATGGGTGGAGGAGAAATCAGTTGCAGGTGGTGTGACCATGCAAGTTGATGGTATGCAGCCTAGCCCTAACTCAAAGGGCAAGGATGTTCTTTAATTTTCTATTCAGTTTTTTAACTTTAGCCCGTTTGAGCTTGATTGTTTTCTTAATTTTGTCTTTTTATTCTTCGCATTAGCCTATTTTTCTATACATTTGTAGGAATAGGCTTATAGAATAAGTGAGAGATGATTAAATAGTAGTCTATCATATGTACTAATGTGAGACATGCCTCACAACTACTTGTTTATATGTAGATGGTAACGGTAGAGTATGTAATGACTACTTCTGAGCTTCGTATTTATCATTAATATATCAAGTCGTGATTGATTTCTTAAAAAAAACACTAACATTAAAACCTACAATGTATCATCAACCCCGGCAATAAAATATTGAAAGATAAAAATCCCGGCAATAACTATGTCACCAAACGCCAAACCCATAATGTACTGCTTAACGAACTGCATAATTTTTCGATCATACGAAGTATGAATGAACTCATTTTTATCAACATTATAAGATGTATTTACACATCACCATATACTAACACATATTCGTACCTAACGCTAACGTCCACGTGACAGTACGCCCAGCCAACACGTAAAGAACTTGATGAGTGTTGCGTATTAAAAAGTCAAGAATAAATTTTGATATTTGACGTAAAATTTCTTGCATTTATATTGATCAGCCTGCCTAAAATTTTAGGGACGTAGAAATTAGACGCCCATCGATGGTGATGAGTAAAAAAAACAATGCCCCCCCATAAACGAAATCCAACGTGATTTGACCTGATTACCCCCACCAACTCCTAAACAGAAACCAAAATCTGTAAAATTCGTGTGGTCTGTGAGCAATTCCAGCTTATGACTCACTCTGCAAACAGCTCACAGGGACGACCAAATTACCGAAATACCCCATTCAGGAGGGAAGGGCGCCCAACCGTAAATTGAACACATAAAAAAGGGCATACCTGAACAAACAAAATAAAGCGCAGCATGCAGCTGGCAGCAACAGCAGTGAAAAGACTAGTAGATCTACATTACAATGATTACATTCAACAAGAAGCCCTGATAAAAATCTGAAATTTTCTTCTTCCTTCTTCCCCAAAATCAACGCTGAAAACTAATCAAAACCCTGAAAATAATAATAACTTGTCGTGAAAGAATGATCATCACTGGTCGCTGCCTCTGTTGATCATGTCCTTGTACCTAATGATGGAGTCGATCCTCTGCAGCTTGAGCTGCTGCTTGAACCTGTTGATGAAGTCATCGGCTTTCGCATCCACCTCCTCATCGTCCTCATGATGCTCCGCCTTCTTCTCCCTCACCGTCGCCGGCCTGCGGCTCTCCACGATGTCCTCCCCCACGAAGTGCCCAAATGCCGACTTGTCGCTCGCAGACTTCTTCATCTTCTTCGGCAGCTTCGGCGGCACCTCGCCGGACGCCGGCATGGTGTCGGAGGTCGTCCTGCTGACGGGGTGCTCCTGCAGCTGTAGCTGCTGGTAAATCTCGTCCAGCGTCTGCTCTTCGTCTTCTTCCTGGGTCTCGAACTGGTCTTCATCCAGTTCCATCTCTTGGGCTTCTTCATGTTCCTCTTCATTTTCGGAAGATTCGTCTTCAGTGGAGTGGTCGTAATGGGCTTCCCGTTCCGGCTCCAGGACTACACGGTCTCGGGGCTGTTGGGAAATGGGCTCTCTGGGGAAGTGGAACTGGAACTTGATGGACTGGAGGCGCTGCAAGATGGAAGGAGATCTGACGAGTTTGGGCTCCTCGACTTCATGTGGGAAGGCGAAATGGGTGTCGGATTCGGGCGCCTTTTCATAGCCCGTGACGGGTTCTTGAGATCTGTAGGAATAGAAATTGATGGATTTGAAACGCTGCAAAACAGAGGCAGATCTCACCAGGCCTTGGTGTTGTTGTTGGTCTTGGTCGTGGTGCTTCTGGGTGCCTAAGCTGGAAGCAATGGCGATGGTGCCTATCATGAGATTGAGGAGGAGGAAGAGAACAGTTGGGGTTAGCCAGCTGTTCATGGAGGCCCAAATTGAGGGCATGGCGGAGACAACAGAATCCTCAAACATGGCTTCGGCTTACAGTAGAGGAGGGATGAGGAGATTGGAGAGTATAATAGTGCGCTTCCAATAGCAGAGAGAGAGAGAGAGTAGAGAGGGGGCAGAACATAGGAAAGTGTGTGGGATGGGTTGCTTCTTTTTATGTGGGTGGATATTTCATCGTCTTCTACAGCAGAGAGGTAGTTTGGTATTTTCCTCCGTTTTTGTTTAGTCATTTTTCTTCCTCTCACGGCCTTTGAGGACACGTGTCAGTGAGAAATAGGTGGTGGGAAACAGACACAAAATGAGCTGAGGAAAAAATAGGAGTGGGGTCGGAACCCGAAAACCCGGCCTGAAAAAACTCGAATAAATTTGATTCGGGCTAAAACTTGCAGTCTTAAACTTGTGTTGGTCCAAAACTCGGTCCGTTTTTAAAAAAATTAGTTTGGGTTCGGACTTGTAATTTAAAGAGACTTAAAGTTCGGCTTGACTCGTTATAATTTTAATTAACCATTTTAATTACAGTTTTCTAAAAAATTGGTTCGGGTTTGGGCTCGGGCTTGGTTTGTATCAAACTTATGGAGTTCTAATATTTATTTAACTATTTTAAAACTTGTGCATGTTGAATATAATGAAATTTGAGAGAATAGATTAAATATATGAAATTGGATATTTGAGCCAGAAAACCTGATGGTTCGGCCCGGCTCAGTCCCGAGTTGTGTTGTACTTGGGTTTGGATTTGGATTTTATAAAGCCCAACCTCAAACCGGCCCGTTTAGTTCAGGTTTGAGCTCGGCTCTGCATGGGACATTATCGTTCGACTATCCAATAGAAATCGTCGTATACATTGTAAGTTTTTTTCATAGAAGTGTTGAGTATACTTCCATGAAAGAAATAGGTTTCCTTCCACTTTTGTAACGAAAGAAACAAATAGTTGGTAGGTTTTTCATGAAAAAGAAGGGTGTGTCTATCTATAACAGTAGTAGTTTCAGTAACAACGATCTCGGTAGAATCAGTTAATGCAACTCCATATAATCAGTTAGTGACCAGATGAAGAAGACGGTGGTAATAAATCATATGAAAACCTCATATGCCGAATATATGAATAATTTAGTATAGCTGTGGACGTGAACTTTGGGGAACATGGTATGTAGTATAGTAGTGAGGTAGCTTGGAGTTTGAGGTAGAGGCGTAAGTAGAGATGGCCTAAAATTAGAGAAGCATGGGCAGTGGGAATGGGCTCAATTATCCATTAAAGTAGAAATGTCAACAACACAGAACCTACCGAACATGGTAACAGGGTCTTCCCCTTCTTCTAGTCTCCATTACTTTAACGAAACCGTCGGCGGCTACCTACACAGCTCAAGCAAAACTGCAACTTGTAAAACCAGAAACGAAGAAAAGTAGGTTTTGCCGCCAAAACTATATGAGCCTGTATATATCGGCCCAAAACTCGACCCGGCGTCGCTTCGACACCCACGTCTTGAACAGTTGAAAAGACTGGTTCTCGAACACACGTTCAAAAAGTCTCTGTTTTCTTTCCCCCAAAATCAAAACCAAAACCGAAACTCAAACCCTACTGGATTGAGAAAATGGGAGAGCCCTCACATGGAGCCGCCGGGAGAGGACGACGTCGAGACTGGACGGAGATCCCTGAGAACGCGGAGGAGTTGATATTCCGGCGTCTGGGAGCTGTTGACGTTTTGGAGAATCCTCAGAAGGTCTGCATGAAGTGGCGCGGGATCTGCAAGAACAACACTCGGATGTGGCCGGTGCACCATCGACGTGAGAAATGATGGTGATCTGAAAGCCATGGACTACAACTTGGAGATAATGTGTCGTCACGCCGTTTATCTTGGCCGTGGTGAGCTGGTGGATCTCAATATCGAGCACTTCGGCACCCATCAGTGGCGCACCCGACTCAGCCCACCCTCCGCCGTGTTCTCCTCCTCCATCGTCTCTAGCCTCTCTCAAGCCAGCGGCTCCGACGTTGTCTGGTGAGCATGGTGGTGGGCTTTGGAGGTGTTGGTGGTGAATTTTGGGGGCGGTGATGGTAGATTTGTTGGGTTTCAGACCAAGAGGAAAAAATCGAAAGGAAAAGAAAAAAAATGAAAAATTAAAGAATTTGAATTATTGAAAAAAATATATAATTATTTTCTAAATTTTACTTAGAAAACAAATCGAAAGGAAAAGAAAAAAAATGAAAAATTAAGGAATTTGAATTATTAAAAAACTATTAATTATTCTTAAAAATATATATATAGTTATTTTTTAAATTTTACTTTCCGTCAACTAAGAACTTATCCGACGAAATAATTTTTGTCGGCTAAGATGAACTTATCCAACAAAATAATTTAGTCGAAAGAATAATTTCGTCGGCTAAAAGAAACTTAGCCGACGAAAATTTTTATTTCATTGACTAAGATCTTAACAGACGGCGCTAAGCCGATGGATCTTAGCCGATAGAAATTTCGTCGATTAGGATCTATGTCGACGAATATTTGTTCTTAACAGACGATTTTAATCCGTTGGCTAAGTTTCAAAACCTAGTAATGCTTGATACTCAGTTTCTCAACCACTCTCCTCATCCACACACCTTGACAGACACATATAGCTGGAGAGATAAATTCAGCTTCCTTAGTTGAAAGAGTGCCCACCTATTTGTTATATGGCAGTTCCGGTTTTGTCCAGGCAGTAAACAAGACTTGGACAAGTCAACGAAACAAGACTTGGGTATATTCAATCAACACTTCGAAGATCGAGAAGCTGAAGCTAAAACTTGAGATAATTAGTAGACCGTGAAGCTCGTACGAGAGGACGAAGGGGTGTATATACCAGATGCGACGAGGTATTAAGCTCTGAGTTGTAAACTAACTACATTTTCATCATTTTTGTATATCGTAGCCTAGCTACTAAACTCTTTTGATAGCTTGGATATGAAGTATACCAGATGCGACGAGGTATTAAGCTCTGAGTTGTAAACTAACTACATTTTCATCATTTTTGTATATCGTAGCCTAGCTACTAAACTCTTTTGATAGCTTGGATATGAAGCTCAGTAGGTTTTTCCATGTACCAACTAAGCTAACAAACATAAGATCAGGTCTTACAACAGTCAAGTATTGCCGGCCTACTATTTGTTTGAAATGAGTTAAGTCAATACGAACACCTCATTCATCCTTCATCATTTTAAAGCCGGGCACGATCAGATTTCTAAGTGAATTTGAGCTCTTGAGCATACTTTCGTTGATTTAAGAAAATTCCTTTTTCATTCTGCATAATCTTCACTCCAAAAAAGAATTTCATTTTTTCTAAGTCAGACATATCAAACTTAGATCTCATTGAGACTTTAAACTCCTAAAACATTTTCGAACTGTTTCCTGTGAATATCAAGTTATCTACATACACACAATCAAAATCACACCACCATTTTCTTGAGTCTTAACAAACAAGATATGCTCATTTGGACACAATTTAAATCCTTCACCAATAAAGTTCGTCTCTAACCTGCTATACCAAACCCCAGGGGTTTGCTTCAACCCGTACAAAGCTTTCCTCAATTTGTAGACCTTATTGTTATAACGAAACACTATAAGCTTTTCTCAAATCGGTACATTCATTCAGTCCAATTCTTATTTTAGAAATTGGAGTATGCGGTCCAAGACCCACTATAGACACTTGATATGGTATGGGCCAATCAGAATTTTTCTGACGACAATTCGATTCGATGAACCCAAATTTGAGCTAATTATGATGGGAGACTTTCTCCCGTTACGTTGGGAGAAGTAATTGAAGAGGGACCCGCTCTGATACCAACTTGAACTAAGACAAACGTGGCACGTGGATCACCATTGTATCGATACTGTTCCAACTTAACCACCTTTAAGGTGTTGGGTTTTAACTACAAAAGACCTCGGTATAATTGGATACAATTCATCCACTTATAAGTTATATTTTATTTCTCTTTTCTGTTGTGGGATTTTTTTTCTGCAACAGCATTCTCATGGGTTCGGTGTTGATGACATGGATGATGGTACCCGACACGTCCTCATATCACATGTCACTTTACTTTCTCTCCTTTTTTATTTACAGTAAGAAACATGGTCCTCGTTATCTGAAAACAATGTTGCATTTTAGCTTTGGGAGTTTCTTATGTTTACCTTAAGTAAAGTAGGTAAATCTATACTAGTTGGCTGTGATTTATAGAACTAGTTCTTGAACTTGGGTTTAATAAATGATTTTAACCCCACAAGAAAGTTGTGATTTTAAGCTACTAACTGAACTTGTTCAAAAAAACTAACTGAAAATATATACGAAATATACCAAATTGTTCGATAGGTTGGATAGTTTGGGTAGCTTTTGTGACCAGTTTTGACGTAGCATTTGTGATGGAAATTCGAAATTTTAAGACAAATTGGTTAAAAGTTGTGTTCTTGTGCATATTTTGGAACTTGGGATTGTATCACATTCTGTGATCATTGGGTTGTCACCAGTGGCGGAGCTAAAAATTTTAAGTTGGTGAAACACAAACAACAACAATAATAAATAATAATTATATTAACAATTTAAATGTAATTTATATATATATATATATATATATATTTCATTGATAATTGTTCTTCAAGAGAGATCAGATCGTTGTATAATAGTCTCATCGACTATAATATTACAAATTCTCGATATATGAAATCAAACAATTATTTATAAAATGGTCACTTATTCGACTACATAACCAAGTTTTTACAATATTCACATCATGAAATAATCTCTCTACACATACCGTCTCAACTAGTAAAATCAATATATATATATATATATATAGATGTTTGAAATATTTTTTCTTAAAGTTTTTGTAATTTGACATCAAATTTTATTACTAAAAAGGGTAAGAAAGTTAAGTAAAAATTTATGTTTTATGATTTTAAAAATTCTATTGCTAAATTGAATGAGAAATGAAAATAGTTATAATAATAATAATTAAAGTTGAAACATAATCACTTAAATTTTCCATCAACAACTAATAAAGGAAAACAACCTAATTTAAAAGAAGATAAAAAATAGAAACGAGTGCAACTTAACATGGTATTAACTCACAGAGTAGCTTTATTTTTTACTTTCATTTATCATACATATTAAGTATTTTTGTGATTTCAACAATGAAACCCTAGTGGGACAATATTCTAACAAAACTTAGACGTAATTAATGAGTAAGTCACATGACCCACTGTGTCCCTTACTTCCTCTGCGTGTCACTAGGAGTTTCACACAGCCCATGTACAAAAGAACCTTAGTTGCAGGACGGTCCTTCCATCAGTTCTTTGAAGGTTTTGCACTACATATCATAAGCCCAATTCAGGAACCGATCAGCGGCCATATAGGCTTGTTTCTTCGCCATAACCACTCCAATAGGTATCGGTGTCGGGATTGGGATTTCTTCAATTTACAACCCGATTAGTCCAGGAGCTCTGGTCACTGAAGGCATCTTGGATTCCATGTCTGCTGGTATTCTGGTGTACTTGGCCTTGGTGGATCTGATTGCGGCTGACTTTCTGAGCAAGAGGATGAGCTGCAATTTCCGGCTTCAAATTGTGTCTTACTGCTTGCTATTTCTTGGAGCTGTGATGATGTCTTCACTTGCAATTTGGGCTTAGGTTGCTCAGTTTCCACTTTATGTTCGTTTGAGCTTTTAGTGATGCAAGTGAGCATTCAACCTTTTGGCTTGGTTCTTCCTAAGGAGGAAGTTGTGTGAGGGACTAGATGTTGTAGAATAGTTGTATAGCGTGTAATGCAATCTCTCTTATATAGTCTATCGTGAAATCTATAACATCTTTTGAAAACGAAAGAAAATGAGACCCACTGCTATGTTATAAACCAAACTCTTTTTTTTCGATGACTATAAATAAAATCAAGAAAAGGAACAGTTTACGATGAAAAATATTACCGCAGTTAAATTTAGTAATTAATGAAGTGAAAAGAGAACTAAACAAAGTGTAGCTCTAGTTGAATCTTTGAGACTTGAGTCAGTTGATGTCTCTGTCATTCATCTTCCCCAACCAAACCTCCTCCTGAGATCTGGGCATACCGTGTGTTGTGTCCACATAACAAAAACTCCATCTCTCTCAAACCCCATTATTTACCTAAATGCCACTCTTCTCTCACCGCCAGTCTTCCCCTCTCCTCACCACCACCACCGCCGCCGCCGCCACCTACTCCTCCAAGCTCCTCAAACCCAGCTCCGCCACTGTCCCCACTCGCACTCCCTTTCCCATTCTCGTCTTTTCCCTCATCTCCCTCATCATCGGCCTCGCCGGAACTATCTTCGCCCTCGCCGCCGTCCGCCGCTCCAGACCCCTCCCCGTTTTCCGATGCGGCAAGTCTGATGATACCTTTCGAGCATTCTACTCCCTCTCCAATTCTCGCAGCCTCGATCACAATGCTGGTCTGATTGAACGCCCGAAGCTTCTTGGCTTCGTCGGAATTTTGACCGGGTTCGGGGGAGCCGATCGCCGCGCCGCCATGCGCAGCACTTGGTTTCCTTCCGACCCTGATGGGCTCTTGAGGTAAATTTTCTTTCTCTACACCAAAGTTACATAATTTACATTGATCTGAACAGAAAGTTAATTAATTTACATTGATCAAAATAGAGGGATAGTTTATTTATTAGGTTCAATTCACTTCTGATATCTGATTTTTAGCTTTGTTCAGATTGATTTACTGTAATCTAAGCCACACACTTGGTTCACATTACTTTAGTTAAGATCAGTTATTTGGTTCATATTACCAGCTGAGTCTGTTTGATTTCCCTTGATTTTTATGTTATTGGTATATTGTAGGTTGGAACAAGCTACTGGTTTAGCTTTTAGATTTGTTATTGGGAGATCGAAAGATGCAAAGAAGATGGCAGAGCTTGAGAAAGAGATAGATCAGTACAGAGACTTTTTGGTGATTGGCATCAAGGATGAATATGTAAGCCTTCCATGGAAAACGTAAGATTCATCAATTTTTATTCAACGTACTTTGCAATGTTGTTGGCTTTGGATGTTCAATTGTTCATCTCATGCTGCTATTTACCCTGTTTTCATGCCTAGGTTGGAGTTTTTCAAGGCCGCGTTTCAACACTTTGAAGCAGATTATTATGTCAAAGCGGATGATGATATTTATCTGCGCCCAGGTATATTATGATTTACTTTCATCCAGTAATGTTTGCAGTCCAGTGATGGTTTTATAATTTGTCAGATCGACTAGCAACACTTCTAGCGAAGGAGAGAACAGATTCACGAACCTACATTGGTTGCATGAAGAAAGGTCCAGTGATAACTGACCCGAAAATGAAATGGTATGCGGGTTATCAAATTCGTCCCATTTTGCTTGTAATTAGTCGTATGTTTTCTTATGTTTTCATATTTTATGATCACAAATATTTCAGGTATGAGAAGTCAGGACACCTGATTGGGAATGAATACTATCTCCATGCTTATGGTCCTATCTATGTGCTGTCTGCAGAAGTGGTAGCTTCATTGGCAACAGCTAGGAATAACAGGTGTGCCACCTGTGTTCTATTTGTTCTGGTTTATGTTAGCTGTTTTTTTTTTCAATTTTGACTTCAATACTCTTAGTAGTATATCAAGGTCTCAGAAGCTACTATATTATGCTTTGGTTTTGGATTTAACTATTCATTGATATAGTAAAACTTTACTGGATCATAAGTTTTATTAAATATGGGATTCATGGGGAAACATAACCTTTACCCTTCATTTTTCTTTTTCTTTGCTGTTTTGTTTTGAAGGTTTTGTATCGTTATGTTGTGTGTGGCAGTCTTTCTTATTTTGTTTTGAACATTATCACAAGTGTAAATGTAGTCTTTCAGTTCCTGAAGATTTCCCTTTGCATAATAGATCTATTTTCTAGTTTTCAGTTTGAGAATGTTTAACAATGAAGATGTCACAATTGGATCATGGATGCTCGCTATGAATGTCCATCATGAGGATAATAAGTTTTTATGTGACCCTCGGTGCTCACCTGAATCCATTGCAGTGTGGGACATCCCAAAATGTTCAGGTAACTCTATTCCCGGAAACATCTTTTTTTATACATAATTATCTGGAAATTTGAAAAATCATGATTATTAAGTGGCATGATGATTTACACAGAATTAAGGCTTCTGTTGTCATTGAAGGAAAAGAAAACTGTCCTAGTATTTCTTTTCATTCTCTGTTTTTACAAGAGAATGTTCTTATGTTTTGGTCGGTGTAACTATCTATGTCCAGTGAAACAAACTATTGACTGAGATCAAGAATATAAGCACTTTCTAGGTCAGTAGAAAGTTTTTTCCTCAGGAAAATGAGTTTTGTTTCTCATTATGTTAGTGTGTTCATGCTTAATAGCACTTTATTCGAACTTCATAAAAATCACTTGAGCTAACATTTACATTATAAGCGTAATCAACAGCTGATTCTTCAAACAAGGCTTTATCTGCTGCTTAGTGGCTTGATCATCCAAGTTACTGTTATCATTTGTCATGCACCTATGTCTTGTCTGTTGAGATAGAAATCCCACATCGGGAAAAATGGGACCTTGTATGTGGTTTATAAGGGCTTGGGCTACTCTCTCAATTGCCAATTGGTTTTGTTTGTGAATCCCAGACTATTTTATAAGTGTCGTATATAAATCAGTATAATACTTTCACCTTCAGTGTAAGTGTAAAATTTGATTTTTAAAGTAACCTCTTAAAGGCCCTTGAATGACGATTATTTGAGTTCATTTTGCCTGTGAAAGGAGTGATACCTTTGAAACCTGACTCTTAGGTGTGGAAAAGGAAAAGCACTGCGTGGCTTGATTGGATTTTGGATATATACATCATACATGACTTGTTCACTAATTCTGAGTTCTTATGTAAGTGCTTATCTCTTTTACATGCATGTTCTGATGGCATAAGCTGTTGAAAATGTCTAGGTCTATGCAATCCAGCTCTTAGAATGAAAGAGCTTCATGCAATGAGCATGTGCTCCAAAAGTCCAACTCTGCTCTCTACGGATGAAAGATAGAGAGCTATAGCATGTAACACCCAAATCAGGAAGCCGGCTATGCCTGAAGATCAGCTGGTTTGATTTGCAATATCTTATTGCCTCTTGTGTTCTTATACCAAAGATTTGAAGCCATAACTCGCTTGTGCAATTTCTTGTGTCCATCGTCTCTTGTTGTAATGTAGTATTACCAATCATTTTACCACTGTTGATCTCCATCTTAGACACATTCAGATTATAAGTCCAGTCCTACTGATTGTATACGATCAGAACGCCAGTAATACATGCTGTACCTGATTACCGTGTTCTTGCAGATCAACCTCGAAAATCAGACTTGTGATTAGGAGTTGGTACCATAATGCAGCACCATTTGAGATACCATTTTCAGCTTATTCACCTCCAAGTTAAAACTCTATTACTGCTCTCAGCTAAAACACAGCATATTATTAACCGTGATCCTGCTCATCAATATGGACCGCCCACCAGCTTCTATCAAGGACGAAAAACTTTAAACCTTTCTCTCCTTGGTTGCGTTGGAAAATAAAGCCCGGTTATGGGTACGAGGTCAATCTCGTCTATTCAAACTCCAAGCTTTCGTTCTCGAGGCAGGTTGTCCTTTCCCATCCATATTTACCGCTTAGATCCAACCGTCAGATCAGTTGACCAACTGGTCCCACCACCTCTTCAACGGTTCGAAACAAGATAGTCTCACCCCCAAACTCCAGTCCTAGCTGGATCCCTCAGTTTCAGCTACGGAACATAAATACGTCATCACTCTGCAACTCCAGTCCTACGTGGCGGCGATCCTGCCACCTTGGCACCCCCTCCCTTTTCAAACCTCTATTTATATCCTTCATTTTCTTCCGATCTTCGCTTCTAGTCTTTGCCCACTCTCCTCTGTAGTCTTTCTCTCTCGCTTTCTCAGAGTCAGAGCTACATGGAAAGAGGCTCAAACATTCCGCCGGAGTTTCTGGTCACCGGCGAAACTTCCCGGAAGTATATGGACTTTATCCATGAGCTCACTCCGGAGGTTCCTATTGGAGAAGACAAGATAGAGAAGTTCATGCAGGAACTCTACAAGGAGATGATGGCGGCGACGGGGGAGTGTATGCGGTGGGAGAGCGAGAGCTGCGGGGCGGCGGTGTCAGACTCGGCGTCGACGGTGATGGCGGGGGTGGAGTACGGCGGGAAGGTGACGGCGGCGCCGGGGAGGTGCGGTTGTAAATGCGGGAGTAATGGGGGACTGGTGGTGGTTGATGCCGGGAACGGGGAGGGAGGAGAGATCAACGGCTGTAGAGATTGTGGGGCCCGGGAAGTGGATGGTGAGGATGAGGAGGAGTGGCTTAAGAGGGTGATGAGCTGGGGCCCAGCGGATCTTGTACCTGGTTTCTGGAATGATGTGCACTGTGGTGGGTCTTCTTAGGAAGACTTGGCAGCAGAGAGAGAGTATAGATCAGGTGTAGTAGGGTCCAGGGAATAGGACCATGTTCAGATGTCGATAGCTAAAGTCTAAAGAGGTGGTGGGTTTGGGGTATTATAATCGCGGAAGCTAGAAATGTGATTAGTGTTTCTAATTTGGTATTAAGACTTCTTAAACTTTGTGTTCTTGAATGGATTAGATGCATTTTTAATTTCTAGTACCTTTTTTTCTTTCCTCTCGTTCTAGTTTTGGTATCATGCTCAATCTTATCCCCCAAGCTTTAACGCATCATTGTAGGTTTTTGCATGCTTAAAACATAAAATGATTGGATTTATCCTATGAATATGGTAATGCAAAAGTCTTGACATTTGTTAAAACATTGCTAATTCATAGTTGTATGATTAAAACATTCATCTAGATTTTCAAGAGTTAATTTGCTAGCCAAACTTAACATTGCTAATCAAGTTGTAAAGAGCGTTACCATCTTAGAATGCCATGGGACAAATAAAAGATGCTCGACAAATTAGCCACCCGGTTTTAGCTAAAGAACATAACACCGGCCTCAGTTGGTGTCCCATAACCCATAGTGCTTAAATTTGTGGGTGGAGCGGGCCACTTACATTATTATACTGAAAGCCCATTAGCTTCTAAAGATCAAACTTGCTAAAAATCAACATGGCGTGCAGCAGAAACCTACCTCTGCTTCTGCCAAGTAATACAGATTTGAAGAAAATGGTGTCCCTCGAGATCGAGAGCCTTCTTCAAACTCATGTACATGGTCAGAACAAATGCATCTGCTTCCTCTGTACTCTCTAGTACAGGTACTTGATCAAGCTAGCTAGCTTTGACCCACTGTGTGTGCAAATTATCACCCTCCAAATTTCTGGTGCCAATTTAAAGTTGTAAGTTGACCAAAAAAATTTAAAGTTGTAAGATTTAGCCAGTAGAATAAGCAGGTCATAAATTCCAAGATAGCTAGCCTGGTTATTGTTCTGGTTGCACCATAATCAAAATCTTTACTGACTAACTTACTGTTGGGTCTGTTTGGTTTCTGGGGTTTGAGTCTTTGAGAATCATTTCCATATTTGTGTAAATAGTTACTGTTCTTTATGATCTGCATATATCAGTTTTATGCAGGTGAAAGTAAATAACAAAATAGATCGAAGAAGCAGTATATATGGAAAAGACTGGACAGGGATCAACCTCAACTAAATGAAGCTAGCTGTTGATGCAAGTTTTCAAGTAGTAGAAAGAACCAGTACCAAGTGCAGAAGCTATTACTGTGTACGAAATTTACAAACCTGCTTCTTCTGTGCTTCTGCATCTGCGCATTGTTTTGTTGTGATCTGAGAGACTTTGGTCCACTTTACTGTGTCGGTCTACTTCGATCTGTGGTCGTTGTCCTTTGGTTTTAGGACCATGTTCATTGCTTTCAGATTTTAGGGTAGTGTACTTGCTTGGGGCTTAGACTTTGGGGTCATGACCGTCCTGTAATAAGAAATATTTTGTCTGCGGATTAGGGACAAATTAAAGGTGGTGGTCGCTATTCATATGCCATCTTTGCACCTCAAACTAGAAAAGAAGACACTGTCTCCAGTACTGGCATACTGTAGCTTCGTTTTATATCCATGGCTGGTAATGTTCCAGTTCCAGAGATGACAGATTTCCCTTATCAATATCCATGTGTGTGTTGATGTGATTCTTATGGAAGCCCAAATTAAGAAGGGACTGTTGCATTGTTTTATGTTTGTGGTACCTACATTTATATATATAATAACAAATTTGTTGTCATTTTGGTAAGTGTAGTTATTATTTAGGTAATATTTGTTCTATTAGAGGTAATTACTCAACTT
Source organism: Comarum palustre (assembly GCA_951800085.1). Classification (NCBI taxonomy): domain Eukaryota; kingdom Viridiplantae; phylum Streptophyta; class Magnoliopsida; order Rosales; family Rosaceae; genus Comarum; species Comarum palustre. Next base: position 20,486,310 of record OX637583.1, read on the forward strand.
AAGACAATTTACATATTTATATACAATTTGTTATCATTGTAGTAACTTGATACAATTATATGTAAATATATAAAATAAATGTAGTAATTTTGTTGTGAATGTTGTAAATTTTGTTGTGAATATATTGTAAATTTTACTCATTTAACACTATTTTTTTGTTCAATTAATGGTAAATAAATGTATGGTATATATCACTGTACTGTAGACAACCCCTTAGCTGTATATAGACCAATCGGCTTCATACATTAGTGGATGAGTGGATCGATCGCAGTGTATCATACGTATCCCTACTCTTGATCTCAGAAATTCAGAATAAGTCGGAATATATATATACACACACGTTCATTTATGGTCATGAGCTGAAGCTTCAGGCTAGCTAGGGAGCCACATTTTGAACACGTTTGATTTTTTCTTTCAAGTTGTGCCAAACCAATCAAGAATATTGTTTGATGATCACTTGTTGTTGATTAGGTATCTTATGGTTCAGGAATATTCTGTTCAGTATCTAGTACTCTTCCATCAAACTGGTATAGATGTGTGATTGGGATCTATATATAACGAAAATATTACACACTCTAGTTATAATTTTTGTTCTGAGTTTCTCTAGCTTTATATATACTTCCTCAGCTATACGCTGCGATCAAACTTCTCATATTAACCCCATGCATATTTGTCGATGAGGTAGAAGCGCGCAGACAAGATCTTCAACAATGCAAAAATCTATTAGATATCAACGGAATTGGTTTGATGCGTTAGAACCATTCTATAATCTTTTAAGCAAACAATAAATATATAATAGTAATTGAATTGAAATCAAAGAACAACAACGAAATTGAAATTAAATTCACTAACTTGATCAGATAGAGGCCTGCTTTGCAATGACCTAAGACAGAAATTCGCCCTCATTCTTGCTGTAGTTTCGGACGTCTATCTAGAGGATACAACTATCTAGTTCAAGTTCTTGCACAAGAACTTGATCCTGACAAATTTTCTTTGTGCTTCTTAGAAATATGTTTTGGGGTGAAAGAAGAAGAGCATGTCGTTTGATGGGATACAACGACCAAAATGTCATCCTTAAATAAAAGTCAATTTAAACAAACGTAACTGTTCAACCAGTTGTAACTGTCTCGAACAGTTATAACTTTTTGAATTTATCCGAATTTAAAATTCAAATAATAATAATAATATTATTATTTCAAAATTTTAAAAACAAATTTTATTTCAATAGAGCCCCAATGCCCATCTTTGACTTTTAAATAATATATATATATATATATATATATTTATATTTTCTATTGAAAAACTCAATAGAAAAGCCCACCAATCCACACAAGGCATTTAATCCATTTAATACCTCATATGGGTATTTCCTTATAAATGTCTATTGCATTTAATCTTTCTTCAATGTGGGACAAGTTCTAATATCATGTATGTATGCAATATTGACGCGTCCTCACTTCTGAAAGTTCAGATTGGAGTAACCAATTCTTGCTAGCTTGAACATTTGATGAACTCATCGATCTGTTACATCAATCGGTATGCGCATATTATGCATATAGCAAACAGATTATATATATATAGGTCTTCCTGGCTAAGGACATCTTTATCAAGAGTTTGGTGCGAATTTTCTTAATTTGACCAACTTTTCGATTAAATTTTCTCATGTTAACCATTCAGAATCTAGATATATATGTATATATAATCTCTAAAAAATTTCATCAGATTTGATAATCGTTACGATCTCGAAAACGTATAAATACAATGAATGAACTGAATTTGTTCAACTTGAACTATTCGTGTCATTCTCTATAAATCACAGTTCTGAATGTCTTAGGCTGGGTTTGGTGCAGCTGGGCTTATAAGATATAAGCTGACTTTTAGCTTATAACTTTTAGCTTATAAGCAGAAGGTGAGTGTTTGCAGCTTCTCCTTTTTCCCTCAAAACACTTTATACTTTTTAAAAAAGTAGCTTATTTTTGGACTTACCAAACATCAAAACCTTTGGTGCTTAATATTAAAAGCAAAGGAGCTTATAAGCTCTCTCAAACCCAGCCTTAATGATAACCAAATTAGCTGAAATTTTACAGAGCTGATCTACTCATATATATCTAGAAACTGAACGGTTTAGATGAGAAAATATGATCCAAATGTTGGCCAATTCAATAAGTCATCACCAAAACTTAGGTGAGGATGTCATTAGTTGAGAATATATATATATATATATATATATATATATATATATATATATATATATATATATGTGTGTGTGTCTCTTCAATCCTCACAATTAAACAGATCGATCAGGAGCAAGACAGAAGATAGCTAGATGAACCTGGACTGTCCGAAACCAACAGTACGTAATGGATGAATAGCTATTCGATCGGCTTGGAGACTTGGAGGTTGGCAGTGTGGTTGAGCCGTAAAACCATTGGAAAATTCTAGTATAACTTAATGCATACTATGCATCTAACTCCTTTAAATATTTTAGACAGTTAGATATAATGAAAATATGAATACATTTAACGGTTTAAATTATTTTAAAACGGTAACCAGTTTAGCCCTACAAAGTTTTTTTTCTTTTCACTAATCTAAATTATCAATTCTTTTATATCAAAAAAAACAAAGAAACTCCAATCTTATCTAAAGAACACAATCGAACAAGAAAATAGAAGATAGAAAGTTCTAGGAGACGAGAAAGTTGAATTCGAGAAGAGAAAGTCTAACCTCGAAGAGAAGCTAGAGAAAAAAAAATCTAAAACCATTTAAATTGTTATGTTACTCAAGAAACCCTAACGTGAAAGAAGAGAAGAAAAGAGGAGGAAGATGAGAAGGAGGTGGAGAAGAAGACATGAGATGAGCATGAAGAGTTTTCTGGGTAATGAAGCTTGCATAACTATGTTGTTGATTGGTTAATTAAAGTGTGATTTATAGGGTTATTTATTCAATTCGATTTTGGGATTCAGAGCATGACAATCCTTTATACTAAAAACCTGCCCAGCGATAGGCCCATAGCTGCTAATTGTGTGTGAATGTGTTGTTTGCTTGCAGTACGAGAGTTCAAGAGAGAGAACCGATTTGGTCTTTATTTTTCCTAGTTTATTTATTTATTTTATAAAAAAAGTTCAAATAGTTTTTCATAAAAGAAAAGTGTTCAAACTTCATTGTTAGAAGTTTATAGAAAATATATACCTATAAAACAACGAATATGTTGTTATACTTGTAATATGTTAATGATACGAATAGATTGTCATCCAGCCCTTTAAGATGTAATGAGAATCTTTATATTGTAAATCATGTCCTTTAAGAAGTATTTAGTAAAGTGACGACGTTTTTACAAATCTTATCAATAACTGATTGAGGTGAAAGTTGTAATTTATATCGATTTCATAGTAATTTTTTGTATGAGAACCATGTGATTCATAACTCGATGAATTGTTGAAGAAGTAGTAATCAAGCTTGTATTAGTAGTAATTTTTTCAATTACAAGTTTAGAGAACTATTTTATCAATCTAACGACAAATTGTCGCAATAATGGTAAAACTGATGTATATATAGTAAATAAGTTGTTTGTGTAATAAAATCCTTTATCTTGAATTATATCGTACTTTATGTAAATTTTGTTGTAATTAGGATAATTACCTATAATACAATGTCTTTTACTATAAATTACAACAATGAATGTGTAACTGGCACTACCAGAATAAACATTATAGCCGACGAAAAAAAACAGGCCGACGAAACAAAAAATCGTCGGCTAAGTTATTTTTTATCGGATAAAGTGGATTTTTAGTCAACGAAATGTTTTTTCGTCAGCTAAAAGTCCTTATATTTTCAGATCTAAACAACAGCTCATGTGAAAAAAAACGGGAGAAAAAATTTGGGTGTTGGTGAAATTGTTGGGTGTCGTCGAAATCTGTCCAAAATTAGTTTGTGGCGCTATATATAGGTACGTATATGTGTATATATATTGTTTTTGGGTTGATTTAAGAGTTTTATTTTAGTTATATATATTGATTTTGAGTTTTAATTTGAGTTGAATTATTGGATTTTGAGTGTGATTGAGTTGATCGATTTTAATTTGATAATATATATGAAGTTGTTGTTATATATATATATTAATTACTGTTTCTTAGCGTTTAGGGGTTTGACTTACGGGATTGACCGTCTGGATCGAGTCCTTAACCTTGTCGGATCAAGCTGAAAATTTACCCACACACATGTTTCAACATAATGATGATATCTAACAGTCGGATTTTCGTTTCACAAGATTGATCGTCACAATCACAACATGCCTACTAATGTTGTATAACTAATTTACCAAGTGTTAAGTAAATGTTCCTTTTCAAAAACAAACTATACGTAGAAGCTTCAAACAAAAAAAATCGTGAAATAAGATATGACTGAAATGATGAAATATGTCTATGATTGAAAAATCATGTAATTCTGATAAAATTTAGGTGCCAATAGTTGCGGTCAATGCATTTTTTCATTCTTTCTCCTAGAAGTAGCCTTATCTCCGATGGTTATTTTTCTTGTAATTTTTATACCACTAGTTACGTCTCATCGATTTAAAACTATTTGTAGTTGAAGGTCCGGGAAGAATACGTAATTTAGACGGTCAAATTACCATTTCTTTGTGTTTAGAGGTTTGATTCACGGGATTGACCGTCCGGATCGAGTCTTTAGGGTTTAGGGTATGCGATTCGATGTATATATTGAATTATATAATTATTTTGAATTATTGATGTATATATTGAATTATATAATTTATTGTTGTATATATTGAATTGAACTTTTTGTTAATTTGGTATATTTGTTATTGAAATTGTGAATATTTAATAACTTTGGTATATTAAAATATTAATTGGTATATTTAATATATTTGTGATAATGTTGTTAATTTTTTATAATTTGGCATTTTTGTGTATAAAAATATTAATTGTTATTAATTTGGTATATTTAATATATTTGTGATAATGTTGTTAATTTTTTATAATTTGGTATATTTGTGTATTAAAATATTAATTGTTATTAATTTGGTATATTTAATAAATTTGGTATATTAAAATATTAATTGGTATATTTAATATATTTGTGATAATGTTGTTAATTTTTGATAATTTGGTACATTTTTGTATTAAAATAGAAATTTTTATTAATTGTACAAATTAAAAATTCTAATTATTTAATAAACATGATGAAAGACTTGTTTAGTAAAATTAAGGGTTCAAAGGGCCAAAGGTCTGCATCGTCTGAGGAAAAGTCTAGCAACCCTCAAGCGTCGTTTCAGGGTCCAATGACAGCCGACGTGCGTCCCTTCTGGAGCCGACGCAGAGACAGCCGGGGGTCACACATTCCTCCAGGCAGCCGGACGCCCCTCGCTTCTCAAGGCAGCCGAGCGTCCCTCACTCCTCAGGGCAGCTGTGGCATCCGACTCAAGCGGAGGTGTCTGCACCTCGTATGCCTGAGATACACAGGGCACCGACTCTGGGCCCTATTGTTTCGGAGGATGGGTCTCTGGGTACAGATGTCGCCGCCTCTTCTCTACCTTCCTCGGTTGATAACGGCATTACCGGCAGTCGATGACTCAGGGGCGCCGATTTATCCACTGCCCTTGCAGGTGACTCCATCAGCGGCGTACCTGTTCTTGCCTTTTGGTACGGATTTAATTTCTGCGAGGGTATCATCATCGGCGACAGAGTCAGAATCCGTCGCGTCCGCCCCAACGCCCTCAGGTAATGATATATAAATAATTTGTTTTCTTATAATCAATTTATGATAGGCACCGTCGAAGCCAAGCCAACAAGGAAGAAGAGAGGTTCTGTCACAGGGAAGACTCTCGAGAAGACCGTGAGTACCTCGAAAAGGATCGTCATCGATACTGACGGGAATGAGAACATAGTATCAGGCTGGAAGACAAGGATGTACTCCGGCCGCGTGGGAGCGCTCATTATGGATAGAGTCCCTATGTTGTGGTTAGACTGAGGGGAGGTCCCACAGGAGGTTAAGGACATGGTCCACAACGTAATGTCGGTAAGAATTAATATTATGTATTACATTGTGGATTTATGAAAAACTAAACTAATAAATGTTTTAATGCAGGTGTGGTTTGACGTTCCCCAGCACCTGAGTAACACCTGGGCGGACGTTATGCATGAGGGAAGGTACGTTGGAAAGTTAATGAAAAAACAAAATTATATGTGTAATTAATAATATTTATAATTTTTTTGTGGTATCTGTAGGTACAAGGAGTGGAATAACGAGTTACGGACCCACTGGACTACGCATGTGAACGAACGTTCTGGTACCCCCTTGAGTTCCAGTTCATGGAATACGAGTGGCGTTGGCTTCTGATATCAGAATTCAACAACCCTCATAAACAGGTAATTAAAAATAATAATTTTATATTGTTTTTAATTAGTAAATTTTAAAATATTTTACTAATTTTTTTCCTTTGTAGGCCGTTTCCCGAGCGAACGCTCAGAACCGGCAACGCAACATAAGGAACCATCATGCCGGTTCTAGACCGTTCCCATCGTTGATGGATGAGGCAGCCAGGGAACATTCAGAAGTCAACCGGTTTGTCTATACGTATGAGAAGACATATCCTGACGCCCAGGAGGATATTGTAAGTCGTTTTACGTTTACAAATTTTTTAAATTATATATATATATATATATATTTCAAAATATTAATTAATTATTTTTTCTTATCCAATTAGGCGTGGGTGAGGCAGACTAGTGACAAGGTGATGACTGCTATAGTGAGGGAGACATGGCCAGACACGTAAGAGGAATACATGTCCGAAGCCATGTCTCGGATCGACACTTCAGATCTCAGGGTTGGGGCGAGGATTATGAGTACAGTATTCCTACCGCGAGGAAATAACTTCTACTGCCGGGGTCTAGGAAAGAAGGGCGAGGGGGTACTGAAGACCACTCCCGGATTTCAAAAAAAGGCAGCCTCGACCAGCAGCAGAACGACTCAGCTAGAGACGGAAGTTCAGATGCTACGGGAACACCAAACCGCTTTACAAGAGTATAATGCAGCAGTATATGCCACCAACCAGGCACAGTAGTAACAGATGTTCCAGCAGTTGCAAGATTTTTCAGCTGCCCAGCTTCAGGGACCCTACCTCAACCGCCGCAACCTCCTCAACAACAACCTCATCCTGGCGTAGATTTAGATTTAGATGATATATATTTTATTAGTTTTATGGGTTTATGAACAATTTATGAATTAATAATTTAATGCAAAACGTTTAGACTACTTTTGATGGTGTACGTTGTTGGTTATATGAAATTGTTTGTGTAATTTGCAGCTTGCTTGGATGGTAATTTATAAATTTTGTGTTTTTTTAAGTATAAAAAGTACTATAGCCGACGAAATCTACCATAATTCGTCGGCTATAGTATTTTATTTTATTTTTTTTCAAAGTTTAGCCGACGACATATGACTTAATTCGTCGGCTATAGTAGTATTTTAGCCGACGAAATGTACTATATTTCATCGGCTATATTATTTTAATTTTTAATTTTTTAAATATTTAGCCGACGATTTATAGTACATTTCGTCGGCTATAGTTTTTTAAATTGGCCGATAAAATATTTACAATTCGTTGGCCAAAGTCTTAGGTTGAGGCCGACGACAATTTATTTCGTCGGCTTTTGTCTTACTTTAGCCGACGAAAAATTGAAAAATAAGTCGTCGGCTTAGTGTGAAACTATAGCCGACGACCACTTTTATTTCGTCAGCTAAACTCATAGCCGACGAGTCTTTGCTTACAAACTTATAGCCGACGAGTCTTTGCCTACGACATCTTAATTCCGATAGTGTGGTAAATATGGTCATATTTTTTATATTACTTGGAATACGATACTTTTTACGAAAAGAACAATAATTTTAACTCTAGTGACAATGAATGTTGTACATACTAATAATCATACCTAAAATATATGATGTCGTTAATCTTGTAAAATAGTTCATTTTATTGTAACTATGGTCATTTTCTGAGTAAATTACATTATTTATGATATCTTTACTACAAATATCATATTTAATGTATTAAGTAGTAATTACAGTGGTAAATATGTAATTACAATATTTACTACCCTTTTACAAGTTTTTGAACAATTCTTGTATAACCTAATTAAAACGTGGTTAAAATTGTAATTTTTTTACACGTGTCGCAATTTTACTGGTTGAACTGTTTACCAGTACAACATGTTTTTTATTTTAATATATTATTTTAAAATAATTGATGTATAGCATGTATCAACTCACCTACCGTCGTTTTGGCAATACATGCACGGAAGGCCTAACTGTAGATAGACGTAGATATTCTATATACAGGCCTACGATCAAATTTTGCTATATCTTATCTCATCTGTGAATTGTTCTTATATGTACGTCGATTTGCACCGTAGTTCTATATCTTATCTCATTTGTTTAATTATTTCCAAACCAATCCTTGCACATTTCTTAATTTCTGTCTAACAAGAGCTGAAATATACAATATATAATTTTTTTTAATATACGTATAGGAGACAAATCCTATATAATACTTTGAGATAGTTCTGTCTCGTATATATCAATATGAAACTTATGAAGGGGTGAAATCGATCAATTTGAATAGGTGGCAAAATGAATTAATAGAGTTTCGTCTCATTATGTGTCCCAATGGGGTCAAGTATAGTGAGTAGTAGCATTCTACACCTCCTTTGAACTTGTCATTTTGTATGCAACTGGCAAGGTCAGGCCTCGGCTGTTGTCTGGGTGACATGAACTAGCAAGTCACGAGCATGCCTTGCAGGCTCCCCCTCTGTCACTCTCTCTCTCTCTTGATCCGCCTTGCCCAGTTGCCTCAGCTGCATGCATACCGGCCTTAATTTCTCTGATCCAGATCGAACAGATCAGCAAGTCTCTAAACACCTCCATCATGAGGAGTACTCCAGCATATCTAAACCCACCAACCTTTCCCTTCTCCCTTGAAAACTTGATAGCAGATCAAGCAGCCCAGGATCAAAGCCTAAAACTCTTCTTTCCAGCTTTCTTTGACTCCCTCAATGATCACTCGGGGATCTCTAGTACGAGTTTTACTGCTAGAGATCAAGCCCTAGCACATAAACAAAGGGTAAGGATCGGACGCACATATAATACTACAGTAGTAGCATGAAATATATTGATCGATATATCTCTGAGTTGTTTCTCTTACTGCTTAATAATTCTCAGCTGATTAATTTGATGGATTTCTGTTCGAATAGTTATGTCCATAACTAATCTCTTATTTTTAGGTTAGGCATATGCAATATATATGATTACTTTTTTGTGGCTTTTGAGAATTGAACTGACTTCTTTTTTGTTCGATCTTTAACTAATTAGGCGAATAAGAGCATATGGCAAGAAGAAACAAGTTATGATCAAGTATGCTCATCCTCTTCTGTAGTTCAACCCGTGTCCCATGATAGCAACGAGGAGCGCCATAAGTTATCTGTGTGCACTGATCAAATAACTGAAACTAATGAGATCAGTAACACTAATAGGCCAGTAAACTGGACACCCTCGACGATGAAGTTGATGCAGAAGATGACCAATCAACCGGATCAAGTACCAGAAAACATTCCCCTTACTTTTAAGTTCCATACTGCTCGTCGTGGTGATCAGCATCGAGAAACTAATACTGGAGAAACCACCAGCAACAGCAGCTTAACTATTACCAATAAGAATAGTAGTACCAGTGGTGTGTCTGCTGCTAGGGTTTGTTCGGATTGCAGCACCAACACAACCCCACTTTGGCGGAGTGGTCCTCAAGGTCCCAAGGTTAATTTCTTTCTTTCTTCTCTAGCTTTGCGAATTGTGAAATGAACGTACATATATGATACACGTGGATACAGACAGCATCCATATATGTATCCATGCATGCATGTAAGACAGGCATTGAGGAGTGATCGAGAGGACACATACTTATGTTATTTGTGGCCACATATTGGCACTAATCCATGTTCTTCGGTGCAGTCACTATGCAATGCGTGTGGAATTCGACAAAGGAAAGCGAGAAGATTTGGATGTGGCACCACCAGCGGCACGGCTACTACCACAGCTGCTATTACCGTTAAACCATCATCAATGAGTAAGAGTAAGGAGAAAAAATCACCCCAAAACCACAATGTCAGAGTGAGCTGCAAGAACAAAAGAAAACCCATAATGACCGACGAAGGTACTGGTACTGCAGCACCTAGCAAATATTACAAAAGAACAGATAAACAGCTCTGTAACTTCAAGCAGGTTGCTAGTTTTCCACCATCGGTACTATTTCCTCTAGATGTTGAAGAAGCTGCAATCCTGCTAATGGACCTATCTTCTGGCCTATGTATGAACCACTCTTAATCGACATTCGATTAGCAATGTTCTTCCTTTATTTCCCTGATCGATCTTTGATCAAGGTTAGTTTAGCTAGCTAGCATCAAACCAGTCTACTTAGAGAGAGATATATTTTTGGAAACATGTACTTTGAATTGATTTTTGTGTTGCAGAAACAGTATCAGTAATTTCCTTATGCTGAGTACTGATTCCGAAAAAGTCTCTGCTGTTGGATAGTCCTTGTCATAAAATTGGTAAGTTGGCTCGCAGAAGAAGAAACTGAGCAACAAGCCGATGAATATGAAGGAGCTACGGTCCAGGGTATGTTCGCCGGAGCCTCATGGCCCTTAGGATACTGAGTTTGAGAGTGACCTTCTGGGATTTGTAAGGAGATTTTTTAATTTGAACCGACATTAAGTAAAATTAAGCATCGGATGCTCTATATCTTTGGTACATACATGTAATTTTCAAGTGAATTTAACAGATATTTGTTTGATCATATATACAACTGAAAGAAAATACGAGCAAGTGAACAACTAAACATTTGCATTTTCAAAATCTAAAGATGAGGATATGAACAATCTATAGAACAAAACCTTGGCAAAATCCTTCTCCAACGGATATATGAACTTATGAAGCGAAAAAATATTTACAAGTTTAAGTGACCATCGTGCAACACTGCAACCTAAATGTTTGTGGTAAGCCGTAAGCGTACGTATGCATGGTTTCTAGCGTGACTAGAACATTTCTTAAATTTGAAGGTCATGTCATTTCGTGACAAAAAAGATTAGTGGAGTAATAATTCTTTGTTGATCGGTTGTCATTTCATGCATTTTTTTATTATTATTATTTAAAAGAAATTCCATTCAATAAATTACAATTACAAAATAATTACAACACCCAATAAGAGATTACAACTACGAGCAAATAATTTTAGCCTCAAACTACTTGTCATCACTCTGAAGATGAGAGACTGACATGTCAATACGTTTATTGGACAGCCGATTGAGTTAACTTGACCACCATAGGTAGCAATTACTATGACAAGAACTGACCACATTGATAAACCATTGGGCGGGCTGTCCCAGGATCTCCTTACAAGCTCAACACAAGCTAATAATATGCTCGACTAATAGCCGACAAATTTATAGGTTCTTGTAACAACGAACCAACTACCCAGATTCAACACTCTATTAGTATCCGTGACATAAATCCAACAAACGCGAAAGAGTTTGGACTTATTTGAAATCTGAATACCATATCCAAAAACTACTTCAAATAAAACTAAAACAAGAAAAACAACAAATAAATTAAGACCAGTTTGGACTAAGCCCAACAAGTGAGCCATATCTCAAACCCTAATCCAAGGAATTGAAACCAACATAGCCGCCGACCAAGCAACCTCCTCCCTAACTCACCTGAAGTGTTGAGCCACCAACCTCTGTATACCGTCGTCGTCATGTAAGAGACCGGACCACGTTCTTCCCTAGGTCGGGTTTGTACCGATTTCATACCCTATGGATCCAAACCAAATCACACCACCCCGACCCCGTCGCAGCGATCAAAACCCGATACACCATCACAACCATCTCGCCTTGTCCAGCAATCGTTGACGCTCCACTGATATGCTATGCCGCCCAAACCAGGAAGGATAAAGCCAAAACCTTGCCGCCACTGCCATGTGTTTCTCAGTCCTTGACATGCTTCGACCAAGGCCCGGTTCACTTTCTCCCACCAAAGCTCTACAGAAACCCATCCGACAACGGCAAAAGGCTCGCCGCCAGATAGGTTAAAAAACCTTGTCACTCTCTCTCACAGATCTCGGCTTGATCTCTATAAATATCACGTCACGCATATTATTGGATAATAATACTGTTAGTCATTTTTTATTGCAAATATTAATTTCAATCTCATTTATATCATCATTTCCATTATTGTTGATCTAATTTTAGGAAAACAAACTTATGATGCACCACGTTTGGTTTGAAAAAAAAATAGTAACACAAAAAACGTCAAGCAGGAAAGTGTTTCTTTTCATCTGTTTCCTCAAACAGCCAAACACAAGAAATAAACAATTTTCCTATGCTTGCTTCTGTGAAATAAATGAGGTCTAAATTGAAGACCTAAATTGAAGCAACCCTATTTAGGAATTTAGAATCAAATTAAAGATTTTGTCACCCCTTTTCTCTCAAATGTTATTGCCTTTCCATTATGGATTCCCACTGACCAAGTCACCGTCTTCCACTCTTCCTTGATTGGTGCCCCAAAAAACTGTGGTCAAATCACCAACCCTTGATTCTACTTGATCTTGAATCCTATGGTCATATAGTTACTCCTAGTCAAAGCCCAGAAACAAACTTCAGTTGCTGAGTCATAACCATATCATTATGTTAGCCACAAGACATCTCATCATGTTAGCCACAAGACATCTCATCTCTCAAGGATGATCCCTCCCACTCCATCCCAAAATTTACCACAGCCAACCTACTCTACCAGATTTACATATGGAAGCCAAATCAATCACTACCCTAATTTCCAAATGTGATATGGATCTTACTGTGTTTGAGGTCAGACATGGAGATAAGCAGATTGTGATAGAGAATCTGCCACCAAATTAAGGAAAAGATTCTCATTACTTCTCCAAATTTCAAGCCCTCATTTTTTTCCCTCGAATGAAATTTCTGAAAACTATTCAGATCCACTGAAATTCAATCCCATTTGCTTCCATACATTCATGATACATGAACACACAAAAATTTGTAAAACCCAACCAAAAAAACCTGTCTTTTTCTCTCTAGGTGACCAGAGATACCCACCACCCACCTCCAGATCTTGAAATATTAGTCTTACATTTATATATATAGACAAAACCCCAGTTGGGTTAGTGTGTGCTATCACAAACCCACCACCCATCCCAATTAGCTCACTCACCACTGCAATGGTATAGCTCAAAAAAGAACCCACCTTTGTTTGAAGAACACATCTTTTTAGTTGTTTGAGTTGTTTCACATTCACCAACCCTCTCTGTTTTGGAAAAACAGAGTCGGTCGCGTTCTTCATCTTCACAATGGAGCGTGCTCGGCGATTGGCCAACCGTGCTTTCGTGAAGCGCTTGGTTTCCGAAGCCAAGCAGTTTCGCCAGAATGAGATCTCCTCCTCTGTTCTGCTTGGCTCTTCCTCCCCTGTTATGTTCACACCTTCAAGGTACGTTTCTTCATTGTCTTCCTTCATTCGCTCAAATCCCAGATCAGATTCATTGCTGGGTAGCAAAGCCAGCATTGCCGGGTCACGACAGACCCGGTCCATTGCCGTCGAGGCCTTGAAGAACAGTGACACTTTCGCTCGGAGACATAACTCCGCCACCCCAGAAGAGCAGACCAAAATGGCTGAGCTTTGTGGGTTCCGAAGTCTCGACTCTCTTATCGACGCTACCGTGCCGAAATCGATTCGGCTCGAATCGATGAAGTTCTCAAAGTTCGATGAGGGATTAACAGAGAGCCAAATGCTTGAGCACATGAAGAATCTGGCTTCCAAGAACAAGTTGTTCAAGTCTTATATTGGGATGGGGTACTATAACACTTATGTTCCTCCTGTGATTTTGAGGAACATAATGGAGAATCCGGCTTGGTATACACAGTACACTCCTTACCAGGCTGAGATTTCTCAGGGGAGGCTTGAGTCTTTGCTCAATTTCCAGACCTTAATCACTGACCTTACTGGCCTGCCTATGTCTAATGCTTCACTGCTGGATGAGGGGACTGCTGCTGCTGAGGCAATGGCCATGTGCAACAATATTCAGAAGGGGAAGAAGAAGACTTTTGTTATTGCTAACAACTGTCACCCCCAGACTATTGATATTTGCAAGACTAGAGCTGATGGTTTCGATCTTAAGGTGGTGACTGCGGATCTTAAGGACATTGATTACAAGAGTGATGTTTGTGGTGTGCTTGTTCAGTATCCGGGGACTGAGGGGGAGGTGTTGGACTATGGGGAGTTTATTAAGAATGCTCATGCTCATGGGGTGAAGGTTGTGATGGCTTCTGATCTGTTGGCATTGACACTTTTGAAGCCGCCGGGTGAGTTTGGGGCGGATATTGTGGTGGGTTCTGCGCAGAGGTTTGGTGTGCCGATGGGGTATGGAGGTCCTCATGCTGCGTTCCTGGCCACATCTCAGGAGTACAAGAGGATGATGCCTGGAAGAATTATTGGTGTTAGTGTTGATTCTTCCGGGAAGCCTGCGCTGCGTATGGCCATGCAGACCAGGGAGCAACATATCAGAAGGGACAAGGCTACCAGCAACATTTGCACTGCTCAGGTACAATATTACTTGGCTTGAACTTTTTTATGATCTTTTATTACTGCTGAGTTGGTTTAAATTTACAATTAGCTAATAGTATTCTTAGCATGATTTTTGTGTTATAAGTCATCAGCTCTCTATTGTTGATGACAGCAGTTTAGCATATTTCATTTCAATTGGAGATTTTGTTTATTCTATAGGCGTTACTTGCAAACATGGCTGCTATGTATGCTGTGTATCATGGACCTGAAGGCCTTAAAACCATTTCTCAAAGGGTGCATGGTCTTGCTGGGGCCTTTGCAGTTGGACTAAAGAAACTTGGGACAGTGAAAGTTCAGAGCCTTCCCTTCTTTGACACTGTCAAGGTAACGGTTGGTGATGCACATGCAATTGCTGACGCTGCTGTCAAGAATGGAATTAACTTGAGAGTGCTGGACTCAAAAACTGTAAGTTCGTTTCTATTTAAGCATCAAAAAATATTTAGCTGAGGGGTCTCCAGGGTTTGATGCTCTACTGGATGAGGTTGCTGAAATACTTAACTGCCTTTTCAGATCACTGTTTCATTTGATGAAACAACTACCTTGGAGGATGTCGATCAACTTTTCAAAGTTTTTGCTTTGGGCAAGCCTGTGAGTACTTTCAGACTTTTATAGTTAGAAGGCCTTTCCAATGTTTATAAACTGTATCCATTGAAATAATAACTTTCTTTGTACTTTTGTACTAGCAGGTCTCTTTTACTGCTGCATCTCTTGCACCAGAAGTTCTGACCACCATCCCTTCTGGACTAGCAAGGGAGACCCCATATCTTACTCACCCAATCTTCAACTCGTATGTCCCTTACAGCTATCTGAATTCCCAGAATCTACTATTTATAAACTCCCCTCATTTTTAATTGCCCTCTCTACTAGGTATCATACTGAGCATGAGTTGCTGCGATACATTCACAAGCTGCAGTCAAAGGATCTTTCTTTATGCCACAGTATGATTCCATTGGGATCGTGTACAATGAAATTGAATGCAACAACTGAAATGATGCCAGTTACATGGCCTAGTTTCTCAGACCTTCACCCTTTCGCCCCCACAGAACAAGCTGAGGGTTATCAGGTAGTTACAAATATTTACTTTCTATTAAATTCAACATGGTTGCAACTATTTATACTCTAAAAGTTCTTATTGTGCTGTTTTCCTTCATACAAATAAATTATTGATATTCTATCTTGCCAATATTAAATCACAGGAAATGTTCAAAAATTTGGGTGATCTATTGTGTACCATCACTGGGTTTGACTCTTTCTCGTTGCAACCTAATGCTGGAGCTGCTGGAGAGTATGCTGGACTGATGGTTATTCGTGCCTATCATTTTGTACGGGCACACTGAGCCTTCATATTTCCCTCTTTCTAATATATATAAGCACTTTAAATTTAGTGCCTTGAGGCTATGACCTCCAGTTTATTCTCCAAACTAATTATCCACTAATACCACTGTAGGCAAGAGGGGATCACCACCGCAATGTGTGTATTATACCTGTTTCTGCACACGGTACAAATCCTGCTAGTGCTGCCATGTGTGGAATGAAAATTGTCACTATCGGAACTGATGCCAAGGGTAACATCAACATTGCTGAGCTGAAGAAGGCTGCTGAAGCAAACAAGGACAATCTATCAGCCTTTATGGTAATCATTATTTTCTGGAAGAGGTTTATAATGATAGAGATTTGATGTATGTCAACAGGCATTTAACCATACTTCAAATTCCAGGTGACATATCCTTCTACTCATGGAGTGTATGAAGAAGGTATTGATGAGATATGTAAGATAATTCATGACAATGGAGGTCAAGTATACATGGATGGAGCTAATATGAATGCACAGGTCTGTATGCCATCTATTTCTCTGTAAAGGTTATATTATGGTTGAGTTTTAGTCCGCTAACTGAAAATAATCTGGTGTTAGATTTAAGTTGCATGGTTGGACTAGACCTTGCAGATTTAAACACATTTTTCTAGCAACAAATGCTATATTAGACTATTTTTTAATTATTTATTGTTATTCTAACAAAGTTTTTCGTTATTACAGGTGGGTCTGACAAGCCCCGGCTGGATTGGAGCTGATGTCTGCCATCTCAACCTCCATAAGACATTTTGTATCCCACACGGAGGCGGTGGTCCTGGCATGGGTCCTATTGGTGTGAAGGCTCACTTGGCACCATACTTGCCCTCCCATCCTGTGGTATAATTTTCTTTACATTTTGAGTGTTCATGTATTTCTTCCCTAGTAATGTGAATCTTAGCAAATACAAGATTCATGAATTCTGGAGCATATTTTACCTAAATGCATTTCACCAATTTCGTGATGATTATTGTTGGTTGTGTGGTTTCATCAGTGAATAATTAAGTTTCTAACTTATCTGCAAAAATTGAAGGTACCTACTGGTGGAATTCCTGCACCCGAAAAGTCTCAGCCACTTGGTACCATCTCTGCAGCACCTTGGGGATCTGCACTTATTTTGCCAATCTCATATACTTATATTGCTATGATGGGTTCCAATGGACTCACTGAAGCATCAAAGATAGCAATTCTGAATGCAAACTACATGGCAAAGCGCTTGGAGGTACATGATTTTTGTTCCTTCAATTTCTTTCCAAGTTTTTGAAGGCCAAAAAGAGGCAGCATAGTTATCTGGGTATCTTCTAGGTTAGGTTTGCTCTGTTTGCTCATCTTGTGCTGTTATTCTTTTTACAGAACTATTACCCCATTCTTTTTCGTGGTGTCAATGGAACCGTTGCCCATGAGTTCATTGTTGACTTGAGAGGCTTTAAGGTATGCATATATTTAATCGGTTCTTCGCTTCGCTCATGAAATTCATCTCTCATCTAACTGAACTCTGCCTTTTTCATTTGCAGAATACTGCTGGAATAGAGCCAGAAGATATTGCCAAGCGTCTGATGGACTACGGATTTCACGGACCAACAATGTCATGGCCAGTTCCTGGCACTCTCATGATTGAACCAACAGAAAGTGAAAGCAAGGTACACCCCAGATAAAGTTACTTTATCTGCTGTTTCTTAACTACATAATAACTCGAACGGTATATGCAGGCTGAGTTGGATAGGTTTTGCGATGCTCTTATCTCCATCAGAGAAGAGATTAGCCAGATCGAGAAAGGAAAAGCTGACATTCACAACAACGTCCTGAAGGTGAGAAAAAACATTCATTTCTTCTACACGGCTATTAACAGATGAGCATTTGCAACTATATTTTCACTTGGGCTGAACTAGTAGCACATTGGTACTTCAAATATAAAGCAAGAACACGAAAACTTGTGTATGCAGGGAGCTCCTCACCCACCATCGCTGCTCATGGGAGACACATGGTCCAAGCCATATTCCCGGGAATATGCAGCCTTCCCAACTTCATGGCTTCGTTCTTCGAAGTTCTGGCCAACCACAGGTATGCAACTTATGCAGAAACAACTTCTATGTTAGTATGGAAACTAGCACCGCTAACAGTTTGTTCTGCATTCACTTTTTGTGTTGATGTTGAATATTGTTGAGTATTATTTCAGGACGTGTTGACAATGTTTATGGTGACCGCAACCTCATCTGCACTCTTCAACCTGAGCCTGTGGAGGAAGCAGCCGCAGCAACTGCTTAGTCTTCAGTTTGATTCATTCCTCGTCATCGCCACCAAAGTGCGGTCATGGATAGCACCAATTGAAGTTCACGTCTTCCCTTCCCCTACAAAAAGAAAAGAAATCATCATCTCTTGTTCCACATTCCCACATTGTATATAATTTTCTCCATATCTAAATACACATACAGCTCGCCATAGCAGTTGACCTTCATTTCCCTATTATGATGATGACGATTGGCTTTTCTAATAACTGCTGTTGCTATTTTGCAACTCAGATGTTGTAATTATAATTTTCGCTTCTTTTTCCTCCAAAAAAATAACTAAAAAGAAAAAGAAAAGGGAGGCATACATATTGGGTACGTTTATTAATTTAGAATGAAACTTATAATGATTCGGTATCAACAAGTATTAGCATGATTTATATCCATTTTAGAGAGAAAAACATTATATTTTGGTTCAAACCGGTCATGTAAAGCATATTCTATTTTACAAAAAAGTGAAAAGAAAGATAAACATATCCTCTATATCTATAGAATTCTTAAAATTTGTATATTTATCTATAAATCTCTAAAATTTATTGTTTTCCTTATAGAATTCATCCATTCTCTTCTAAAAAGGAAAATGTTATAAAATTAACCAATTTAACATTAAATTTGGTGTTTAATTTGAATAAATATATAATATTTATATAGATACATAAATTATACAAAAAAAAACATTTAATGTTGTACAATAGAATAGAAGAGTTATTGAAGTTGAGCTCATTTTCTTTTAGAGATTTTATGATTTCATTCTTTAGAATAGATAAATTATAAAAGAGTTGTTGGAGATGCTCTTACCAAAGTAAATCAAAATAAAAATGAAACTAATTACAATTTTTGTTGTTCAGTCTCTTTCATTTATTCGGTCTCATTCATCTAGTCAGCTATTCGGTCCCGTTCATCTAGTCAGCTACTGACCAGGAACATTTGGTCAGTAAACTGTTAGATTTGCTCCATTCTGATAAGGGCTGATATATTAGCTAATTTCAATTAAATTTATTATTTTTATATTTAGTTAATCATCATATCTTCTCCATCAAAAATACTTTGCTCCGCTATAAACCCGAGTCTCGCTGCCGAATTCCCAAATCCTTTCAATTTCTTATACCACCTTGCTCTCATCTTCACGTACCCCTTTTACTCTTTGCAACTCAACGATTATTTCATCATAAAATCTTCAATGGGATCTAATTTTTGGTGTTTCAATGGCAATCAAAACCCCGTACTAAAACTGGGTATTGTAAATTTTAGGGTAACGACAAGATTGGGTTTCTTGCTGGCAAGAGAGGACTGGGTTTTTCTTGGCACTCAAAAGAATCGGTTTCTCTAGCCATGAATGACCTCTGTCTCTAGAGAAACAAGCCTGGTTTTTTTTTTAGAAAAATTATCAAAACTTGAGATAAGAGGAGAAGAGGAGACAAAGGAAGTATGAGGGTTTGGTCTCCGTCTCCGACGTAGCTTCATAAGTTTCTAACAAAATCATCCAATTATGTGAGAAGAGTGGAAAAAAGAGAAGCGGAGAAGATGAAGATGAAGCAGAAAAATATCGATGAAGAAGAGATTAAGGATGATTAAATAAACATAAAAGTAATAAATTTTTAAATGAAATAAGCTAATATCTCAGCTCTCAGATCAGCATGGAGCAAATCTAACGGTTTACAGACCAAATGTTCCCTGGTCAGCTAGCGGGACCGTGATGTTGTTTTCTTATCATATATAATCAGAATTAAAACTAGGTTGATTACTAAAATACTCATATAAGAAAGGAAGCTTATCGGTTATCATGGAAGAAATATATTAACCTTGTAGTTTGTCGTCTTTTATTTTATAGTTGTTGTTATCTAATAGTGACAATACAATATATATCTTGGGTTGGTTAATTTGAAAATATTATAATTATATATAAGGTCGGGTAATTTAGAAATATATATATATATATATATAGTTGGATAAGTTGAAAATATTATAATTATGTGAGGACATTTTTGAAAGAAAAAATTGATTCCGTAACCTTGATTCTGATACCCAAAGGGAGAGGTGGGTATCAGAAGATGACCTTCATACGAAATCGATTCCTGATAAGCAAGTGAGACTCACCTCATTCTAATACCTTGACATGTTAGTAAACGACTGAATTCACCAATCTTGGAATCAATTCTGCCACTCTCAATTCCATTTCTGGTTAGTAAACATATTCATCTTATCTACCGTTAAATCTCTATAAATTAATAACGTTGGGACTAAAAATAAATATTATTTAATTAAAATTATTAATTTATCGAGACCAATTTTCCACTAATTTCATATTTAAGTACTGATAAAAATATTATTTAATTAAAATTATTAATTTATTAAATATTCATTTGTCGAAGATTTAATACATTGAAATAGTCTCCGGCCTTGTTGTTGATCATCAAGTTGGTCTTTATCCAACCCAATAAGAGACAGAATAGTCCCACCTGCACCGTTAGGATTAATTAACAATTGTTTAGTTACAATACAATACTATTGCCATTAAGCTCATCTCGCCTGTGAAAGTTTTAAAAAATTAGAGCGAGAAATTTATACGGTAACGGTCAATTTCACAAATTCCGTTTAAATTTTATTTTATCAGATAAAAAATCTAAATTATAGTTTATCCTAAGTCGAATTAATAACCTTTACTAACAAAATGAAAACTGTATCACAAGACAAAATGTTACTGGGGTTTGATGATTCCATTTTTGTATAGTTTTAAGGAATAAATTTTCTATACTTAGCAAAAAAATGATAATTCTCTGAAGTGATATACTAGGACTTGTGAACATGGAACGTGTAGGAAATCAGATACGGATTTGCTACAACAGGAGTATGCAGCTTATTATGCACCCGGCCTCCCCAATCCCCACATTGTGTATGAACTTCCACTTTAAGGTTTGACTATGTCATTGCCTGCAGTCCATAGAGGGATACTTTGGACTATCAATCGTGATCAAGGATCACATAACGACGTATTTACGAATATTTGCACTCTTCTTACCTCTTTTTATCCGTCTTGCTCTACTAATGGTTATTAATTAGAGATAGAAAATTGATGAACAAGATAAGATAGGTGATTAGGTTCAAAGGAGAAGATATTAGAATAGAAAAGTTTGTAGTGGCCAAAATCATGACTCCTATTCTGGTAGATATTATGTATGACATTGAACCTTAGGTTTTATCAAAGTCATGTGATTCTTAATTTTATTGTAAATTTCATCTTATCTGTGTCGTTTATTTTTTTTGATTTTATTATATTTTTACCTAAAATGATCAAGGACATGTACAATTGTCATTGTAATCAAATGATGAATCACATTACGCAAAAGTTGTCTAATTTTCAATTGTATTACAATCTAACTATATATTGATCGTTCATCTCCTATATTTTCATTGTAATTATACCGAAAATAATCATAAAATAAAATTCAAAATTGCAGCGACCACCGACTCGCGCAGGTATCCGTTACACACCTCAACTTCATGAAACACGGTTTAGTTACGTATTTACCATCGTCAGACTCACTTTCCAGTTGTCGATTTCAAAATCTCATACCATAAATATATCAATACGAAAGATACAGAAACACAATTTTTCGGTCATTATATATCACACTAGAAGACCCCATCCAAATGAAGCATTGAGACTTCCCTAGTTTCTCTCACACAATCCCATCCTTCTCACTACTAGGGGAGGCAACAAGACCTCCAACCACTTGATCGTCTCAACATGTCACAACATTCAAGTGAGTCAACGGTGTATGATTGCAAGTACACGGGAAAGGGAGTGTGGAGGAGCACAGCAGAGTAGAATGTGGGAGAGAGTCCTTGACTTGTTTGGATTAGTTTAATCTTTCCCTGATTAACTGGTGGGATTAGTTTAATCACAGCGGGGGTTTTATACAGCGGAGAAAAGTGTGATCGTGTTGGAGGGAATGGGCTAAGAAGAGAGAGAGGTTAAAAATTAACCAAAGCCCTTCCTCCTTCTCTCTCTCTCTCTAAAAAGTGGTGGTAGCTTGACGAAGAAGGGTGCGCAGGTTAAGCGAATCTGCTTTGTTTCTAGTGGGCGCAGCTTAGTTTATTACAGAGAGGTTTTCCAGTTTTCAATTTTTTGATGATCTACGATGTCGAAGATGAAGCACCTGCTTCGAAAGCTTCACATCGGCGGGGGGCTCAACGACCACCACCAGGCCGCTGCGGCGGCGGCGAGTCCGGTGGCGAATCTCAACCCTTCCGCGGCGTCGTCTTCGTCGGGGTCGACGGCGGCAATGGGGAGGAACGCCGCGGCGGTGGAGTCGGCAAGTGATCGGGGGTCTGGAGACGGCGGGGGGAGCGGTAGTGGCGGCGGAGGAGGAGGCGTGGATTTCAATTTCTTGGAGGAGGAGTTTCAGGTACAGTTGGCGCTTGCGATTAGCGCTTCCGATCCCGATTCCCGTGACGACCCCGAGACAGCTCAGATCGACGCCGCCAAGCGGATTAGCCTCGGCTGCGCCGCCACGTCGCGAGCCGACACTCAAGCGCCGTTTCAGATGCTCTCGCTTCGATATTGGGTATGCTGTTTTCGAATGCATTGAATACGTTAGGGTTTCGTGATTTTGATGCATTTTGACGAGTTCATCACTGGATTTGGTTTTGTTTGTATTTGGTACTAGTCATGTGCATTTCGTAGCTGAGATAGCAATGGTGTTAGGATTATGGTCAAACGGAGTTGTATAGCTGAATTGTGGATTCCGGTTCCATTTTTCGTAAGGGGTATCCTGATTTAACCATTTAGGTGTGCCTGTTGTTAATTCAGAGTCTACTTGGTTATTAAGTCGAAAAGAATCTAGTAGTTAAAAATAAATTGCATTGCATACCAGTAAAAGTGAGAAGGATCGATCATGAAAGCTTTAGACTTTAGAGTGTGCGTGTGTTGCATGTTTGTATTATGAACATTTGTATATGGTATATATCTGTTTTAGTATTTTGTTAATTCTAATAAAAGAAGGGTTGTTAATTTCACTTTTTGTGTTATGATGCAGAGCCATAATGTTGTAGATTACAATGAAAAAGTGGTGGATGGATTTTACGATGTGTATGGAATTACTTCGAACTCGTTTAGACAAGGGAAGATGCCATTGTTGGAGGAATTTAAAGCCGTATCAGTTTCGGATAATGTCGACTACGATGTCATATTAGTTAACCGGTCGGTTGATGCCGAACTGCAACAACTTGAGAAAAGAGCGTATGCTGCATCTCTAGAGTCGGGAATTTCTCAACATGGTCTACTTTTGAGCGGCTTGATTCAGAAGATTGCTGATATTGTTGTTGATAGAATGGGTGGTCCAGTTGGAGATGCGGATGAAATTTTAAGAAGGTGGAAAATAAGGAGGCATGAGTTACGGAGTTCAATGAACACTATCATTCTTCCTCTCGGACTAATTGATGTTGGACTTTCACGCCACAGGGCACTTCTCTTTAAGGTGGTGACAGTTTTAAACTCACCTTAATTGTCAACTGAATCATGGGCAAACTATGTGAACCATTTAACATATCTAGCATGTTGCTTACGTTTTGTCAAAATCTGTCTGTTCCATTGTTTTGTCCGTTGGCAATAGTGGTCATTACGTTCTGTTATAGACATATTTTTGGATGGTTTTCTAGGCCATTGCAGGAATTTTCATGTTAACATTTTCTTGCTTCTGGTTTTAGGTACTAGCTGATAAGATAAATCTTCCATGTATGCTGGTCAAAGGTAGCTACTACACTGGTACTGATGATGGAGCTGTCAACTTGATTAAAATTGATAGTGGAATTGGAAGGTAATGCCCTCTAACTCTAAACCTTCTTGATGCATATATTTTTAGTGAGTTCGGTTCGTTAGTTTTGTGTTTTACATATTCTCTGCATTATTGTTCACATAGATGCTGATCTAGGTATAACGGTTAGGATATTTATAATCATGTTTAAATGAGGATAATAGAATCAAATGTGCATGCGGTTTGTTTTTCCCTTGCTGTACATTTCCATTTTTATCAGATCAAGGTGATTGATGCATGCTATAGATTTTCTGAAACTGTTGTTGATCTGAGTGAATATGTTTGCCACTCTATGCAGTGAGTATATCATTGATCTAATGGGTGCTCCTGGAACACTAATTCCTGCTGAGGTACCTACTAGTCAGCTCCCGAATTCCTTTTTTGCCATAAGGAGCTTTCAAGATCCCACAGAAATGCCCAAAGATATGTTGTTACTACAAGCTGAGGAAACTGGAATGTCGGCAGCTCCATCCGGTCTGGAAAGAGCTTCCACATTTGGCAGCTCTAGGTTAGAATATGCCGGTCTTCACACAAAAGATGACCAAAGAAGCTTTGCTGAAGAAAATCAAATTGAGATTCTTAAAAGTGACCTTGAGATTCCTCTTAAAAGTAAATCATGTGAAAGTTTATTCGGCCCATCTGGGAAAGCTACATCTGCACAAAAAAGGAAAGTGAAAAATGTATCCAAGTATGTCATCAGTGCTGCAAAGAACCCAGAATTTGCACAGAAACTACATGCTGTCTTGTTGGAGAGTGGTGCATCACCTCCTCCTGACTTATTTTCAGATATGAATCCTCAATATATGAACGAAGGTAAATTGCTTGGACGAATACATGCAGATGGGGAACTTATAGATGATGGGGTTCAAGATTATCTGGTTAAACTTTTATCAAGCAGTGACCAATCTTCTGCTGTGGATGTAGCAGAGCAGCGGAATGAGTGGCGGAGCAATTGTTTTCCCTCTGAAAACGTTGATGAGGGCTTTGTAATGGTTTCTGGCCGGAATAGTGAAGCAACTCAGTTTGGTGCTATAAATTCAGATCCTGCTATTGGTAATCCCCCAAGGATGAATTCAGAAGCTTTTCATGAGGAGAAAATTCATCATCTATCTATGGTTTCTGGAACAAGTTCTGCTAATACTCAATTGGGCAAAGAATCTGTTGCTCAATCAACACAGACTGCAATGTATGCTGCTTGGGATAGTCACGCTGATAGGTACCCACCGCTGGGAGAAGTTGCAGAGTGGGAAATTCTATGGGAGGATCTTCAGATCGGAGAGCGCATTGGAATTGGTAAGAACATATTTACATTTGGTTGTGATCAATGCTCTTAAATGTCACATACATTCTTAGAAATAGGCTCACATGTATTTCTTATCTTATAGGTTCATATGGTGAGGTTTATCATGCGGATTGGAATGGCACTGTAAGTATTCATCCTAATGCTCATTTCTAATCTTATTCCTTGTTATTGGTTCGACATGTAATAGTAAAGGGCAACACTCTTCTCTAAAAGATTACAGCAATAATAATTATTCTGCCCCAGACCCGTACCTGAATAGTCTCAAGAGTCAATGGACTTGGGCCCCGAACCTTTAAGGGCCCAAAATTTTATTTTCGCATTGTGTGATCACATTAGTTTAGTAAAAAACAAGTATTATATTACAATCATTAGTTACTATTTTTTTAAAAAAAATGAGTAGTGTAAGTAAGTATAAAAAAGATTTCTAATGTTTTATGTTGTTAGATTTTGAGTTTATAACTTTATTTCATGAATTTTTTGAAAAGAGAAAATAAATTTAAATGGATACTATAGTTTAAGGGTCCATTTTTAAAAGTTCGACTCAGGTATGAAAATCTCAGGTCCGGGCCTGTTCTGCCCGAAGATGATGGTAATGATGAATTTTATATCATCATATTTTGCATGTTGGTTTTCTATTTGAACAAGAACTGTTGTTGGCATTACCACATTAGACTGATAATTAGCATGACAATGGTTCTTTTATTGGATACTTGTTTATAGCTCTGTGCCGACTTTTGAATTACAGGAAGTAGCCGTGAAGAAATTTTTGGATCAAGATTTTTCGGGTGATGCATTGGTTCAGTTTAGATGTGAAGTAAGCAGCCAAACCTAAAGAAAAGCAGCAAGCCTTTATTCGTTGTATATCATATTTGATAATTTATATAAGCCTAAGATAGAATTTGGTTTTGATGTCTGTGTTTCGGACTGTTTCCTACTTGTTTCTGCAGGTAGAGATCATGTTAAGACTTAGACATCCAAATGTTGTCCTATTCATGGGTGCTGTTACTCGTCCTCCCCATTTCTCCATCCTGACGGAGTTTCTTCCCAGGTTGATCTATGATTCTGATATATATATTATATATATATATATATATATTATACAAGATAAACTAATTTTTCTACTATCAACATGAGAAGTTGCCACCGAGTCTTTCCGATACCTGTACTGTCTTATCCTCTTGACTCTGACACTTAAAAACATTATTGGGTACAGAGGCAGTTTATACAGATTACTTCATCGTCCAAATTCTCAGCTTGATGAAAAGAGGCGAATGCGGATGGCTCTTGATGTGGTAAAAACCTTCATTTGTTAATCTATGTTTATTATTTTTCATTACTCTGGTCTTGCTTTGATTTCTGAAGCAAATTTCCCTTATTTATGCAGGCGAAGGGAATGAATTACCTCCACACCAGTAATCCTACTGTTGTGCATCGAGACCTTAAGTCTCCAAATCTCCTTGTTGATAAGAATTGGAATGTGAAGGTCAATTTCAGAACAATGCTTTCACTCTCAAGTTTTTCAGTTTCTATGCTTTCTTCTTTAATCTAGATATAATGAAAAATCTATCTATGGCAGGTAGTTCATCTTCCTCCTAAATATCTTGTTTGTTTCCACTGCAGGTTTGTGACTTTGGGTTGTCTCGTACGAAGCACCACACTTATCTCTCCTCAAAGTCCACTGCTGGAACGGTAATAATTGTTAAAGTGAATTTATATCCATCTTTTTACCCCCTCATCTAGGCGTGACCTTTTTTATGGTCTCTCTGTTTAAAGAAGAAAACTCTAATAGATACATGTTTGTTTTATATGCTGATTCTGTGTTGTTGGGAGTGCAGCCGGAATGGATGGCACCGGAAGTTTTAAGGAATGAATTAGCTAACGAGAAGTAAGTTGCTCGAAGGTGGTTTATCTGGACATTTTACACTTCAGCCCTCATTACAATCAACTTTGCGTGCGTTGCAGGTGTGATGTTTACAGTTTTGGTGTGATACTATGGGAATTGACTACTTGTTGTATCCCATGGAAAGGATTGAACCCAATGCAAGTCGTTGGAGCTGTTGGATTCCAAAATAGGCGTCTTGAAATTCCCGATGATGTGGACCCGGTGGTTACTGATATAATACATGATTGTTGGCAAACGTAAGTTTCGTACTAAAAATAATGGGGTTGGGGAAGACTGAATCTCAGGGGCCAAGCTGTTTCCTTAACTACAGTAACATCATTTTACAACAGTTGTGAACTTGTGATATGATGTATTTAGTCTAATACCATGTTTTGCTTTTTTCTGCAGAGAGCCAAATCTACGGCCTTCTTTCTCACAGCTCATGGTTCGACTCAAGCGTCTTCAACGGCTTGTTGGAAGAACGAACTCTGCAAATCAAGTGACTCGATAACCCAAGAAAACGAAAATAAAAACAGTTCACTGAAAATAATTGAAATTGTTCCTTGTCTCGAAGAGCCAGGGCAGTGGAAGTTTTTCTCTTGGATGCAAAGTAGAGTATGCTGGATTGGGGCTGGTGTTGGCTCAGTCGAAGTGGGGGCTCAGCACTGCCAAAATGAAGATCAGTCTTTATTGAAGAGTGGATATCCTCCTAATGAGAAATGCATAAGGGCAGTGGAGGTGTGTGCCGTTGAAAACCAATCTTCATAAGGACTTGTATCTGCCAAATTGTAAGAAATTTCCTAAAAAAAGGTAGGAGAAGAAAAAAACTGAAAAAAGAGGAAGAAAAAAATTAATAATTCTTGAGAGATCGTATTTGGGAATTGTAAACATATGATCTCTGCATCTTATTGTGAAAAGAGCAGGTACATTTGAAAAAAAGAAACAAGGAAAAAAATAGGGGTCCGTTTGGAAAAGAGATTTGGATTTCAAATCTTATGTACATTTAAATTCTAGGTAATTGAAATCTTAAGATTTCAAATTCATTTGTTTGGGTAATAACTTAGTCATGAGGATTTGAATTTAAGAATTCAAGTTAAATAAAGAAATATGTAAGTCCTTTTCTTTTTCTTTTTTGGAAGATAGTAGATGGTACGTTAATCTGTGTATATTTTTAGGAAGAATTACATATCAATACATGATCAAATTTAAAAACATAAAAACCTCATTTCAAATATTTTTTAGATAAATTAAGACAGGGGTCTAGAGCTCAAAACCACAAATAACATGTTTGATCCAAATTTAAAAATAAATGACCAAATTGTCCTATTTAAAAAAAACAATTACACTAATGCTAACAACTCCCTTTTCTTCACATTCTGATCCTAATTTCTCTCTCTAGCTCTCTCTGACCAGATTCCGTCATCATAGTTGGGCAGGAGTTGGAGGTCCATGGTAAGAGAGACGAAGTCATCGAGGTCGTCGACGGTGCATCCGAGTAAATAAAAACCCAGGCACGATGGCAAGGCCGAGAAGAGGGTTCGGGCTCTGCCTTGGAAATTGGTGAACAGTCTGATCTAGTCATGTTGCTACTGCTCCCTTTGTTTATCCGATTTGATTTGAAATTGAATAAAATTTGGTCTTGATTTGATTCTTTAGGTCAATTGGGAGGACTCAACGGTGAGGCAAGCGAGGATGAAGGTGATCGAGTCTCGTTCACGTAGATTCAATTCAATAATCGCTGATTTAGATTAAATGTGAAAATTCAAAACTCTAGGTCTGGGCGTATGAGTTATCTTACTGTACATTGAGTAGTAGCAGTAGTTTTGACCGAAGCAACATTGTTTGGTTTCTGGAGAATTGCTGGAAGAAAATGCAATTGCACAGGCAGTGCTCTACTTGGCAAGAGCACACGTTTTTTGTCGACAGTAGCACCTTTTTGGTCAACACTAGCACAGTGGTGTTACTGTGTACTTGGCAGTAGCACATATTCCTTGTCGACAGTAGCAGGGTGCTACTGTACTACTCGTCAGTAGCACACATTTCTGATTGAAAGTAGCAATTGATAAGTAATGAAGGGTATTTTAGTAAAATTATAGTAACAGATGGTATATGGATATTAGTTTGTCCTAATTTGTTAATATTTGTCCTAAGTGTAAGATAATGTGTAAATGGTCTATTTGTAAACTGAAATTTGATCAGTAATTAAAATGTAGTTTACTAATATTTTTAATCTAAAATAGCATCAAAATTTTCCAAAGATAATTGTCATTCCCCATTATTCCATTCAAAGAAACCTAACACTAGAATGAGTTCACAACCAGATAGATATACAACAAATTCAAGGAGTCAAGGCAGTCTAGAAATAACAATACTCATCATGCTTTCACTAACATCAATATGTTGGTCTCAACAAGCTAATGCAGCTCCATCTAACCAATAAAGGATCTTTATCATGTATAAAAAGCAATACAAACTGCCAATGTTCATCTTTATCTTGTAAGAGCAAAACAATATATGGTTCATCTTCTTATATCTAATGTTACAAGATTAGTTACATATGCAAATTCAAATCAACATGCTTCAGATATGAATAGCATCCACTCTCTTTTCAACATCATTGGGGGACTTTAGTAGAGAGAATTCTTCAGGATTATCACTCATTAAAATGCGTACAGCTTTAAAAATTTGTATTTTCGTGAGATTAGAAACTTTCGAAATCACCACATATAGTTCATCTCCTTTGATCTGTGGGGATACTTCAACTGCCATGAATTCCTTCAAGTTGTTAGCAACATCACCAAAAATGAAAGAACAACAAATGATTCTTATAGTGAGAATATTAAACTACATACTTGTGACTGATCCAACAAAGTTAATTTTAACAAAAGAGCTCGAAGGTGCTTGCCACTTAATAATGGTACAATGGTTTTAAGAATGCATTCCAATAACTCTTTCGCTAAAATTAATTTGACGTGAAATTATGGAAGCAGCTCCTAAAGTGGTTGATAGAGGATTAAGAAAGCAGCTCCTAAAGTGGTTGATAGAGGATTAAGAACAACGCCTCTAAAAACCGATTAATTTCTCACTTTCCAGACTTGTCTGCAAGTAGTGATCACTTTTGCAAACTAATTAGCATCATTTGGTTGTGAAATAAAGAGCTCCTTAAGGACATTAAGGAAGCTTGCTTCCCAATTAATTGGGGGCACAACATTAGACATGTTCCAAATATTTTTTTTGTAAATTCACAATGACCAGAGAGATGGTCAGTTGATTCAACATCATTGTTGCAAAGGGAACAAGAGTTATCAGCAATGAAACCGAACCTGGATAGCCTATCTCTTGTCTCAAGCATTCCTCTTATTAAGAGCCAACCAAAAAGCTTAATTTTTTTGTGGATCTTAAGTCTCCATAACTTGTTCAACAACTGATCATGTTTCTACACTTGATCATATTGTAACAAAGAGCAAGACTTGATTGAAAATTTACCATTTGAGGAGGATCTCTAAATAATAGCATCTTCCTAATTTGACACAGAGAAAGGAACACCAAGAATATGATTGACTAAACTTATATCAAGAACTGAACAAAGTTTAGTTTTATTCCATCTACCATTCAAAATATAATCATCCAGATTTATCATAAAAATGCTACTTTGAGGCAACAAACTAACCAAGGGATGATCAAACACCCAAATAAAAGTTCAAAATTTAATTTGCTTACCATTTCCAACAATTCAACACATACCTTCAAAAATAAGTTCTCTTGCATCCAAAACTCCATTCCAAGCAGTGGAGTTCCTTTGCTACTCAGGGTACAATAAGTTGTACTTGATGTTTGTAATTGGAAAATTTAATATACACATGTAAACACGAAAATTCCTGTGACGAATAATAGAAAGACACATGTACAAAATAAAAATATTTGTATTAATGAATTTGAGGGTTACAATCTCTGTGTGTATTCTTTAACAAGAATTTCCTCTGATTCGATCTCCGACGTGGGTTTGATCCAAGGGTGACAAGCACTTGATCTTGAATCAAATGGTTTTAATTTGATCTTCTTGTCGTGTTGACGATTTGGTGAAGATGATTGACCAAGGGTCGTAGAGGCTTGTTCTTGATCAGATTTAGGTCATGAACAGTGTTATGTGGTGAACGTTCTTCGGCTTTGATGGCTGATGAATCAACATGTGTGTTCGGTGCTTGTTGATTTTCCACGAGCTTGTTGAAGAACTTGGTGGAAGTTTTGATTTGTTGAACACTTGAAGACGAAGGTCGATCAAGGGCCGTGGAGGCTTGATGTTGATTGGGTTTGATCCACGAGCGGTTTCATGTGGTGGTTTGTGTTTGGTCTAGAGTTTGCAGTCCTTCAAACAACCGGCTTGTAAATTTGTGCTAGGCGTGCCAGTACCTTTGGGTCAGGTACAACCTTGAAGTTGGATGCTACTTGCGTCCCTCTTCTGACTTCTTCTCACAGCGACTGTGACAGACGCCGATCTTCTTCCTCTGTGCTAGGTTCTCTTCTTAGACCTACAAGGGAAAAGTCCCTCTAGGATTTTTCTCCAACCTTTGAGGATGGCCGAATCTTACTTAGTATGCAAGGAAACTAAGCAGCGGGTATCAAGATATAAACTGGCGAACGGATTCTCCAGAACTGATTGCGGGAGTAAAAACTGCTCAACGGATCGAACAGGGGAGTAGAGAGATTTCAACGGATTGAAACCTGTCAGACTTAACGGATTAAGTCCCTTTTGCAGCTTGACGGATCAGGCTACGGTTGCTGACGGATCAGGCTTGGTTGCTCCGGAGAGGCTTGAAGACTTTCGCGTGGCGAAGTTGTTGTCTGTTTGTTGATAGATGTAGTTGTCTTTTTCTCTTGCACCTCAACCCTTTATATAGTGAATACTAGGGTAGATGTTTCCTTGCGAATCAAGGTATAGCCTCAAATAATCCTTCTTGTAGTGCAAGACTAGTTCTTAAAGCCCAATCATGTAAGCCCAAAACCATTCTAGTGGTAACTTAACCTCCTGCAACCACGTGTCTAATTTCTTATAATACCCTCGCGAACGCTTTTCCAACCGCGAACGTATTCTGTTAACACACGTCCCGCTTCGCGAGCGCGTTTCCCCCTGCGAACAAATTATCTCCTTTCGCGAGCGTACTTTGTTACTGTGCTCCTTGCGAGCGCTTTTGACTTTCCAAACGTCCTCTGACCCTCTTGACCGCAGGCATCGGTCCACTTGCCTTTATAAATGGGCTTTTTACTTCTGGATCCAACATTGCCCCCCAGTTCTTGAGATTAAGCCCGTTTGCGAAAATCGAAAAGAGCTATACCTTAGCATTGATTTAACCAAAAGCAAACGTCTTTTCATTGTCAAACTCCTCAGAACACTCAACCATCATTTCCCTCTGCAACTCTTTTCAAACCTTCCTGAGATAATCCGCCGCCGTTCCTACTTCCAAATCAATGGCACCCAAACACACCTTCTCTGCTGTGAAAACCACACCCAGAACCCCTTCTGAGCATGAAGCCCTAAACTTTGTCCAAGCCATGGTTGGCCTCCGACCTGCTCCAAAACCCAAGGGTTCTTGGTTGAGAGTTAAGATTGATCAAACCTGCGACCTAGGTCCCTGGGTTGATGTCTTCCCACACCCACTTGAAATGCCTTACCGTCAACATGCATCTCGAATTCCCCCTTTAATCTTTCGCGAGGAAGAAGTTTCATTCGTCGACTGGCAGAAGTCAGACGCCCAGACCAGATTTGGGCAGTGGCCGAATACTAATGACGCCGAGATCCAGTGGTACCAACAACGCCGTAGTAAGGACCTTGAACGATGGCAAGCCGTTGGAATCGCCGACCCTATCGACCTCTGCTTCTCCTTGAAGTCTGGTTGTAACAGAGCTCCCCTGGCAGCAGCAATTTGCTTCTGGGACACTTCATCAAACACCTTTCATCTCCCCGCAGGCCCAATGGGTATCACCCTCCTAGATATGTATACAATTACCGGATTTCCATTCGCCTGCGCACCGAGTCCTCTCAACGACCTTGCTCTGGAACATCAAATCCCCTCTGATCAGCCTCGCCCCAACTCATACGCCGCGTGGGTCAATCACTATGGGAGCACTGACGACGATCTGAGTGGCCTAGCATTTCTGGAATTCTGGCTACTCAAATATGTTGAATGTAGCGCCACCAACAAACCCACTTTCGCCTGGGCCAGAACGGCTGAGTTACTTTACAACGGTATTCCTCTCAATCTTTTGGAGTTAGCCACTGGATTACTATATAGGTCACTACACTTTCTATCCTTAGAGCCCTTTAAACACAGATCTGTTAGCGGTCCTCTTTGGATTTTGGACTTGTGGCTTCAAACCTATTTCCCTGCTTTTCGCTCTTCCTCTGTCACCAGCTTCCTAAAAGATAAGGTTTTAGGCCAA
The DNA here is from genome assembly GCA_951800085.1 of Comarum palustre. Lineage (NCBI taxonomy): Eukaryota > Viridiplantae > Streptophyta > Magnoliopsida > Rosales > Rosaceae > Comarum > Comarum palustre. The sequence goes on from OX637583.1 coordinate 20,520,079, forward strand.
ACCATCGTATCCGCTCCACACCCTCCAGCCCTTAGCTATTCGCGTTGTTTCCACCATCTGTATAGTATGGAAAGCCTACCTTCAGATTCTATTCTCGTTATCTGCAGACGCACATACCCTTCTCTCGTTAAAGAAGGTTTTATTTTCAGCAACAAACACAACGTCCTGCAGCTCCTTTTCTTTCTACGCCTCCTTTCCAATCGCGACCTTAAACTACCAGGGAGAGCCGGAGTAGAAATCTATGCCCCCAACTTCTTCACGAGGCAATTTGGAATGTGCCAAAAAATTCCATATCCTCCATTGGCTAGTCGCAACCATTTCACTTCGTGGCGAGAAACCTATAATGCTGGGATTGATCCTGATTCCATCCCCTCCCGTTTTAAAGACATCGCTCAGCCTGTCAACACCTATCCCCTCGGCGGAGTACGTCTGAGCTTCGAGGCCACTAATGAGTTTACTAAGTGGTGGACATCAATCAACGAAGGCAAATGGAAGCCAAACCACCTATCTGTGTTTAGACAGATCTTCCAGCCATATCAGACACAATTCCGTCATGCCGAAGACCTGGCTGTTTTTGCCATTGACGGCCCTCGCCAAAGCGTTGAATCTTCTTTGGTTTCTGAGGAGCGCACAGAAGTGCTTCCTGCCCCCCAGGTATTTAAAACTCTTTAACTATGTTTATCAATTTTCTGATCTGTATCCCTTTTTCCGACCATCTTCCTTCCTTGCAGCGTCCTCAAAGAACCAAGAAGCGCGCGAACAAGAATGCAGATCATCCACTCAAGAGGCTCAAACCAAATCTTTTTACAGAAGGAAATGCTCTCCAACCCCAGGTATGGGTTCATTTAATTTGAAAACTCGTATGCTCATGTAGCCAAGTCAATTAATCATATAATTGCCTTCTAGGTGGATCAGCTTATGCAGTCTAACTCTGAAGACGTACCATCCCTTGAAGAATGCAATCAACATCCTGCTGTTTCTGGTGCCCCCAACCTAACTGTTCTAGCTGAAGTAACCTCTGCCGTGGCCCAAGAGGCGATTCCTCCCAGAGCTAACCTGGACACTGGGACTCCTGCTGAAACAGAACAAGAGGTATTATTTTGATAAACCATTCAATTGGCGATGTTTCAATGATCTTGAGCTCAATTGTGCTTCTGTCGTTTCAGGGACCAACTCCTGTATTTGAAGTTAGCTCTTCCTCCGAGTCAGTTGCTTCTCCGATCCTGGATACTATGATGGGAGAGATCTTTAGTGAAAGCGCCAAGCTCGTTCCACTTCAAACTGTTGCTGCGAATGAGCCTTTTCCCCGCGAGGCAACTTCCTGTTCGCCTCAGAGAAAAATGACTGATACTCGCGCGAATGAAATCCCTCCCGCGAACACAGTCTCTCCGGCGAACGAAACTGCTGTCGCGAATGCCGATCGCGCGACTGATATTGTTCAACCAGTGCTTCAACCGGTAATCCCAACTGAGACTGACCCAAAGGTAACCATTTTTATTTTGCAGCTTCTGTTTGTACTCTCACAAACACTTATTATTTCTTTATTTGACAGATTCCGGAGAACCTCCCAATGACCTCCCCATCTGATCATGCTACGCCTTCCCTCATCGAGCAAGTTCAATTAATGCTGGATCCTTTTCAAGCAAACCAATCCATCGCTGATGCGACACTATTCCTCCGCAACCTAGAGCATGAAGATCTTCTCCACCCACATACTAGGGTCCAAATTGAAGATGCTGTTCGTCTCCTTCGAGTTCAAGCTGATGAAAGACTCTTGAAGAAATTGCAGCGTCTGTGGGAATTCACAACCAAAGCTGCGACTTTGTCTGAACGTGTCAGAGCCACGCGATTGGAGGCTCCTCAGTACCATCAACAGAAAGAGAAGTTCCAAGCCGAACGGGTTGCCAAAGCCACCAATCTTGCCAAACTTGTCCATAACGCGACCCAGTTATTTCCTAACCGACTTGCTGAGCTTAAACGTCAGAAAGCTGAGATTGAGGCCCAGCTAGCAATTGTCGAAGAGGAAACCCAGAACAACTTAAACGTCTTGGAGCAAGAGAAGAACTCCTATCAGACTCTTCAACAAATGATCAACCAGGTGGACGACAGGATCGAAGATTCCCTGATCAACGAAGAAAATACCCAAAACGCCCTTGATTCTGCTTTAGCGAACATTAAGCACATTAGTAAATTTATTTAACTGTTTATCTGTTCTGACTTTGTTCGCGCATATTATTCTGAATGCAGAAGATCTTTTCAAATTAATTCCATATCCTTGACCACTCGAAAACTGTTCCCAACTTTAACTGCAACGTCGCACCATTAACTTGCGCATTTACCGTATTCAACTAACACAGCACGCGTGATAAATGCTTGACCAATGAACGAATAGCAAACCATTCAGTTCCCTTTGGTGAAAACCTAGCGTTTCGCCTATAAATATCAATTAATTCCTTTCATCACCTTCAACAACCAAGAACATGTATTCTCCTTTCAGTCTCAAAGCAATTCCACCAGACCTCTTTCTTCAACCTTTCTGTCCTCTAGGCTTCACAACCAAACCTCAAATCCTGGGTAGGCTTCACAACCTAACCTCAGGAATAAGATCTGATGCGCCCAGCCCTGAAGTCGCATCGAAGTGCATCACTGGAACCAAATTCCACTTGATGAGGGGATTGACTTCTGGTATTGGACCGAAGAAGGCTTCTGTGCCGACATGATTCCTCTTGCCGAGCCTCTTCCGCGCCAGGTCAGACCAAGTTGCTTCTACTCCCATCACCGTCGACTTGCTTTCAACAAGCTGGCCGCGCAAGGTGGAAGATGAAGCAAAACCTGCAATAGTTTGAAGAGAGACTTTATGAAAGGAGTCGTAATAGCTCTCTCTTTAAGCAGCTTTGTTCTTGTTCAACACTGTATTTGTTGCAACCAGTTCTTGTTCAACACTGTACTTGTTATCCATGAATACTATGCAATAAACACACATTGTTTATGTTCTATGTATAAACCACAGGCGTTGGTTCAAACTAAATTAGGGCTTGAAAAACACAATTTGTTCTTCCCAAAAATTGTCAAAAAATTCGAAAATAATCGAAAAACCACATTAATTGGTTTGTATATCTATGGTGCCCCCCAGTTTTATCATGTGCATAAAAAGCCGAAAACCTCAACCAGGTTAGGCGTTAAGCAACATGAATGAAACTGACAAGATCCCAATTCTGCAAACAAGATCCTAAGGCTCTAAACTCTGCCCCCCTTGCTGGCAAACAGGCTGTTCTGTCATCTGTGGCGACGAAGGATCATCAGAAGCCCAAACACTTGGAAAGTACTGTTTCAGATGCCTCCCATTAATAGGGTTATTATGGACTTCTCCATCCAAATCTCGCAAATAATAAGCACCTTTACCCACGATCTGGTCAATCACAAAAGGCCCCTGCCACGTAGGCGACCACTTACCCCTGCCGCGAACGTGTTCGCCAAAGGGAAGTACTGCTTTCCAAACCAAATCGCCAACTCCAAAACTTCTGCCACGTGTCCTGGCGTCATATGCGCGAGCGACTCGTTGTTTTTCAACCATTATATGATCTAAGGCTTCCATACGAGTAGTATCCAACTGTTCATGCTCCTGAAACATGGCCTGAACATAATCCTCTCCTACTAACTGATGTTGTTCGCGAACCCTTAAAGAATTAACACTTACCTCCATGGGTAAAACTGCATCATGCCCAAACATCAAGGCATAGGGTGTGGTTCCTGTAGGCGACCGCTTAGATGTTCGATATGCCCACAGAGTATGATCAAGCTCGTTATGCCAATCTCTAGGATTATCAATCAGCATCTTTCGCAGGATATTGATTATGACTTTGTTACTAGCCTCAGCTTGTCCATTCGCCTGAGCATAATATGGTGTGGAATGCAGAAACTTAATCCCATAGTCAGCAATGAAGTCTTCGGTTTCTTTCGCTAGAAATGCTGCCCCCCTGTCTGCAACTAAACACTCTGGGATACCATACCTGCTAATGATGTTGCTGAAGATGAAGCTGCAAACTGTTCGAGCAGATGCATCTTTTAAGGGTACAGCCTCCACCCATTTTGTGAAATAATCGGTCGCTAATAGGATGAACTTATGCTGCTGAGACGAAGCTGGATGAATAATTCCTATAAAATCCAACGCCCATCCTCTTGCTGGCCAAGGCTTAATAATGGGTTGCATGGGCACATCTGGAACATGCCGCACCGGTCCATGCGCTTGACACTCCTGACAACCTTGAGCAAAGGTGATGCAATCTTTCAAGATTGAAGGCCAAAAGTAACCATAACGACGGATAAGCCACCTCATCTTTGGTCCAGCCTGGTGCGAACCACACACTCCTAAGTGTACCTCTCTCATTACTCGCTTAGCTTCTTTTCCAAAGATACACCTAAGATAAACTCCATCCTCTCCTCTGCGTAAGAGTTCGCCACCTCGTATCACATAGTTAGTGGCAAAGTATCTGACTTGTCTATCAACTGGAGTAGACGGATTATCCAAGTAATCAATGAGTGGTTGACGCCAATCTGTATCGATAGCCTCTATCGTAGCGACGTACCATTCATCCGCGTCTACCCTTCGAGCCATGAAAGAAGGTAACGTCCTTCTTTCCACCTTCAAAATCCGCTCGCAGACTCCATCAGCCAAAGTTATGCCAGTGGCGATTTGGGCTAATTCATTCGCCGCGACGTTGTGTGCTCTTGGGATATAATCCAGAGTGACATCACTGAATTGCTCCAACAACTCTGTAGCCCTTTCCCAAAAAGGAACCAAAGTAAAGGTGGTACATTTGTATAACCCCTTAAGCTGATTGATCACCAACAAGGAGTCACCAAACACACTTACCACTGTTGCCCCCATTGCGAGCAACATTTCCAATCCAATTATGAGTGCTTCATATTCAGCCTGATTGTTGGTGCATTTCCACTCTAGTTGGAAAGAATATGCATGACGAACCCCGAGCGGACTTACTAGAGATATCCCTGCGCCAGATAAACTCTCAGTACTGCTCCCATCAAAGTATAATTCCCAAGGCTGCATCAGAATGGCCACCACATCTAACTCCCTGTATTGTAAATCTTGTTCCACAGGATGATGAAGCAAAAAATCTGAAACCGCTTGTCCGGTTTGTGCCTTCAAAGGTGTATATTGTAGTGAGAACTCCGACAAAGCTAACACCCATTTACCAATTCGACCCCTAAGAATAGGTCTAGTTAACATGTATTTCACCAAGTCCGTCTGTGCCACCACTACCGTTGTGAAAGATAACATGTAATGGCGTAATTTGCAACCGGCGAAATACAACGCGAGGCACAACCGTTCCATGTCACTGTACCTGGTTTCTGCATCTATCAACGTCCTGCTAAGGTAATACACAGCATGCTCAACCACTTTATCACCCTCTTGGTGTTCATCTTGTGCTAAAAGTGCAGCAATGGATGTCTCGCATGCTGAAATGTAGAGCTTCAAAGGGTGACCCGGCCGTGGAGGCATCAGAACTGGCGGTGAAACTAGGTACTGCTTTATTCTGTCGAACGCTTCCTGGTGACTTGTTTCCCAACGAAACTCCGTATCTGCCCTCAATTTTAACAAAGATGTAAAGGGTTGAATCTTTCCTGCTGAATTCGAGATGAACCTACGTAAGAAGTTAATCTTTCCTAGTAACTGCTGCAACTCCTTCTTGTTAGTTGGGGCAGGAGCTTCTATGACTGACTTGACCTTGTCCGCTGGAATCTCGATCCCCCGCTGATGGACCACAAACCCTAGGAAATCGCCTGACTGAACCCCAAAGACGCATTTAGCTGGGTTCATTCTGAGTTTATGTTTTCGCATCCTTATGAAGACTTTTCGTAGATCCTCTATGTGGTCTGCCTTAATCTTGGACTTTACTACCACATCGTCAATATAAACCTCCAATATCTTCCCTAATATGTCATGGAAGATAAGGTTCATCGCCCTTTGATACGTGGCACCAGCATTCTTAAGCCCAAAAGGCATGACTTGGTATTCGAATGCTCCTGTAAATCCCGGACATCTGAAAGCCGTCTTGTGCTTGTCTTCCTCCTCCACAGGAATCTGGTGATATCCTGCGGTTCCATCCATGAACGATAACAATTCATGCCCTGCCACTGCATCTACCAGCATGTCCGCCATGGGCATAGGATACACGTCCTTTGGTGTGGCAGTATTTAAATTCCTGTAATCCACGCACACCCTCATCTTACCATTCTTTTTCCTGACTGGTACTATGTTAGACAACCACTTGGCATACTTTGTAGGTCGAATAATTCATGACTTAAGCATCTTTTCCACCTCTTCCTTAACTGAAGCCGCTGTGTCGGCATGCATTCGCCTAGGTTCTTGTCTGACTGGCCTGTAACCATCCATGATTGGTAGCTTATGACAAACTAGCTCTGGTGCTAAACCAGGCATGTCCTCGTATTTCTCTGCGAAGCAATCCTTGTACTCGTGGAGTAGCTCAATGAGCTTCTGTTTTTGTTCAGGCTCCAAATACACACTTATTCCAACCTCTATTGGTTCCTCTAGGGTCCCCAGGTTGACTTTCTCTACTGGATCCTTGACCTTAGGTGGAGTATCATCCAAGGCTGCCGGAGCTGCCTGGATAATCTCCTCCTCTTCCTCGTAATATTCCAACACATCATCGTTAACGCACTCTACTGCCGCCACCTGTTGGAAAGCCTCTTGCTCCTGCCTAAAAATAGATAATCTCTGATGCAGGGAAGCGTAGGCTTCCAACTCCTCCTTGCTGAGTTGTGGCTTCATTGATTGTTTCGGGGTAAAACCATGGAGATTGGTCTACTGGCGTCTGCTTGAAGTTGCGCCAATCCCCATTGCGTAAGCTCAGTGGAGGTCACCCCATATGGATGTCCTTTCTTTGTGATGCCACTGACTCTTAAAGGCCTCATGTCTTCACTGTAATAACTTGCATCAACAAAGCAAGCTGCTACTGAGAACGGTCTAGGATCGGCCTTGATTATTTCAGATTCATCAGTTTCTGGGTTCCAGATAGCGAGCTCTTGATGGAGCGATGATGGAACACAACCGGCCTGATGAAGCCAATCTCTGCCCAGAATCATAGTATAAGGAGCAGTGCACTCAGCTACGAAGAAAGTTTGATACATCTCTGATGGGCCAACCCTAATTTTTAGTATCACTACACCGAGTGTCTGAGCTATGTTTCCAGCAAAACTTTTCACCTTCATCTTGCTATCTAGAATTTTCTCCTTCGGAACCTGAAGTAAATTCATGGTCTGTACGGTAAGGACACTTACAGCAGCCCCTGTATCCACCAATATCCTACTGACCCTTTTGTCCATCATATCAGCAGATACGTATAATGGACGCAAATGCTGCCTCATGGCGAATGTGGGCTTGGAGAACAAAACGTACTTTCTTCTCAAATCAGGGTCCATGTCCTCTTTATCCTTCTTTACAGCCAACTCCTCTCTGCGAACGGATGACTCCACTCCAGTCTCATCTTCTGACATGTTGAGGAAGACTTCAGACGAAATTGGCTCATCCAATGCATACATAGAAGGTAAGACATACACCATATTGCAATAAGTGTTTGTCTCTGGAACTGGTATCACAGCTTCGGTCGTCACGTACACCTGAGCAGATTCAGATTGGTCTGAAATCATCTCACCATGCTCGTTTTCCACATAAAGCATGCTACACGGCAAACTTTCGTCCATACCCCCGGTTTCATCTTCCTCAGTTTCCTCCATATCATCTTCTATGACTCGAGGTATATCGACTTCTGACTCTTCTTCTACGCGGGCAAATGCTTCAGCCATCTGCTTTACTAAAGAAACCTCTGGAACAGGTCTTTGTTGCTCAACCTCAATCATAGGTCCAACCTTATCTGTTTCTTGGGACACCGGATCCTGACGCTGAACTACTTTTGGTCTCCATTCGACCTTTGTTTTCGACGTCTTGATATTGTCTCCGCTCTCAGGGACTTCTGATATCCTAACCCTTTTCGCCGGAGACGTCTCAGGTGTCTTACTAAAGGTGGAAATAGATACTTCACCCACCACCTTTTTACCTACCCGTGACAAAACTGGTTCTCGCGTATGTTGACTTTTGTCAATGCTCACCCTTGACCATACAGACTTTCGTTCGCCGCTATTTCCTTCTCGCGAGACTCTCTTCTGTCCGCTATGTTTCGTGGTAGAAGTCTCGGTGGTATCGCGAACGTTTCTGATAGGGCAATAAGGTCTAGCTGACAATAAATCCAGCTTCCGCCTTAACTGTTCCGGAGTTTCCCTGATCTGGTCTGGGCTGACTAGGCCTTTATCCAATGCCTCCAAAAGCCTCTTGGTTTTGCCATATCTTCGCTGCACGTTCCTAGTCTGAGTGGGTGTGGCTTCTACCACCTTTCCTCTCTCTCTGACCATCCAGACGTTGTCTTTGAGGATATTCCGTGAAGCTGGTGGTATATAAGGCTTAGTTATTACGTCCTGCGGGTAGACCACTGGCTTCTTCTGCTCCATTCTTGCCTGGCGTAAACGCAAGTAGAGGTTGGAATCCCTCTGACTAGGGCTTGCTGATCTCCTCATCTGCTTCGGGCTGTGTAGCTGATATGCTTCAGGGGGTGTAGCAACCGCACTCTTCTGCTTGTGTTGTGGCTCTTTAGCAATGCCACATTCAGTTTTGCACCTATCACACAACATGACTGCTGATGTACCTGCCATTGGTTCTTTCCGTTTGACAACTTCTGTTTCTCCAGCTATAGTGCTTAGGTCAAGCGTCAGTTTTCTGCTACCCCGAGCCAAATCAACCACAGCCACATCTGCTACCGCTGGATCACAAAAGGTGATTGACCCCTCATTGACCCATTGTTGTATCTGATCTTTGAGCTGCATGCACTGAGAAGTCTTGTGAGTCCACAAGTTATGAAACTTACAATAGGTCTTACCAGCTATTGCCTCTTCTGGGGGAAAGACTCCCCAAGGGATGGCCACCTCGTTGGCCATGATCAGCTTGTTCAGGATAATATGAGCCCTACTGGCATCGTAAGTGTATTCTTTGAACTTCGGCCTTGTTGGCAGTGGCTTTTCCTTCTTCCCTTCGCAGGGCGCTAAATCAATCATATTGATGGTGGGAAAAGGATCGATGTCCACCCAAGCCGCAGTCTTTTCTTCATTCGCTCCGAGCTTTCCCTCGTTGATCCAAGTCTGGATAGTGTCCTTCAAGCGAATGCACTCCGATGTGTTATGGTTCCAAAGATTATGGAACCTGCAGTACTTCTTTCCTTTGAGCTGTTCCTGTGTAGGGGGAGGTCCAAAGTCATTCCTTACCTTCCCTAATGCCGTCAGATCTTCCAAAATTTCCGGTGCCTTGTGTGCATTATATGTATAGGATTCGTACTCCGGCTTAGCGAACGCGGCGAACGAGATCTTTACTGGCTCTTTAGACATTTTCAACACCTGGGACTTGATAGGCTGTCTGCCTGCTAACTCTACTGCTGCGACTTCTTCCTCATAACCCATCATGTATGGGTCTGCATAGGGCATAGCTTGTGGGGCCGAATAGTAGGGATCCATATGGGAATATATTGCCCCCACAGTCTTGTGCCTTGCTGGAGGCATTCTGGGCCTCAGCGTTCCTGGGATGAGAGCTAAGTTGTTCCTGGAATTGTTAGCGTCTTCGTCCAGCTCATTCAGGAAGTACTGGTAACTGCCAACCCTGTTCATTAAGTCAGCCATGCTAGAGAACACTCCATCGTGGTGTTTTGCTCTCTGTCTCTTCTCCAACCCACGAATTGCGATTTTGATCAAGTCAGGCTCCGGGATTGGAGTTTTGCACTTGGCCTGTTGAATCTTGAACCGCTTGAGGAATTCTACAGATGACTCCATAGGTTGCTGATACATCGCTGTCAAAGAAGACAAGTCAACCTCTGGTTCCACAGTTCCAAATGTGGTTCTAAACATGGTTTCCATCACGTTCCAGTCAGGGACCGATCTTGGTATCAATTTGGTATACCATGTCAGTGCTGACCCTGACAATGAGGCACCGAATGTGCGTAACTTGAAAACATTGTCCGCACCATATGGTCCACACTCGCCTGTGAATCTTGCGATGTGGGTGGCTGCGTCTTCGGATCCCTCTCCTGAGAACGAAGTGAATCTAATCTGCCGATAATGTTCCGGCCATGGGCTCTCAGCTACCCATTCTGGATACGGGTGTGCGTATGCAGTGTTCACAGCAACAACGGGAGTTGCCCTTATGGCCTCCTGTATCATATTCTGGACTGCATCCCAGTCCAGCTGAGGTCTCCTTTGATTAGGTGTTGGCGAACGACGTGGTTGCTGCCTTGGAGCCCTCTGTCGTCCTCTAGCCCCTACAGGGTTCTGATTATTGTGCACCGCTAATTGGTCATCACCCACACGAAGTGGACCAAATCCCTCCCGGTGCACGGTTCTTCTATCCACCTGGTGATCGACCTCTTCTAGCAACTCTTCTTCTGGAGGCTGTTGGCGGATAAGCTGCTCAGTTCTCATGGCATTTAAAGCCTCCATGAACATATCCATCCTCTTATTCAGCGCTTGCTGATTTTCATTCATCTTAGTTGCTAGGTCTGCATACCTTAGGTCCTGAATCTCGGCCTTTTTGTCTTGTTGCCGGGCTCGGCCGCGGACCTCCTGGAAACCTTTAGTCAGGTTATCCAATGATGAGCTTAATGCTCCTACCTGTTCAGCAAGGTTCTGTGACTGTCCTCCGTTAGTCATGGCACCGAACTTGCTAATAGCTTGTTCTGCAGATAGCTTCCTACAGTAAGCCGAATTATGTGGTCTTGCGACTACGTGTTCTGGTTTGGAACACGAAGGATATTCCTTTTGATATTCGCCGAAGCCTGTAATCTTGACACGGTCCCACTGGGCGTGCCAGATGTTTGGTCTAGAGTTTGCAGTCCTTCAAACAACCGGCTTGTAAATTTGTGCTAGGCGTGCCAGTACCTTTGGGTCAGGTACAACCTTGAAGTTGGATGCTACTTGCGTCCCTCTTCTGACTTCTTCTCACAGCGACTGTGACAGACGCCGATCTTCTTCCTCTGTGCTAGGTTCTCTTCTTAGACCTACAAGGGAAAAGTCCCTCTAGGATTTTTCTCCAACCTTTGAGGATGGCCGAATCTTACTTAGTATGCAAGGAAACTAAGCAGCGGGTATCAAGATATAAACTGGCGAACGGATTCTCCAGAACTGATTGCGGGAGTAAAAACTGCTCAACGGATCGAACAGGGGAGTAGAGAGATTTCAACGGATTGAAACCTGTCAGACTTAACGGATTAAGTCCCTTTTGCAGCTTGACGGATCAGGCTACGGTTGCTGACGGATCAGGCTTGGTTGCTCCGGAGAGGCTTGAAGACTTTCGCGTGGCGAAGTTGTTGTCTGTTTGTTGATAGATGTAGTTGTCTTTTTCTCTTGCACCTCAACCCTTTATATAGTGAATACTAGGGTAGATGTTTCCTTGCGAATCAAGGTATAGCCTCAAATAATCCTTCTTGTAGTGCAAGACTAGTTCTTAAAGCCCAATCATGTAAGCCCAAAACCATTCTAGTGGTAACTTAACCTCCTGCAACCACGTGTCTAATTTCTTATAATACCCTCGCGAACGCTTTTCCAACCGCGAACGTATTCTGTTAACACACGTCCCGCTTCGCGAGCGCGTTTCCCCCTGCGAACAAATTATCTCCTTTCGCGAGCGTACTTTGTTACTGTGCTCCTTGCGAGCGCTTTTGACTTTCCAAACGTCCTCTGACCCTCTTGACCGCAGGCATCGGTCCACTTGCCTTTATATATGGGCTTTTTACTTCTGGATCCAACAGTTTGTCTTTCGTCTTGAAGTTGGTGAAGATATTGGCTATTTGGTAGCTTGGTGACTCTTCGGGATTTGACGACTTCTAGGCTTGAAGTTAGTGAAGAGATCATCTATTTGGTGGCTTGATGACTCTTCGGGATTTGTTGACTTCTAGGCTTGAGGCTTGTGAGGAATTTATTATTTGGAAGCTTGATAATTCTTCACAAGTGTTTTCGAGACTTTTGAGCTCTCGGGGGTTATTTGTTCTCTTTTACCGGAAATCCCTCCTCTTGATATAAGAGGTGGTATTTATAGTGTGAATGCTTCTCCGTGTAAGAAATGTTTTGCAGACACCATTTAATCGTATTTCCTTAACGGTGTAATTAAATCAATCAATTTTGATTGATTGGTCTAATTACAATTATTTACATAATTAAATCAATCAGTATTTATTGATTGACTCGATTATGACCGATAAGGTATTACGTCAACTTGATGAAATGTCAGACTTCCTTTTCGATAATCAATTTAACTTGATTGATGTATGATTATCGATTGACTTTAATATTTGTATTCGGTCGGGATTTGACGATTTTGTTGTTGACCGACCAATCACACGTCGTCACGCGTACTTATGAAATCTTTTTAATTTTGCTGACTCACGTGTCACGTATACGATTTATCTGGCCCACATGTGACTTGAATATTCAACGATTTTATTTTCGTTAAATTTTTATGTGTCTACAACACCTTCCGACTTATTCAATGTTTAGAGCATCCTTAACCAACTAGCACAAGTGCTGCATACTTGCATCTCCTCTCATTACTTTCAACTTTTGTGAAATGTGGGAAGGGAAGGGTTTATATATAACCAAGTAATTGTATTAATAAAAAAAAGCTAGCACAAGTGTTGTGCACAACTAGCACAAGTGTTGCATACTTGCATCTCCTCTCATTACTACACCGAACTTACAAATACTATCGAGCACATTATTGATCACATTTGTATTCTAGTATCATATTTGGTTTTTTGGTCTGAAATTGATAATGTGTATATATAGTCAAAAGGACTTGAAAAACAAAATTCAATTGCTGCTTTAATTTGATCCAAGTAATTGTAGTAATTGACAAGCAAAACACTATATACTATAATATAATAAGAACAATGGCATAGTACTCCTAGGCCTCATCATTTGGTCATTCGGTCCTAGCCCGCCCTATCCCATCTTAAATAGGGTAGGGTAATGGTTGAGCAAATGAAACCCAACCCTACCCTATGGCCCTACTTTATTGAGCCTTTAAGGGCCAAGCCATACCTGGCCCTATAAGGCCCGCCATTTCGGTCTTAATAATTACATATTTATTTTTATTTATTTCAATATGTCTCTTATTTTTTAGATCAATACAACTAATATTCTTTCATTAATTGGTTTTGTAAGCTTTATTTCCTATTACTTTGTTAAATAACGACTGAATTTTGATAATTTAGAGAGATTATTCATGAGATATATGAATATAACTACAACAGTTAATATTTATAGATACATATATGTCATAAGTTAAGTATAATATATATGCAAATATGTTAAATATAGGGTTGGACATAAAACCCGAAAAGGGAAAATAAACCGAACCAGACTGGTTGGCCTAACCGGGTTGTTCGAGCTCATGTTTGTTTCAATGATACGGGCCGGGCTTTGACATGTACGAGCCGGTCCCGGGCCTTGTTTTTGAAACTGTTCGTCAGTCGAAAGGCCCCATATAGATGTGTTTTACAATTATACATTAGGTTTCCAAGTCTACACTAAATTATAGGAATGCCCACATGTGATTACATATATATATATATATATATGTTTCCGGGGATGCTCGTGGCCCCTTTAACGGGTTGCACGGTTCCAGAAATAGCGAACTTCCTTGTACTCCCGAGTTTTCCTGTGTAAAGAACAAACACGTCAAAGGGCGTCCCCGGGTTTACCGAGGGAAGCCACTCCGATGCTTAAGTCAGACACTGTCAGATAAGCAGAAAACTCGAGTAGTTAAGGTCCTCTCTCCCCTTACCGGGAGGTCCTCACCGGTATTTATAGTAGCATTAAAGGCTGCACTTTGTCTTTTTCCAATGTGGGAATGAACTCCCTTGCTTTGCCTCAAACTTACAATGAACTGGGCCCTGACAAAGGACCCAGAGTGGCTTCTCCAGTCTGACTGGCCTTTGGCCCTGTAAACAGTAGTTCAAGCATAATAAACGATGCATATTTAATAATTGACCATACTTGGTGTTATTTCTTGAATTGTAACCCGGTAAAGGAGAAATATTAGGTTCCACATATAAACAAGTCCCCCAAGTCCTCAGTCAAGGGGTACGCTTGGGTGGGGACTTGAAACCATTTCTTTACCGGGTTACAAGGGTATCATCCAGACCCGGTGTACCCAGTCCCCCAAGTCCGTACGCAAGGGTGCCCCGCAGACACGTTGACTATGGGAACTGAAAATGACATCTCCGTATTGTAGTGGGGGAATATGAAAAGTTTTCGGTTTGAAGTGGGGGAAAACGAAAAGTTTTCGGTTTTAAAGTGGGGGAAACAGAAAAGTTTTTCGGTTTTGGGACGCGGCATGCGCGACACGTGTCGATTTTCTCGAAAAACCGAAACGTCCTTTCTATGTACGTCTCTCAAACGTCGCTTCAGTGTACGTCTCATAACAGTATAAATAGGGGTTGAGGGTGACAGTTTTGTCGTACCTTCGAAATCGAAAACTTTTTCGTGCCTTTGCTCTCGTCCTCTGCTGTCGCTGTGCTTGTTGGATTTCCAAACGCAAATCGACATCCAAATCCTTTGAAACCCTTACAAGTAAGGTACAGTTCTCTGTTACGATGTTTTTGAATGTTTTGGGTCGATATTGTGTACTGTTTTCTGGGATCCAAACTGGGTTGCTGCGTTAGTGTGTGCGTTCATCGTTGTGGTCGCCGGGTTATCTGGGGTTTTGACGATGTCCCCTTGTTTCTTGTTTTGCAGATGACAAACCCCGCAATGGATGCTCACGTCCCCGAGTTTGCCTCAGTTACCTTCACTGATGGTACCGCTCTTGACCCTCCCGGGTACTCGCTGACCGCGGAGGAGATTGTGGAGCTAAGGAGCAACTGGAAGATTCCCGAGTCTGTTGAAATTCGGACTTTAGAACCCGAGGATCAGTTCTTCGCTCCCGGGGATGGGTGGACGCTATGCCACGAGTACCAGCTACGTTGTGGTCTGTCACTCCCGCTAAAGGTGGAGGTGCAGTATCTCCTGGCTGCGAGCAACTTCGCCATCGGGCAAGTTGGCCCGAATATGTGGAGGCAGCTGCTGGGATTGTGCGTGATGTACAAAGTGTTGAAGCAGCAGATGCCGAGTTACCACGAGTTACACGCCATGTACCGGGCCGAGTACTCCCGGAAGGCGGGTTTCAGTGGGACCATCCAACTGAAGTCCAAAGGGGTCTTCAAGAAGATCGTGGAGGACCTGCCTACCTCTGTGAGCCGGACCTGGAGGGAAAAGAGTTTCTTGATAAGAAACTTTCAAGACCCGGGACACGCGTTTCAAGTACCGGGTGACTTCCAGCCACTGATGAGTAAGTCCTTTCTCTGCGGATATTTCTTTCCTTTATCTTTCCCGGGTTATAATTATATTGTACGTGTTGCAGATGTTCCCGACATTCCTCTGGAGCCGGTGATGGAGAAGAGGATCCGGAGGATGCTATGGGCCTTCAGAGGTCAAGATGACCGGAGCTCGTACCGGCTTTGCAGGCTGTATGTGTACAGCCGTTGCCGATTGATGGAGCTTCCAGGTTTGTCTCGTTTCCTTTACAATTTTTGTTTACATGCCCCGGTCTAACAGGTTAGATCTTTTGTTGCAGCTCTTCTCCCGATGGAGTTCACGAAGCGAAAGAACCCGGGAATATACGACGGGTTCGAGGACAAGGCTGTATGGGCCGGGATCCGGGCGCAAGGCACGGAGGGGCTGGCGTACGATATCGACCTGACATCGAAGGCGGCTTTTCTGCGCCCAGACGCCGAGCAAGGGGAAACTCGGCAGTTCCACGTTGACGTCTCCTACTACAACGAGGTTCCCGCGTACTTGGCTGAGATTCTCGGGCCGGAAGTCTACCCAGAAGGAGAGGAGGTTGAAGGGAGTCCCTCGGAGGCGGACGACAACCCGGTATTTGCAGAACCGTTTGCCGATGAGACTGAAGAACCGGTGATGAGCGCGGTTCCCTCGTCTGTGTTCCCGGGCGAGGAGGAATTTACCGAGGAGGATGACGAAGGGGGTGAAGAGGTCGGAGGGTTGGAAAGGGAAATAGGTAGTGAGAACCCGGAGGGGAGTGAGGGGAGTGACGAGGTTCTTGAAGTGGAGCCCGTGCCTTCTCGCAAGCGTACCCGGGAGGCATCCAGCTCGGGGAGGTCCGAAAGGAGGAAGAGAAGGAAGGAGAGGAAGGAGAGGAGGGAGAGAAAGCAGCAGCGGGACACTACTGAGATAATGGAGGAGTTGGCGAGTGCAGGAATGGCGGACGCGGCCATCCAAAGGATGGTAGCGGATTTGAAGAATTGCGCCGCTGACTCCTATGTCCTGGAGCACGAGGACCCGTTGACTGTAGCCCGGAGGGCGCAGGAGAAGCTGATGCGGGTAAGTTAGTCTTCTGCTGTAACTCGTTATCTTTTTGTTTTTGTTTCCTTGTACTAACCCGTTGTTTTATTTGTGTAGGCTGTCAGGTTGTCGTACTTGGCGACTGACCGGCTCATAACCGAAGGCATCCCCGAGCGAGAGAGAGTCCTCAGGGATGATCTCCGGGCCGCCCGGGACCAGGTGACGGCAAGCGAAGAAAACCTGGCTCGGGTCCGGGAATTCGCAAGCGCATCAGCGATCGCGTCGAGTGCGAAGTTGGCCGAGGCGGAAGAACACATAGCAGACCTGGTGGCCAAGAACTCTGAACTGGAGAATGTTATCGAAGGTCACCGGGAGGACCGGTGTGCTCAAGACGCCGCGATAGCCCAGCTGACCGAGCAAAACCAGGGGCTGCAGCAACAGGTCACCTCCCTGGAGCAACAAAAAGGAGACTTGCTCCAGGCAGTTTCCCGGGCCAAGGACTTAGCGGTCTCCGAGTTTCTGGCGAGCGCAGAGTTTGACCTGAAGCTGCGGTCGGCCAGGGCCGAGGCTCGTGCCGAAATAGTTAGCGCTGGTATTCGCCAAGGCTGGCTGGACAAGGCGGGTTATGACGGTCATCAAGGTCATGTTAGACCCGACGAGGCTGCAGGCACCTCCCGGTCGACTCCTGCCGTGGCTGCGAACCCTAGGGCTCCTGCGAACCCGGCTCGGAGTCCCCCAGTTCGTTCTTCAGCAGCCGGGAGAGGTGCTTCCCGTGGTGGGATTGTGGGTGGTCCTAGGAATCGGCCACCTCTGCGTAGGGGTCAGTTCATTATACAGCCCCGGGGAGGTCGTGGCGGTTCTAGCACTGGCCGGGGTAGGGGGTCGTCAACGGAGCCTTAGGATATTTTTCATTTCTATAAGATTAGTCTACCTGTAGCGGTTTGCTACTTTTTTGTAATCGATATTTTTGAAGTAATAAAATTTTTCCTTGTCGCAATCCTTCCTGTGCCAAAACACGGTAACCTGATAAGTACAAAAATGTACATATAACGCCGGTTTTCTGTGTGAATAAAGACAGTGTCGCTAAGGCTTTAAAGGTCTAGGGCTTTATGGATCCGTTAGAAATTCCAACCCGATGCATAACCTGCAAGTGTTGATAAAATTCACACATATAATGCCGGTTTGTGGGAAATAAAAATAGTCCCGCTAGGGCTTTACGGGTTCATAAGGACTTTCAACCCGATGCATAACCTGCAAGTGTTGACAACTTCACATGTAGTGCCGGGTCGGCATATTAACATTATAAAGTGAAAGTAGGGGCAGTAAGGTTTTACAGGTCCGTTGGGACTTCCAAGGGCGTCTTTGCCAAACAACACGGTAATCAGAGATTATTAGAGATCTATCGGAGCTTGCCGAGTTTTGATCATGAAATAAGGCCGTGAAAGGCTTGCAATATTTCATGTCATGGAGATTATCGGAGATTATCGGAGCTTGGCGAGTTTTGACCATGAAATAAGGCCGTGAAAGGCTTGCAATATTTCATGTCATGGAGATTATCGGAGATTATCGGAGCTTGGCGAGTTTTGACCATGAAATAAGGCCGTGAAAGGCTTGCAATATTTCATGTCATGGAGATTATCGGAGATTATCGGAGCTTGGCGAGTTTTGACCATGAAATAAGGCCGTGAAAGGCTTGCAATATTTCATGTCATGGAGATTATCGGAGATTATCGGAGCTTGGCGAGTTTTGACCATGAAATAAGGCCGTGAAAGGCTTGCAATATTTCATGTCATGGAGATTATCGGAGATTATCGGAGCTTGGCGATTAAGGCATACAAGTAGGGCCGCTAAAGGCTGCATTCACTTCAACAAACTCTTTAATAAAACATAACCCGGTAGGGTAATTCATGCATTGTGGGCCTGAAAGGCTTTATATACAACATCATAAACAATAAAATTGGACATTCATAGATAACTCGGTACCTATTTGGGGAAGAGATGCAGATGTTGGGCGTTCCATGGTCGCGGAAGCGTAACTCCATCTGTACCCCGGATGTAAAACGTTGCCGGGCCCACGACTTCAACGATTTCATATGGACCCTCCCATGGAGCTTTAAGCCCCGTTGGCTTAGGGATAACCTCCTTCATTACCCAATCCCCGAGTTTGAGTGGGCGGTTGATAACCCGGGAATTGTAGTGTTTAGCCACCTTTTGCTTCTTGTTGATATTTCGGAGATGTGCACGCTCCCGGCGTTCCTCCAGGAGGTCCATGTTAAGGCGGATGCCTTCATCGTTGGTTTCCCTGTCAAACAGTTGTACCCGGTCACTCGGGACTTCCATCTCTACCGGGATCACTGCTTCAGATCCAAAAGTCATAAGAAATGGGCTCTCCCCATTGGCTTCTGTTGGAGTTGTCCTTAGTGCCCACAAAACCTCTGGAAGTTTCTCAGCCCATAAACCCTTTGCGTCCTCCAGCTTCTTCTTCAGAACTTGCTTGATGAGCTTGTTAACGGCTTCAGTTTGTCCATTAGTCTGCGGGTGTGCAGGGGAGGCATATAGGACCTTTGTCCCGTTAGAGTGTAAGAATTCCCGGAACTCATCGTTGTCAAACTGCGTCCCGTTATCTGTGATAAACGTCTCCGGGATTCCAAACCGGCAAAAGACATTGTTCCAAAGGAATTTCTTAACATTTGCGGTCGTGATCCGTGCCAGGGGTTGAGCTTCTATCCACTTGGAATTATAGTCCACTGAGACAATGGCATGTTTGAGCTGTCCCGGAGCTGTGGGTAGCGGTCCGATGAAATCGATCCCCCACATGCAAAATGGATATGGAGAAATTATTACTGATAGTGGGACTGATGGTGCACGTGGAAAGCTTGCAAATCGGTGACATTGAAGACAGGAATCTACGACAATTCTGGCATCGTGTTCCAAAGAAGGCCAGTAATATCCCATTCTTAGGGTTTTGAAAGCCAGGTTACGGGCTCCAAAGTGATTTCCACATACCCCGCTATGAAGCGACTGCAAAACCCGGTCTCCTTCCTCGGGTGTAATACACTTCAAATCAGGAAAAGTTTGTCCTCGTCTGTACAGTTTCCCATCATGGATACTATACCGAGCCGCTCGAACCCGTAGTCGTTTGGCCGCTACCGGGTCCTCAGGTAGGGTTCCATGTTGGATGAAGTTGATGAACTCATCCATCCAAGACGGTGGCGGGTTTGCCTCTACCGCGAAAATCTCAGAAAAGGAGAGTGAGATGCTTGGTTTCTCCAATGTCTCGACCAGTAAGCTTTTAAACTCGGTATTGGAATCGTCCCCTGTTGCAATCCTAGCCAGGGTATCTGCTCTCACATTCCGCTGCCTCGGTATCTGAGTAACCTCAAAGCTATCAAATTTCTCCAGCAAGAAAGCCGCTAACTTTTGATAGGACGAAAGATGTGCTTCCTTTGCCTGAAATCCGCCGTTAACCTGCTGCACTACCAGCTGTGAATCACTTAGTATGCGGAGATGCCGGGCGCCCATATCTTTAGCGAGTTGGAGCCCTTTGATTAGAGCTTCGTACTCAGCCGTGTTGTTTGATGCTTTGAAGTTAAAGCGTAAGGCATAGTCAAACATATTACCCTCCGGGTCTACCAACGTGATGCCTGCTCCACATTGTCTCTGATTGACTGATCCATCTACAAATATTTGCCAACTCTCCGGTTCAGCTTGTGTAGGAAGAGTTTCAGCAAATGTTGAATCTGCTGGGATTAACTCGGCAATGAAGTCTGCTGCTGCTTGCCCTTTGATTGCCGTTCGCGGTTTAAAGTGCAAATCATGCTCCCCCAACTCAATTGCCCATTTGACCAGTCTGCCCGAAGTTGCCGGGTTTTGCAGAACCTGCCGTAGCGGTTGGTTGGTGAGTACATGGATGGAATGTGCTTGAAAATAGGGTCTTAACTTCCTTGCTGCTACAACCAAGGCCAGGGCCAGTTTTTCAATATCTGGATAACGAGTTTCAGGATCATTGAATCCTTTCCCAGTATAGTAGACCGGCAGTTCTTCAGAGTCTGGCTTTCTTATCAAGGCACAACTGACAGCTGTTTGAGACACCGCCAGGTACAGATAGAGTATATCCCCAGGGTTTGGTCTGGATAAAGAAGGGACTGACGCCAAGTATTCCTTCAACTTTTCAAAAGCTTGATTGTGCTCTTCCTGCCATGTAATCCGTTCGCGGTGTTGACTCTTGAGAATTTTGAAGAAGGGGGCACATTTATCTGTTAACCTGGATATAAACCGGGATAAGGCTACCAGCCTGCCAGTAAGTTGCTGAACTTCATTCCTGGTTTTCGGCGGTTGCATGGCCAGGACGGCTTGAATTTTGTCGGGGTTTGCCTCAATTCCCCGAGCGCTGACCATGAACCCGAGAAACTTTCCTCCTGAAACACCGAACACACACTTCTCCGGGTTTAACCTCATCCCCTTGCTCAAGGCAATGTCGATGACGGTCTCCAAGTCATCCGGGTGTTTGCTTGTTTCCCGGCTTTTGACCAGCATATCGTCTATATAAACCTCCATAGTATCCCCGAGTTGGTTTGCAAACATGCCCACTACGAGGCGCTGGAACGTGGCTCCTGCATTCCGGAGTCCAAAAGGCATCACTCTGTAATAATACATCCCCTTGTCTGTTGTAAAAGATGTGTGCTGTTGATCCGCGGGATTCATCGGAACTTGGTTAAATCCCGAGTATGCATCTATAAAGCTCAACTGGGGGTGGCCCGCGGTTGAATCCACCAGTTGATCAATCTTTGGAAGGGGAAAACTATCCTTCGGGCAAGCCTTATTCAGATCTGTGTAGTCGACGCACATCCTCCACTTTCCGTTTGCCTTCTTGACCATCACCACATTGGCCAACCAATCCGGGTATGTTGCATCTCCAATGAACCCGATGTCTTTAAGACGTTTAACTTCTGCTTGAATGGCCTTGTACTTCTCTGCGCAAAATGCACGACGCTTCTGTCTTACCGGTTTAACACCCGGGATAATATTGAGGGAATGTGTCATAACGTCTGGAGAAATCCCGGGCATGTCTGCATATGACCATGCGAACACCTTCTGTTTCCGGGTTAGCAGCTCAACCATTCGGTTTCTGACCTCGGGGTCAAGGCCTGTGCCAATGCAAATCTTCCTCTCCGGGTATTCTTCTGAAATATGAATCCATTCTGTTGCTTCAATTGGGGCTGGCCGGGGGAACTTGGCAGGATACTTCTGGCTCTTCTTTTGTGCCGTCTTGCTGATGGGCAAAGAATCCGGGTCATCCCTGGGGTCATCGGGTTTGTCAAATGGAGACAAGGAAAAACCGGCCGAAAACATCTCGTGCTGGGACTGAGTTGCTATCGCGTTGCATCTGACAGCGGCTTCTTGGTCTCCACGAATTGTAACCCAACCCCCGGGTGTAGGCACTTTCATAAGCAGCATGTGACCCGCTATAAAACTTTGTAGGCCCCAGAGTGCATCTCTCCCGAGTATGGCATTGTAGGAGGATGGGCAGTCCACAATTATGAAGGGAACTACAATTCTTGTGGACTGGTGGCCGGTTCCAACTGTAACCGTTAGTTGATCAGACCCCAACGGTTGAGTCGTCTCTCCTGAAAAACTGATCAATGGCTCGTGGTTCCTATAGAGCTTATCTCGTCCTCGTTTAAACCCCTTATAGCAACTGCTGAACATGACGCTGACAGCGGCTCCCGTGTCTATTAGAACCCTCCGAGTTCTCCAGTGGTCAATCTGAAGAGTGATTATGAAGGGATCATTGTGATGCACTTTCAGCGTGTCTTCAGACTGAGAAAATGACACGGTATCCCAAGGAACCAGCTCCTTGCGGCATTCTTGACGAAGCTGCATTATCTCAAACTCCGGGCCTCTTGGGCAGAGTCTTTTGGCCCGGTGACCGGACACCCCTTGGGTGCCACCCCCGTGAATCGTCATTATCTCCCCATATACTTCAATGAGGTTGACACCTGTGGCGGGTGATTTATACTGCTGTAGTTTGCCGTTCTGGATCATGTACTCAATGGCGTTCCGAAGAGAAAAGCACCGGTCGGTCGTGTGGCCAGACTCGTTGTGATAGGCACAATGTTGCCCGTTGTCCGGCCCTGTCCTTTTGGGAAACTTTCTTTTTGGAGCCGGGGGAACTTCATTCCTATGGCGGTTCCAAATTTCTTCATAGGAGGCAGTCAAGTTGGTTAACACTTCATATCGAGGGATGTAAGTGTTCTTTTCCTCCCGGGTTGGATGACGAAGGTATGGAGCCTCTCTTGGTTTCTCCCTTGGTCTGTTTGAACTTTTGCCGTAGTATCCCTGGCCACTCTTATGCTGCCCTTCCTTTTTCCATCCATCAGCTCGCTGGCTTGTGAACCCGCTGTTCGTCCGGCGTTCCCCGAAGGTGTCGTACTCGGCTTGAGCTTGCCGAGTTACTTCATTAATTAGATCGTCGTAGCACCTGAACCGCTGCTTCCTGAGCTCTACCCCAAAGCGGGTTGGTTTGAGCGCCTGTAAGAACGCCTCTGATGCTACTGACTCGTCCAGGTGCCCACACTTGGAAGTCGTGGACAGCCAACGGGTTACAAAAATTTTCAAGCTTTCATCATCCCTTTGTTGGACTTTGAATAACGAAGTGGTGCTTCGATTGGCACTTGACAGCAGGATAAACCGGGACAGGAACCTCTGTGTCAACTGACCATAGGTCTCTATTGACAAAGCCGGTAACTTGAGGAACCAACTCAACGCCTCCTCACTGAGTGTTTCCTGGAAAGCATGGCATGCTTGGGCGTCTGTGAACCGGGTTGAATCTAACTGAGACTGGAACAACTCAAGGTGTGCATACGGGCACCCCATTCCGGCATATCTCTTAATCTTAAATGGCTTTGCTTCTGGTGGCTTTTTGTCTGCTTGAACCCGTGCGGAGAATGGGCTCGCACGGGTAATAAAGGGTTGATATTGTTGTGGTCCCGTTCCCGAGTTTAGCCGCTGCTCAAGTTGGGTCACAGTTTGTGTCAACTGTAACAGCAGCTGGGTCTGGGCATCTGCTGGGGGAAGGGGTTGATTTAACAACGGCTCTGGGAGTGGAGGAGGTCCTGTAAGATTGTGATTAAACAAAGGATTGGAGAGATGGATCATTTGTGGATTTGGGTTAGGGTGGGCAGTGGTTGGGAGAATAGCGGATGGTATGTATGCACCGTCAAAAGTTCGCGGGTTTCCACAACCCGGAGGATTCCCTTCTGGGGTGATGATATCAGCAAGTCTGGCTGACGCCCCCATGGCATTCGCTCTTTGAGTTAAGGTTGCTTGAAGAAGCCCATGCTCGGCCTGGATAGTCGCTAACTGCTCCCTTACCGTTATCAACTCAGCATGTTCTCGAGTAGATTGCTCCTTTTGAGCGAGAAAGTCCTTTTTCAAGAGCTCGAACGCTGCTGCTAAATCTGTTTGGCCAAACTGGGTCCCGGAGGTCCCTGGGTTATCATCCCCTGAGAAATTAAGCCTTCCAGTTGGATCTTGTTCTCCTGCCATTTCCATCGTTCTTCGAAATACGTGTTTGGGAGGCCTTGAGTTCGACTCTCAACGAGAGCACCAATTGTTTCCGGGGATGCTCGTGGCCCCTTTAACGGGTTGCACGGTTCCAGAAATAGCGAACTTCCTTGTACTCCCGAGTTTTCCTGTGTAAAGAACAAACACGTCAAAGGGCGTCCCCGGGTTTACCGAGGGAAGCCACTCCGATGCTTAAGTCAGACACTGTCAGATAAGCAGAAAACTCGAGTAGTTAAGGTCCTCTCTCCCCTTACCGGGAGGTCCTCACCGGTATTTATAGTAGCATTAAAGGCTGCACTTTGTCTTTTTCCAATGTGGGAATGAACTCCCTTGCTTTGCCTCAAACTTACAATGAACTGGGCCCTGACAAAGGACCCAGAGTGGCTTCTCCAGTCTGACTGGCCTTTGGCCCTGTAAACAGTAGTTCAAGCATAATAAACGATGCATATTTAATAATTGACCATACTTGGTGTTATTTCTTGAATTGTAACCCGGTAAAGGAGAAATATTAGGTTCCACATATAAACAATATATATATATATATATATGTGTAACTCAACTCACCAACAGCTTTCCAACCTTCTTCGACCTCGACTCTCCCTCTCATGGGTAAATAAAATTTCAGTTTCTCAGACCCTCTCATAGGTCTCATCGAGCAAACTTTCTCAGATATTAGAGAACCTCCACTCAAGTCTTTCGACCTCGACTCGATTCCCGTCTTCAAGCGTCCAGTCTACATCATCGTCCTTCCTCGATGAGATTTTGTTCAACTCTTCCCCTCTTCAAGTTCCTGATCTCTTCAAGTCACTTATCTCAAGTCTACAACGGAGCTCGATTTAGGGTTTTTGGTGGATTTCAGTTCTTGATTTCGGTTACCAAGGTGGAAATTGAACCGATTTGTAAGTCTATTATGTGTAAGGTTTAGATTTGACGCGCATGTATTTTAGTACCGAAGCCATATTTGAACTTTTACATTCCAGGATTTGTGATTGTACATTGAAATTGGTATGTAAAGTGGGGATCCGGGGATTGTACATTTCAGGTTTTCCCGTCTTATATACTCTGGTTTTCTGCTTCTTAAACCGACTTGATTTTGCAGTCAAGCAACAAATGTTTTGGTATATCTAACTACTGAATTTATGTAAAGTTCAGATCTTAGGATGTTTGATTATGCGATGTTTTGGGATCTTTGATTGGAGCTAGATCAGCAAACAGGAAAAAAAGCCCGAACATCCAGCAAGATCGGCCGGGTTTACGCCGGTCCTAAAAACTTTTATGGCAGAGACTGGTCCATCTGGACAGTAGCCTGTCTGGGCACGGGCTTGAAGAATAAGGTGTCGGTCCGGGACCGTGCGCAGCGTTAAATATAACTAGAAAATAGATTGTATTAGATATAAGTGATTTAATTGTTTATATAAATTTAAGATAAAAAATAAAAATTAGGTCATTCCAGTCTTGTTGAGCTCTATTTAAAAGGTCGGCCCTACCCGGTTCTTTAAACCCTAACGAAATGAGCTTTTAGACTGAGTAAGAATTTACATATTCAAGCTCTGATGCTACCCTACCCGGCTCTAAATTTTGTTGACCAAGTTAAAACCATACTTTAAACCTTAAAATTTAGAATGGGACCGGCTTTAACCCGGCCATACACAACTTTATAACATTGAATCTAATACTCGATTTGGTCTAAGCAGCTGAAGTAACCGGTGACATAGCCAATGATTTGAATTGAACTCTAGTTTATACAACGCTACAGCAGTTGCACTTATTTGCAGCAAGAATCATATCGAGAGAAAGTTGCTAAAAATATCTAAAAATTGGATAAAGATAGAGAGCAAGTGAAACCGACGGTGGAGAGTGAGGCCAGAATGGCCACTGCACTTGTTCTACGCACAACTCCAAACTTCCTCTCCCCAATTTCCCCACCACCAAACCCCGGACTCCACCGTCGTCACCACCGCCGTTACCGAACCGAAATACCCAAAATACCCTTTTCGTTCCGAAACGGCGGCCCGGCAGAGACAGAGTGCCCTGTTCCGCTGGAGCAGCAGCCCATAAACGAGTACCAGAACCTCTCGACCTCCTTTCCCTTCTCGTGGGCCTCCGGTGACCTCGTGGAGTACTGCTCCCGCCTGATCGCCACCGGCGCGTCCTTCGCGCTGTTCGTGGGCCTCCCCGTCGCGTCCTTCGGCGTCTTCGGGGCCCAGTCGGAGCCGCTGAAGCAGTCTCTTTACGCCGTTTCAAGTGGGTTTCTGGTGGTCACTCTCGCCGTCGTGAGGATGTACCTCGGTTGGGCTTACGTCGGCAACCGCTTGCTTGGTGCCACTGTTGAATGTAATTGATTACTTAATTTGCTCCTTGATTTCATTTTAATTCTGATATTGCAAGCATGGAATAACAATTGGTTTGGTTTTCTAAATCACAGATGAAGAGACCGGGTGGTATGATGGTCAGGTGCGTGGAGTTCATATGACTAGTCTAGTTTGCTTTCCTGTTTGGTTTGGGAAAGCTAATTGAACCCTAAGCCCTTCAGAAATGTAATTGCTTCCTGACTATTGATTTTTTAAGCAGATATGGGTCAAGACTGCTGAGGTTTTGGCGCGCGATCGGCTTCTTGGTTCATTTTCTGTGAGTGATTCATGGATTGTTTGATGTTTAAAACATTATGCAACTGTGTTAGCTTTCTTGATAGACAATATATTGAACTCTACAGGAATTGGCTGTTATGTATAGATTGTTTAGATGTTTCAGTGATGACTTGTGTGAATTGGGTTGAACAGGTGAAGCCGGTGCTGAGCAGATTGAAGGTAACGCTGGTGACTCTTGCAGCATCAATACTTGCATGTGTTTTTGTCCTCCTGTACATCGATGGAGGCCACATTCAAGAAGCAGAGAATCGGGTTATACGGGGAGTTTACAACGATGATTCTGCAAGATCATTTGAGCCTGATGCGTTCTGTGGTGGTGATCCTGCGCCTTCCCAATAATAATGTCGTAGGCAACGCGCCTAGAATACTAGTATGTAATCCTCTTGCTGTACATAAAATATAAATGGCTTCCTCTTGTACTTTTTCCTTGCATATATTCTAGTGATAAACAGATTTATAGTGTACAGGACGAGAGTTTTCCTATGTTTGCTCTTCTAAGCAAACTTGTAGCTCGTGAATTAAGTTGCTACAAGAGTCGAAGCCAAAAGTGTAAGATGCTTGAGCAGAACGTGCATCGATAGCTTAACAGCAAATGCATCGATAGCTTAAACTTCGACTCACTTCTGTCGCAATCAATCATAGCTTTAAGCCAATTTCAACCGTCATTTCCAGCAGATTCTTTCTTCAACTGATCTTTCCAATAATTGGATATTATGATATGTGAGTGTTATATGTCAACTTATGTTTCCATTATGACAACAAATAGAGTCGTATATGTCAACTGATGTTTGTTATAATACATATACGTTATAGATCAATCAAGGGTTTAAGCTTTATGTTTCTCATTTGTATTCAACGTTTTCATTAATGAAGGCTTGAGGACAACCACACCAGCCTTTTATTTAAAAGGATTTCTCTAAATAATATATATAAATTTAATTATTGTTGTGTTCAAGAACAAAGTTCGATTCTTAAATTCAACTTGGTCTGTAATTTCTTTTGTATTTCTTTGAAGTTAAGAATAAAGATTTATTTTGTTCACATGGGATCATAAGCTCAATGTAAAGAAATTATGGATTCATGATCCATATGAACAAGTAAGCTCAAGTATGAAACAAGTAACAAGCTAGCTAACCAATTTTGAAGAAAGGAAGAGGAAAAGGAGCAAGGAAGAGAGATTAGTCAAACTAGGAAGGGTTTCGGGTAAGGCTAGGGTGTGTTAATAAATGTGAATGATGTGATCAATGTGATGCATCAATTTATAAAATGATTCGTCAAAATAATAATATTAGTCTTTAAAGTTGTAATATGAGTCTTTAAAGTTGTAAAAAAACTAGTTACAACATTAGTCATTATCAGTCCTTAAAGAAGTAATTGAGTTCTCAAAGTTGTATTATGTGTTCTTAAAGTTGTAATTATCACTTTAATGATACATGATGACTAATGTTGTAACTAGAATAATTTATAACTTGAATGACTCATATTACAACTTTAAAAACTAATATTACTACTGTGAGGACTCATTTTACAAAATTGATGCATCACATCATTCACATGCAATAACACATTAGAATTTCCCTTTTCATTAAGGATCACTAAATTGAGGACTAGTTGAAGACTTATTCGTTTCACCTTTTTCTCGATAACATATTTACATGTCAACCTTTTTGTTTGTAGATTATATATGAGTAGATCATTCATAAACATGATTTACCGATTATTAACTTGAATTACTCATATTTGAAAGAATTGGATCCTCTATTGATTTGATTTAATTCGACTTTTTAACGATCATCAATTTAACTGAAAATTTATAAAATTAATCTAGTTATATAAGCCATTTTAGATAAACAATACGAATGAAAAAAAGCCCTCCTCAATGAGTAAATTAAATAGTCCACTGCCTCCCTAATCAAATTTACAATGGCAAAAAAATTCACTGAAGGCTGTGGTGGGCGGGGACTGAATCTCAGAGAGGTTCATGCACCTTCTCCCTTTTGGTCCTTCTCACCTGCTTCAGTTCCAAAACAAGAAAAAGAAGAAGAAACCTCCAGAAAATGAGTTTCTAAAGCAATTAAATTCAGTGGATTTTCCAGAAAAAATACAATTAACCAGCTTGTCAAGGATAAATAGTAACAGCAGCAAGAGTAGTTCATGTTCTCTTCCTTTTTCTTCCTCTTCATCATATTCCTTACAGCCCCACACTTTTTACTTCACAGGAGTTGTTCATCTCATATTCCTGCCCAGCTATCATCAATCAATACAGGTTAGGACTCTGTAGCATTGAATCTTTTCTTAAAGCTTGAATATTTGATGACCCAAATGCATTGTTTATGGTTTTGATCTTGTTTCCCTTTAATGTGTCTGCTAAATTTCATGGAAAATCCATTTTGGGTATTGTCTGATGAGAAAGATGAACTTTAGAAATGCATCAAAATTGAAACTTTAAGCCACCCTTTTGCTGTATTCAAGCATGGTTGATGTCATTTGATGTTTCCCAGCTATTATTCACATTGCTGGAAGCTAATTTTCTCTGCTTAGTTAGATTCCAATACTTGGGTTGATCTGGGGGATGCAATGCATTGTTAAAGATCGACCTTTGAAATTGATGTTAGATTTTGAACATAGACCTCTTTGAGATTTTTGTGCTTAGTACCTTCTGATTTGGTTTCCATCATTCCAGATAATTTCTTGTTGTTTTCTATAAGCATTTGCATTGTGTTTATGGCAGAATGAACTGAGTTGCGTATTGTACAGTGTGAGTCCCATTGTGATGTTTTTCCAGAAGAGATTAGAGAAAGCAACTGCATCATAGTAGAGTTCCTGTAATGGAGATGAAGAAAGCTTATAATATTGAACAGCTGCGCTCAACGCAGAGTATTCAGCATGAGTTGTGGCCTCTAGATGACATTGATCCAAAGAAGGCAAAGTTCCCCTGTTGTTTGGTTTGGACTCCTCTCCCTGTCGTCTCTTGGTTGGCACCGTTTGTTGGACATGTTGGCATTTGCAGGGAGGATGGTGTCATTTTAGATTTTGCAGGCTCCAATTTTGTGAATGTCGATGATTTTGCATTTGGTGCTGTTGCTAGGTATCTCCAACTTGATAGAAAACAGGTAGTGTTTGATATGCCACTTCTTTTCAATTATGAACGAACAATCAATTGAAGATGGATGAAAGTCATGCATATGCTTCAGAACATATGTGATTGTTGTGGAAGAGAGAATTAGGGTTCAACTTGCTAACCAAATGTTCCTTTTTGTCTATATTGCTGAAAACAGTGTTGTTTTACCCCAAATCTGGGTGGCCACACTTGCAAACATGGCTACAAGCATTTAGAGTTTGGGACTGCACTCACCTGGGATGATGCCCTGCAATCGAGCACTAGCTACATTGAACACAAAAGCTACAACATTTTCACTTGCAACTGCCACTCCTTCGTAGCAAACTTTTTGAATCGGATATGCTATAATGGATCAATGCATTGGAACATGGTAAATGTGGCGGCTTTAGTACTGCTGAAGGGGCATTGGGTCGATGCCTTGTCTGTCTTGAAGTCGTTCCTCCCTTTTCTACTTGTGCTCTGTCTAGGTGTTCTCATGGTTGGATGGCTATTCGCGGTGGCGCTTTTCTCCTTCTCTTCTCTCCTTCTACTGTGGTTTGTACTCGGTTCTTATTGTTTTAAGACCTTGTTAGACTGCTAGTATATTTTCATTTGTTGGGGGAGGACAATTTTGAACACTTCATGGAATAAATAGATTATAGATGTGATGTCTAGTTCGTCCCACAGGTTGGAGATATACAACTCGAAACAAATGTATATGAGGGGTGAATGAATTAGATATACAACTTCGGATCATTTATAGCTATGATTATGAACTGAGGACACCTCGTAGATCTTTCTGCAAATCACACTCAATATTAGACGGTTTAGAAAGACTTGGAAAGTCAGAATTGAACGCTCTGATTATCTTGCTCATTTATGGTTTTGGGCGTTGTTTTTGGAATTTAAATGCCTTTGTTTTAATCAATATGAGGATGTTTCAAGGTCATGGAACTCAATGTGTTGCAAGTAACCTTTCATATGATGTAAGGGAAGAACAGGAGCTACAAACTTGTCTGCTCAGTCTACCCAGATTTAATCAAATTGTTACAGGAATGCTGGAATTAAAAGAAGAATCAAATTGTTACAGGAATGCTGGAATTAAAACACATTCCATCGAAACTGAAAGCACTCTCAAAACTTTGTCTATAATGAAAGCCCCTGGTACATTAGAAGAAGAAGAAGAAGAAGAAGAAGAAGAAGAAGAAGAAGCACTGTCAAAACTGTCTATAATGAAAGCCCCCTGTACATTTGAAAAGCGAAGTTTTACATTGAAAAACACTAGTACAACATATCAGATCAGTATAACAGCTCTGCCCCTCGTGTTATACCTGCACACCATGACGTTCAGAAATTTATCTAAGAAGAAACATTCCATCAAAATTGTAAGCAGTGTCAAAACTGTCTATAATGAAAGCCCCTGGTAAATTAGAAAAGTTAAGTTTTACATTGAAAAACACTAGTACAACGTATCAGATCAGTATAACAGCTCTGCCCCTCGTGTTATATCTGCGCACCATGACGTTCAGAAATTTATCTCATGCGGGCCTTCCAAAGTTTGAAGGCAATTTCGTGCAGAAATCGATCTGCTGGTATTACAGGATTTCCACTATGCTGCATACCAAAAAACGAAGTATCACATGTAAAGATGGACCGAGCTTTTGTCAATGAAGTGAATCCAAAATGTTAAACTCATTTCATAAATTGAAGGCATTCATATTTAAAATGAAGCATCTTATGAATTCAGGGTAATTTTTCTTTATAACATAGAAGGTGATACCCCACAGTTAATAGGGGTTAATTATTTCACAGAAAAACACACTGCTTTCTTATAATAATTCACAGCAACGTACTAGATCATGCAATATTTAATTTGCAGACTTGAGAGAAGCTGATCAATTCATTTTGTTCTTAACCATTACATTCATAGAAGTTAACCACAAAGACAGAAGAAGCAAAGTACAAAACAAAAGCATAGCAAGAACCAAACAAAGCTTTATTAAGTGTCAGGAGGCATGTCCATGAAGATTCATGATCTGAAACCAATAAAACCAAATTCTTTAAGGAAACCACTTCTCCAAAGGAATAACTCTACCAGTGGGCTGTGATGGAGGAGTATGAACTTGATCAGCTCCATTGCAATAGCCTTTCAGTATATCAGTCTCTTGTGTGGTAAACCCAAGAGAACCAAGCAAGGTAGGCCAACACTGGCGCTCAATTGTCTTAATGGCTTCACAACAGCCATGACCTAAGTAAGTCTCACCGTTGACAAAGAACAAGATAACCTCACCAGTACATGCCTGGAGCTGAAACAATGAGTCCCAACAGTTGGATGATTCTTCATCCAACTTTAACCTGGATGCGAGGTTCGAGTTAGGACCTATTGGGTTATTCATCAAAGGTCGGGCTGTGGCCATGAAAGGCATGGTCAAAGCTATAAGAGCAGTGAGAAGGATGAGCATGGAAGTGCAAGACATTTTCTGATTGCAGATGTGTGAGAAAGGAAAAAGAAGCTACTTTTTATATAGAGGCTGCATTAAGTGGTAAGAAACTGTTACATAGAAGGACAGTGAATAGTCTCCTGATAATAATATAGATTATGTGGTTAACAACACAGGAGAAGTTGATGGGTTTCAGGCAGATATTATTAGCCAGAAATTGGTGGTATTTTATCAAAATAAATAATTCAATCACTTGCATAAATACTAGAACTAGTACTAGTACTACTTAATTCATAGTTTTATGATAGTTGGTATGCTTACGTATTTCCTGTATCATAGTTTTAATCATCTTTCACTTGTTCAATACATGGATTACATAGAACCCATAAGGCTTGACCTTCTAAGAAGGGTGGACACACATGTATAAGCTCCCAGACTGGTAAGTTAAGTTTGTGGAAAGTTATAACTGAATCTCTATTTATTTATTTATTTATTTTTTATTTTTTTTTGTTTTAATCAGTTGTTGAGATGACAAGTTAAAACATGAAAAATGCATGAAATTAATCTCAAAAGTATACCTCCTTGAAATCTTTGAAAGAGAATGTCACTGTCATGTCCTTGCGGGTCACAGCATATTGCCATTGAGCCAATAGCATTGGGGAACGGTGCCTGTTCACCAAAGTACAACTGAAGTTATATAAAGGTTGTTCCAAGTGGTACAATAAACTAACAAGTACTCACTCACCTAACATCCTTCCGCAGTTCCTCTCCTCTCATAGTATAACTTTGATGAGGAACAAGCTTTGACAGATTGGAGTTGTTACCATCTTTACTGATTGAGAATGACAAGTTGACATCATCTTTTTCTGAGGTACCCCCATAGCTCATAACAACAGACAAGTGCAAACTGAGATGGATATCAGTTCCAGGTTTGCTGTTCATTATAGCACCAACCAAGGCATTGGGATATTCCACATCATCAGCAATAGCCTGATCATTCTTAACATTCACCTCACCTGCCCCAACATGCACGAACACTAAATCATACTGTCTTGGCTCCACTGAATGTGCATATCCAAGCAAATTCAGCTGCCACAGACTCAACTGATAGCTCGGCTTGGGCCTTACTGCTTTTAATAAAACCATCATTTGGTAACAAGGTGAAACCAAGTTTGGTACCCAAAAACTTCAAACTTGGATTTTTTGTAACTATAGCAGCTTTCATCCCCATGAACCTGAAGCATAAGATAAAGTACAGTACAGTTAATGGCATTTCCGGCCATTGCAATCACAACAGGGGTGACCAAGCTAAACCCAAAAATCATTCTACCTTTCGGATATGGTGGATTTCTCCCCACCTTCTTCTTTGGTGGTATTTCCACTCTGCCAAACCAATTTAGCAAACCTACTTAGTATCTACATACTATAAAGTTTGAACTATACATTGAAACTTGTAAGAATATAAAGTAAGTGGTTCTCACTGGATTAGTGTAAGCTTCATATGCATCCACAAGCACTGCAAAATCTCTCTAGCTATCCTCTCATCCTCAGTTTCTGAAATCTAAACTCAAGTAAATCCCAATGCTAAACGCAACCCAATATGATTACCACCAAAACACCTTGATATCAAGAAAGTTACTTTTTTTAAAGTTGAGCATGATAAAAAAGCAAACTTGATTGAACCCAAGAGCTAAAAAATGGAAGACAGTATTAGACAGAGAAGAAAGAGAGGAAATAACCAGAGGGAGGAGCATTGGGGAGGCTCAAGAAGCCACAGGAGGCTTTGGATGCGAGAGAATGAAGATGGGTGTGTGATGGATTGACAAAACGGGCCAACCCATCTCCGTTCAACACCAGAGCTCGGCTTGGCTTGTCCGCCATTTTTACCAATCAAAGATTACAACCTTCACAGAGAATATATAAATAAGGTTCTGGGATTTCAGAAAGAAAGATCAGCGTAGTGTGTTTTGTGAGATGTTGTTGCACGTGGCATGCTTTGGACGACTCCCAAGTCCAAGTGGAGACAATGAACGACAAGCAAAGCTTTAAACGACAAAGGATTAGAACTCAACCTTAGTATATATTAGCAAGTCGCAGAGTGCTTCTCCAGTTCTCCTCTTGCGTTCTGAAATGGGGAAGAAGACCTGTCTGCATGTTTTGGGTTTCCAAAAGAATCTTGCACAAGTCTTTCACTTTGAGTTTGGGTAGGCTCTCAAGGACTCGCAGTGGAATCAATAAAGTCCATATCTTTAGCTGATTTGTGAATAGAGGTCCACACTCGAATCTCCCGGTTCGGTTGTAGCTGTGATGTGGATGTCTTTTCAACATTTCATACTATATATTTGTGTGGTGAATATTTGAATGAGAAGCTTGTTAATATATGAAGCAAGTGATTGGTGTGTATCTGATCATTCTGATGTTGCAATTAGTTTTCTAATTCATATAGAAGGGCATGATTCAACAAGTCTCTTGCCGTATATATAAAGGATTTGTTGAATTCAAATGCTGAGTATGATAGTAGCTGTTATAATTCTGTTGGGTACAGACTGTAATTGAAATTAAAACTGAGAAAAGCTAAAGTTTTAACATGATTCTTTTCATGCCTCTCAAAGACTGAATATTACAATATACAAGAATTGGGATCAAAAGATCAATCCTTTACAATAGGAGAAGCTTCCATGTGTGTCCAAGCACTACAGCTGTTCTTCTAAACTACTAGAACTAGTCTTGTTTACTGGTGATTCCTACAAATGAGAGTAGCAGCTCTATTAGCAGAGTTGATCCTAGCATTTTCAGCTTCCTATAAGTGAATATCGAATATATAAGAACTTAATAACCCCGAGTATTGTTAAGCAATAAAATTAAGGTAATAAATATTATATTGAGCTTACTAGTTCTTCCATTCTAGATGTTAATTCATGACAGTGGCGATTAAGAATTTAAGTTGCTAGGTATTATTGATTTTGACACTTTTTGTCATGAAGAATGTTGTAGCTGAATACAAATTCTCTTACTCTTAGCCTTGATAACTTTCGAGGCCTCTTCATTGTTGCTGGGTGTCATCATTATCTCTAGTCACGTGTGCAGTCATGTTCTTCCATTAACGCAGGCACACTTTGAGGAGCATTGATTCAGAAACCTCATTTTGGAGTAGAATTCGTGTAGTAATGAGGTTATATCACCAAAGGGACCCCAATTGGGGTACTTATAACAGAAGACAGCAGCAATCTTCAGTTTATGGTGTTATAGGTGCCGTTGAAGCCTCACCAAACACCAACTCTCCCCCAAGGCCATCAAGGGCAAACGACATTGAGCATGAAATCGAGTTAACTTCCCCAGATGAAGAGAGACCGGTAACTCATTAGCGTGCCCAAGAAAGCTATTGCTTCTAGCCTTCTAGCTATGCATGCTAGTGCTACCAATATTGCAGACATACACTAGAGGATATTGATTGTAAGGATATTCTTAGAAGGATATGAGGATATGACTGCAAGATTCGACTGGTGGTATAATAGGTGCTGTTGAAGCCTCACCAACCAGGAACTCTCCCCCAGGGCCATCAAGCGCATACAACATGGAACTCGACTTTGTTGTTGAAGAGCTGGGAACTCCTGAAATGGTTGAGAGACGCCAAAGGAAGCCAGGCATTACAGTACTGTATGCTTGTGGACTAGAAGGAAATACTATTTCAATAAACTTCAAGAAGTAAACACTGTAGGGCATAGACATTGCTCTTCAGTGAATTCATGTATAGAAATGAAAGGGAAAGTCATGTTTTCCATTTCCTTAGTTCAAAAGTTTTCATGCAACATCAATTGCACGTCTCTTCATTATACAAAGAAGGCAGCAGCACCCACCACCTTATCCCTATGGCTTTGTTTCTTCAGTCATATAGCTCTACCATGTACCTATAGGCTATAGCCTTCTTCAATTGAAAGGTCACCCAAAGAAAACGTTTCTCATACTTTGAAAGATTAGTTGGATAAGATTAGTATCTCATGGCCTGAATTCGACACTGACATCCCTAAGATCATTATTGCTTTGATACGATTGGGATGCTAGAATTACTACTAGTGTTTCTCAATAAACTACAGTGAGAAACACTAAAGATCTGAAAAAAAAAATCACACTAAATCAAATTCACTGCAAAATGACTACTGTTACACTGTACAACAATGGCTTTGAATTGATGGAGAGAAACCGAATCAATCTTGCGATACAATAGCAGCATTGTAGCCTTGCCTAAACTCAGGTGTTTCCTATTTACAGAAATGCTGCTTTGATCTGACAAAAGGACAATTACTTGATTCTGCTGGTCGGAAGTAGCAGCACAAGGCGCTGAAGTTTTGGAATTAATGCTCTTCCAATGATCCCCCGATGGAAAAGGGCTTCAAATTTTCAGTCTTCAACTTCTGTGTGGAAAATGAAACTCGGAAATACTGTACTGATGTCCCTAGAGAATGTATTGACAAGGCTGGTATGTAAAATTCACTGATACTTAAGAATATGAAGAGTTAACTGGAATATTGCAGGTTGCAGAATACGTGAAATATATATAAAGTCGAGCCTACTTCAGATAAGGAAGAGTCATGTTTCTCAGAAGGGTTGGATATTGAAGCACAAAAGCCTTCCATTCTTCCTTATTGATTCTCCCATCCTTATCGGCATCAGCATCAGCAAATGTCTGCAAAACAGAAATAAAAATGTCACGAGTAGTAAACTCTCCACAAGCTAGACCCAGGTAGAACCTGAGCAGAAGTTTTGCGCTTACCTTATCAATGATAGACTCCAGAAGATCATCAGAAAGTTTCATGTCAGACTCCATCAATATGGCAATCACCATTTGCTTAACCTGAAACAAACCAGAAGCGACTTGATCTTAAGTACCTTGCGAAAACAAAAATCTGTCTAGGAGGAGATTTGGACATCGATGAAGTTAGCACTCACTTCTTCACGCTCAATGAAGCCGGTTTGTCTCAGATCATACAGCCTAAATGAAACTGCAAGAAATGAACCAAATATTTACATAAGACAGACATATCACCTTGCATTTGCACAAATCAATCACTGCCGCTTGTAGCAGTCACTTACAATCAATCTTGACTTGCATAGGAGCATAGGGATGAAACGCATTGAGCGAATGAATGAACTCATCGAACTCAATGACACCATTTCTCTTCTCATCAAACAAATCAAAAACCTACACGATACAACAACAGCAAAAGATGTGACACAGAGCTCCAAATAGCCAGTAACGAGTTAAGGAACAGATTTTCACCCTGGCGAGTTTGGAACAGTGCTAACTGAAGCTCCTCCTGCAAATGGATCAAAGAAGCTTCGAAGGAAGATCTTCTTTTCATATGGATTTTTACTTTGTGGTTTGTGTGTGGATGCTTATCAGTAACTTTTGAGCTGGATTTACTTGGTGTTGGTAAATTTGAGCAGGTGCATACTGAAGCATACTTGAATAGTATGAAAAATAGTTCAGATGTTGCTATGATTAAGTGATTGTATCATATTGGAGTGGTACTTCTCAAAGCTCATCAATGACATCGAGTGTAGGTATAGGTAGCTCGAGATACAGGTAATCTTGGTAATGAAGTGACTGATGAGAAATGCTGCAAATGATCAAGCATGGAGTTAATATGCTGAGGTAGTGTATGAGTATGGGATGTCATCTCATAAATATGAGACTAAGACTACACCAACCAAAGTGGATTGGATACAAACTTGGATGGGGTACATGAGCATCTCAGTCGAGATTATCGACAACGGTTTTGATTCTGCAGAAACTTTGATGATCATCATTATGCAGTTGCTAAAACTTTAGTGTTGGGTTTTCATGGTCAAAACTACCAATGGTACCAAACTTCTTGATCATAAGATATCTCGCCTCGTGGTAAACAAGAGAGCTTTCCATTATCATTTCTATTGGGAGAGACTGGTAACCTATTCTTATTGGAAGGTAGCAGCCAGTGGCGGAGGGAGTTCAGGACGAGTGTAGGCCTTTGCCCACAGTAGATTTTGACAAATCCCACCATTAGTAGGCAATTATCCTCTATGTGCCCACACTGCCCTTATACATGTGCCCACACAAGGACTTGCAAACCCCAACCGATAGATATTGTATCCCCACAATCTCACATCCCCATAATCCCTTACAATAACAAAAAAACGGAAGCTTCTTTTGTACTCCATCTATTCAACAAATAATTGACTCTTTTGTACACAGAACCCAAACAAATAGATGAACTAAACTATGGAAGAAACACGGCCGTCAGACACCCAAAGCCCCAAGCCCCCAACTGAGTCTTCTCTGCTTCAAGAACCTGCTACCGCGTCAAGAACCAAGGGCAGCCAAGTTTCTGCAATGTAATTATTGTCGGTGAGATTACTTGCTTTAGATTCTGATTCGCATTATCGCATATACGCAAGTTTCTGATTTTCAAAGGAATTTGGGATTGTTGGTAGAATCAGAATTCGTTGTGTTTGATAGAGGACAGGAGTTTGTGCATGTTTTTAATCGAGGTCGGAAGACATGTTTTATCTGGTTTGTGTTTATGACTAAGTTCTGATGGTTTGTCTATGTTAGTTTTTTTATCTGGTTTTTGTTTGAATTGCCATAACTTGCACTTTGAATCTTTGGTATTTGATGCAGTTGTAACTTGAAAGCTGTGAGTAGAAGTCATGGAAAGGTTCTTTAAAAGGAAATCAGACATGTTGCAACCCCCTGCAAATTGTGAAATATCAAAGGACATTCGTCTTGAGGCAGAGATAAATTTGTCAGAGCTACCATCAGATCCTGGATTGCGAAAGCAAATTTCAGACTACCCTTTGAGTATTCAAGACCAAGTTCGAAGAGTATATTTGCAAAGGGGTCCTTGTCAGCCTAAAGATCACAAATTTGTTAAGACCAAGTGTGGAGCTAAGTATAGAAAGTTCATAGTTGCTTGGTTCAATGATTTTTCTAACTGGCTGGAATATAGTATAGACAAAGATTGTGCATATTGTTTGTGTTGCTACCTATTTAAAACTAATTCTGGAGATCAAGCAGGTGGTGATGTTTTTTCTAGTAAGGGTTATCGGAATTGGAAGGAGAAATCAAGGCTATATGTTCATGTCAGAGACCTCAACAGCGCCCATAACCTAGCTTTGAGGAAGTGTGAAGATCTCATGAATGAAAGACAACACATTCGAAAAGTCATCAACAAGAATGCTAAGCAATCCAGAACAGATTATCGAATTCGACTCACTGCATCAGTAGATTGTATACGGTTCCTTCTAAGACAAGGTCTTGCATTCCGGGGCCATGATGAGTCAGAAAATTTAAGCAATCAAGGTAACTTTGTTGAACTTTTACAATTTCTTGCTAATCATGATGAACAAGTTAGAGCTGTGGCATTGAAAAACGCTCCAGCAAACCTCAAATTGACATCACCAACAATTCAGAAAGAGATAGTAAATGCTGCAGCAGTTGAAACAACAGATGCTATAATTAGAGACATGGATAATGCATTGTTCTCCATTCTAGTTGATGAAGCTAGAGATGTTTCTATAAAAGAGCAAATGGCCGTAATTTTTCGTTATGTGGATAAAAGGGGTTGTGTGATTGAACGTTTTATTGGCATTGTACATGTTGCCAATACCACTGCCAGAACACTCAAAAAAGCTGTAGATGAATTGCTTAGTAAGCATAAACTGAGCATATCAAGTTTACGTGGTCAAGGCTTCGATGGAGCAAGTAATATGAGTGGGGAACTGAATGGCTTAAAGACACTTATTTTGAAGGATAATCCTACTGCTTTCTATGTCCACTGTTTTGCACATCAGCTTCAGTTAGCTTTGGTGGCTGTGGCAAAGAAACATTGTATTGTAGGTGCTTTCTTCACATCAGTTGCTAATGTTGTGAATATTGTTGGTGCCTCTTCCAAACGTCGAGACATTCTTCAAGAAAAGCAGGCTCTTAATGTTATTCAAGCATTGAAAGTTGGAGAACTTTCAAGTGGAAGAGGGTTAAATCAAGAAATTGAGATTAAACGTTCAGCCGATACACGTTGGAGCTCACATTATGGTATGCTCATAAACTTTATAGCCTTGTTCCCTTCCATCGCTGATGTGCTAGATGAAATTGCAAATGACAAAGTAGGTTCTGATCAAAAAGATAATGCATACATTTCATTGGGGTTATTGCAATCTTTTGATTACATATTCAATTTGCATTTGATGAGGATTGTACTTGGTATTAGTCATGAGTTGTCCCAAGCATTGCAAAGAGATGATCAAGATATAGTAAATGCAATGGATTTAGTGAAAATATGCAAGAGAAAGTTGCAGGATTTGAGGGATAATGGATGGGATTCTTTACTAGACCAAGTTGTTATTTTTTGTGGCAAAGAGAATATCATGGTTCCCAACATGAGTGAGCAGCATGTATGTAAAGGAAAATCAAAGCGGAAAAGTCCAGAAATCACAAACTTGCAGTATTATCGTTTTGATTTCTTTTGTGCTGTGATAGATCTCCAACTTCAAGAGCTGAACAATCGTTTCAATGAGGGAAATACAGAGCTACTCCTTTGTATTGCATGTTTGAGTCCGAATTATTCATTTTCTGCTTTCAACAAGGAACGTTTGATGCTTCTTGCTAGCTTTTATCCGACTGATTTTTCTACAATAGAGCTATTGGTACTGGAGTCACAGCTAGATATATATATATTGATGACATGCGATCAAACACTAAGTTTCAAGACTTGCATGGGATTTCTGATCTAGCACAGAAACTTGTTGAGACAGGAAAGAGTAGGACATATCTGTTTGTCTATAAGCTCATTACCTTGGCACTAGTACTTCCGGTTGCAACAGCCACAGTTGAAAGAGCGTTCTCTGCCATGAACATTGTAAAGAATAGAACGCGAAATCGGATGGGAGATCAGTGGTTAAATGATAGCTTAACTGTGTACCTTGAGAAGGATATCTTCAATGACATTGATAATGAGGCTATAATTCAAAGGTTCCAAAACATGGCTACACGTAGAGGACATCTGTAGCTGGCTTAAATTGTTCTGCAGGTATGCATTTGTGTTTTTTGAATGTTAATTTTTACAAGACAAATGGATGTTTTAGTTTTCCATTGCTAGTAGTGTTAAATCATAGTCATATTACCTGGAAACTAACATATCAAACCTATTTTCACATTCAGCAATTTAATGTCTTTGAGAAAGAAGTTGAGCAGCGTTTTGTTATGGAATGAACCAGCTTGAGCAGCTTTTGGTTATGGAGTGAACTAGCTTAAGCAGCTTTTGGTTATGGAGTGAACCAGCTCTTGGTGACAAGTCTGGTTATACCATGTGCATTTTATTATAGTCCAGGCCTAGACTCTTGTTTTGTGTT
The DNA here is from genome assembly GCA_951800085.1 of Comarum palustre. Taxonomy (NCBI): domain Eukaryota; kingdom Viridiplantae; phylum Streptophyta; class Magnoliopsida; order Rosales; family Rosaceae; genus Comarum; species Comarum palustre. The sequence goes on from OX637583.1 coordinate 20,561,692, forward strand.
TCTTTTGGGAAGATGCTTGTTCCATGATGTGTTAGAAGCCATTTTTGTAAATGTATGGACTTGCTGAAATTAGGGATGTATAAAATCATATATTGAATTGGAGTTGTGAATATTATGAAAAGTGTGCCCCCATAGATGCATGGTTCTGCCTCCGCCACTGGTAGCAGCGTATTATCAAATCTGACTACTGGATATTCATTCCAAATAAAACCAAGTGTAATGGCTTCTTTTTCTCGTGGTCGTCATGGCTGTTGTAATCGCCAGTGGTTCTGGTAGCTAGTTGGCATTGGGGTCTATCTCAAATAAAAATGAATTTTAGGTGTGCTTACAATAGGTCATTGTCCTATGACAATTTGGCCCAAGCCAATATTAATTGTGACAAATGACATGTAATTCGATGATGTGATGTACATAATTCGAGGAATGTGGCTTCCGATGACAGGTAATTTTTGGTAGGTGCGAATTGTGATGATAAGTGAATGTCAAGTGTTTTTCGGTGCAATGTACAAAAATCTCTTCATAAACTGATAATTTATATGAGATTGCACATAGATATAAACTTCGTTTTATCTCTACTATATACAAAACGAGAAGTTTCTAAATGACTAAATTATGTTATGCCGATGATACTCCTGTTAAGTTGATTCAGATTATAGAAATGTATCATGATTTCTGTATTATGTCAGGTTACAGTTGAACTCTTATTGATATCGGTTCTTATTCACTGTAATCGTTGTTGTTTCGGGTAGGTAGGGTGAAGAGTAGGGAATTTATGTCCACTACTTTTATCTCTCATAGTTGTAATTTGTATTCTCGTTCTATCAATAAAAACCAATGTTTTCTCAAAAAAGATTGTTAAGAACAACAGTTACTATAGTAAATAGCAAAATAAAATGAAGAGTATTGAGGAGACAAAAATGTGAGTACAGTATAACCTCGATAAATGAATGTTCGATAAATTCATAACCTTGTTTAAGTAATAATTTTCTACGATCCGACTCGGGACCAGTTCATATTACTAGGTTTCTCACTAAATGCATAAGATAATATATTTTTGATTCCCTTTAGGTCCTAACGAATATATAAAGTAATAATTAATTAATTAAAAAATACTATAAAATATAATAATAATAGATAAATACATAAAAATAAGTGTAAATAATGTTCTTCATACAAAATAATGAAACTTATAACAATCTTTACTTTCTCAATTTAGTTACTTCTAAAGTATCCATCTATAGTTTTTTGCTTTTTTCTTGTATCTAAACCAAATTGAACCTCATCCTTAATTTTTTGCAAGGCATGCACTAGATTAGCTACGTCTTTCTCATTTTGTAGCAAGTAATTATTCAAAGTTACCGCTGCATGAAATGCATATTTGGAAGAAACTTGTGATAGTGCATAACTACCATCTGGATCCTGTTCATCTTCAGTAGTCGGGTTCATGACTTCATCAATGATTTCTTCATCAGTAGGTGATTCCATCACTATCTCATTTTCACTAGGATAATTCAGAATATCCTTAACTTCCATCTTATTTCTATAACGGAGACTAGAAATTGCCTAACGTAACTTGTGAATGTCTTCATCTGCACTAATAATGTTGAAATATTCTTAACAAGCTTCTATGTAATTTTCTTTTTTCTCCATCTAATTAGAGTCATTTATAGACGTTACATTTCTCCTAACTTGGAAAGTATATAAATTTAATACGACTAGGAATCTAGTTAGAAATAGATAACATAATTAAACTAGACTAAGTTATCTAATTCAACTATAAATAACAACAACTCTCGATAAATGATAAATTATTCATTTATCGATAATATAATAACCCTGTTTAAGTAATAATTTTGTCTAGTCCTTACTTTATTCATTTATAAAGATTTTAATGTAGTTGATAAAAATTAAAAAGTGAAATTATAAGGATTTACTATACTACACTAAACAGATAAAATAAACTATTCTTTAATTTGATGTCACTTAATGAAAACATGTAAATTTACACGAATAGAATACTAGTCTTGTATAAACAAAATGGATCACTCGTTAAATGACATGTGTATTGTAGCAATAAATTTACAAGAGTATATATAGTTACGGGACAACAAAACCTAGACTGATTAACGGTAGCAGAACAAGGCTCAACGGTAAATTACCCGACACCCAGTAAATCTAAATCGTTCCCGCCGGTAATCGTCAGCACCGACTTCCGACGCAAATCCCACATAAACATATTTGTTTTTGTTTGTTTTTTTTAAATAGGGCCACTGTATGACTCCAAGTTGACCACAGTACCCCTAACTGGTTACTCTCTCCTCTTTCTTCTCCTTCTCCCACCAACACTTCTCTTCGCCAATCCGCCACCGCCGGCCGTCCCTCCGTCGCCGCAAATCTCAGCCGTCTATATTCGCGGCGGATTTCTGAAATGTGGATAAGAAGCCCTCTCGCGATTCTGATCTCACTGCCTGTGCTGCTGCTGCTGCTCATCTCCGATTTGGTCCTCGGCGACAATCTCACCGCCGTCGCAGATCCCCTCCTGCTCAACCTCAACGCCGCCGAGTCCAATGTCTCGCTGTCCAAGCCCAAAGAAGGCAGCTTCGCTGACATGATCGACAAGGCTCTCGAGAACGAGTTCAAGGAGAACGATCAGAACGAAGGTTTGCCTAGATCCAATCCTTCTCTCTTTCTCTGCGTTTTAGGTTTGAACTGAAGAAAGATTCAATTTCATTTCGAACAGATCAAAGACGATGTGTTTAGCTGTGAATTGCAGTTATAGTGATAATTATGCTTCTTCAAGGTCGTAATAATGTAGTTATTGATTCGCTAATTAAGCTTTGGTTGCTTTGCTTGGCGTTACTTGCAGCTACTGATCCTGGAAGCTTTAACAACACCGTTGCCGGCCAACAGGTTAGTGTTAAATTCATTTTGAAGTAAAGAGTCATAAATTGGAGATCTGATTTACCTTGATTTAGTTTTATTAGCAAAGTCATAGAATTTATTTGTCAAGATCTTTTACTAGAACCAATATAGCATATTCTATTTGCATTACATTGGTTTAAACTTGTTTCATTCTCACATTTGATGTGATTTTGATTCTTTCTAAGCTCGTGATTTTGATTCTCTGTATCGATAAATTCTCTGTCAGCTTGAGTGCTTGCTAAATGAATGTATATGCTCCCTTTTTGTTTGGAACAGGCAACCCTGGAAACAGTTGCCAGAGTTAAGTCGAAGAAAAATGAGACAAAAGAGGAAAAGTATACGCCTCTTCTCATTTATGTTCTTTCATGTAGTTTCTGATTGCTTGAATTTTCAGAATTTTCCCATTAGAGCAACACACTTCACTTCATCGTAACCGTCTTCGTTATCTAAATCGTGGTTAATCCTTTTGTAGCTTAAATAGGTCGTTTCAGTTACATGATGTTTTTAATCTGGATAATGATAATGGAGCAGAGGAGACCCCAACACTGATAGACCACAAGGTAAGATTGCTTCTTCGAAAATAGAATCACTGCAGCCGTTTGTCACCATGCTTATAGTTTATAAGTGAATTTACTGTTTTGTGTTTATATTTACAGGACAATGTCTTCATAATATCGAATTTTAAATCAAAATATCCAGTGCTGCAGCTAGACCTTAGGTAAATTTACTGTTTTCTTACAGATTAATGACTTTAATCAAGTTCATGGTCATTCATTAGAAATGCTGACCTGAATACGTCTGCTTGATTGATTGTAGACTGATATCAGATCTGGTCGTCGTTATTGTATCTGCAACCTGTGGTGGTATTGCTTTTGCTTGTGCAGGACAACCGGTCTGTACATACACATAAGTTACTATACATTGAACATCATAGAACATCTATGTAGATGTGACTATTATAGTTAATGTTTCTTATTGTGTTACTTTGATTTATACTTTGCAGGTCATATCGGGATATTTACTAGCAGGATCTGTTATTGGACCTGGAGGGTTTAACTTCGTCAGTGAAATGGTTCAAGTATGTTTACCACACAAATTTGCTATTCAGAAACTTTTTACTCGGTGTAGTGTGCTATATTATCTTATACTGTGGTTCATATGTTATGATATTGTAAGCATGAAGGTTTTGGTCAGTTGATCTCGTCACATGTGTATAAGTGATTGATAATGATGGAAACCAAATTATACCAAGTCATATTTGATATTGGATTTCATATACGTTATTGAAAAAGGAGGAAACATTTCTAGTACTCATTTAGATGATTCTAGCACCTTTACAGACCCTCATATACTGTAAGTCTGATATCTTGTAGTATACAATAAAACGTTCTTGGTTAGGCATTTGAGTGTGCCTCATGTAAGAAACACTAACCGGGAGTCTGGGGCTATTCTGTATGCTGAGATAGAATTTGTTTTTCATTTCTAAAATCTAAGTTTTTAACTGATACCTCTTATTTAGGATAGCATTATGTGTCTTGTTCATTTTTTTTCACTCTGTATGTGGACGCAGGTTGAAACTGTAGCTCAGTTTGGTGTCATCTTTCTTCTTTTTGCTTTGGGCTTAGAGTTCTCCACAACAAAGGTAGATGCTCTCTCTCTATCTCTCTCCCCGGGTTTGATGTTCTATTTACCATGTACAATTAGCCAAATTGACCCCTCTTATTTTTAGCTTCGAGTTGTTCGAGCGGTTGCTGTTCCGGGAGGCCTGCTGCAAATTTTCTTATTTATGTGCCTGTGTGGTATTACAGCCTCAGTATGTCTACTAATACTTTACAGACCCTTGAAGTGTGCACTTGCTTATGATTATTATACATTTGCAACCTTCCTTCAGCTAAACATAGAGTCCTTAAAACTAATACGATTGAGTACCAGTAGCTATTCATCTGTGTTGGAGTGTGAGAGGTGCAATATTTGTGCAAGACATATACTTTCCCAAGACACCCTTTACCACATAGAGGCCTTATTTGAAGTTGCTGATAGTAGTGGAACTTCCGCATGATATTGGACTACTTTAGGCCTCTATTCTGTTTGCATCTATACCTTCGGAGTCGGAGTCTTTCTATGTTGTATCCTATTGTCATTTGTAATTAACTGAAGTTTCCGGTAGTCAGAGAATGATAGCACATGAAGTTGACTGGAATAGGCCTCTATTGTGCTCTTGTATCTTGACACAGTCTTTCGAGTTGTATCTTTAGCACATTGGTGTAGGTTCTATGTTCGGTTATTGGACGGGGTGCTTAAGATAACTGTAATCACCATTGATTTTGAAGCTATAGCTTTCACTAATGTAGACTGGATTATACAGTCTTTCTTATTCTCAATGCTGCAGTTCTGATTGGATGCTGTTTGCAGTTATGTGGAGGTAAAGTTTCTGAGGGAGTGTTCGTTGGCGTGTTCCTTTCTATGTCTTCAACAGCAGTGGTAAGCTAACGTAAACCTGTTTCCTTCCATGTCTACATCCACAAAGATTTGCCCCCTCATTTGCAGTTTGTTTTGGGATGCATATTGTTTCACGCTGAGTTCTTTTTTGGCTTCAGGTCTTAAAATTTTTGATGGAGAAGAACTCGTCTAATGCACTTCATGGTCAGGTCACGATTGGCACCCTTATTCTGCAGGTCTGTTGGTTTTACATATTCTTTCAGTGGTCAACAGCTTCTTAGCACTCATCACTCTTCCAAATATTCCCTGACAAGATTCTGCTTTGCAGGATTGTGCTGTTGGTTTGCTGTTTGCTCTGCTTCCAGTTCTGGGAGGGACTTCTGGCATCCTTCAAGGAGTAATGTCCATGGCTAAGCTGTGAGTTGTTTGTGTGTCGTCTTTTCAAGTTCACTTTACTCCTCACCGTCATGTAATAGTTTTGAAATTTCAATGTTATGTATTTGTTTCATATGAGTTGCATTTTATTCGTTTCAAAGTACCTTCCACAATATCTGATCTTGGCGTTCAAATCTCCTGGGGAACAAATGAACGTTATTGTTTTCTCTCTGTGAACATTCTATTTCACCAAATACATGAAGTGGATAGTAACTAAATTCTCTGTAGAGTTAGGATATTTGCAAAGATTTCCTGTTATTATCTTGAAAATGACAAATTTGGTGACCATGAGTTTTTGACATCTTATATCTTCATTTATCCAGGATGGTGATGTTGATTGCGTTTTTGGCTGTTCTCTCTATATCATCTCGTACTTGTGTTCCATGGTTACTTAAACTGATGATAAGTTTATCTTCACAGGTACCATTCTCTTTTCTTTGTTCTATAGGCTTGCTGGATGTCTGCAAGCTATAAATTGTTTAGTTTGTTTATCACTCTAGTTTAAGTTTATATTTGCAGACCAATGAACTCTACCAGTTGGCATCAGTCGCATTCTGCTTGCTTGTAGCCTGGGTATGTTTCCCCTGATATAGTATATGGCTTTATTCTCCACTTGAGAAAGATTTTAATTTTCCTCCATCATGTATGAAATAAAGAAAAGAATTATACTTGCTACGAAGTTTAAGTTGTTCACAAAAGTTCTTCAACTTTACCCGGTATATCTTGTTATACATCGTCAAACTTGATTCTGTCCATTGCACACTTGCACTGTAAATAGATCTCCAATGGTTAATAGTCGTGTCCTAGTGCATCTCGTCTCTTAGTCAAATTGATGTGAGATACAATTTGCAAGCTTTACATGACGCTAGTCCTGATTTTTTTTAAAAAATTTCAGTGTAGTGACAAGCTGGGGTTAAGTCTGGAACTGGGTTCCTTTGCCGCAGGAGTTATGATATCAACAACTGATCTTGCTCAACATACACTAGAACAAGTAAGGCTCTGTACTCCATCCTATATTCTTGCAGATGAGATATTCTTTGGAATATGTACCTTCTATCTGTAGCTCAAGAAACATGGCAACATAGCAAAAGAGCTGTGTCTTTCTTTACTTGTTTTGGATATCTTCAGCAACAGACCTTTGAGAAGGGAGGGTTTAGTTTTCTACAAGTGTAATAACAGAAAATCTGGTAGTTTTTACTAAATTCTGTCAGTGGGATTTGTCAAACAGAAGAGTACACACTAGAATGTCCGTAGAAAATATTAGATCAATATTAAATCCTTGCCTCTATTGGTTCCATTTGGTCTTATGATTTATGAGATAAATATAATTAATTCTAGCTTGGATGTATTTCAATCTTCAGTATCAGAGTGATTACATCAATCGCTTTCTCATTCTTCTATGCATGATAGATTCTTTTGCAAGTACTCAAGCTTGTTAGTTTTGCAGATCGAACCCATCCGCAACCTTTTTGCAGCCCTTTTCCTTGCCAGCATTGGGATGCTGATCCATGTTCAATTTCTCTGGAATCATGTTGATATATTACTTGCTTCTGTCATCTTAGTTGTCACCATAAAAACAATTATTATAGCCATGGTTGTCAAGGGATTTGGATACAACAACAAAACAGCATTCCTAGTAAGTTGGATTTGCAGTAGCATTGATATTACTTCTTTCCTGTATATAATTGTTGACAGGTGTTGAATTGTGTCTTTCTATAGGTCGGAATATCTCTAGCACAGATAGGCGAATTTGCTTTTGTTCTTTTAAGTCGAGCCTCTAATCTCCATCTAGTCGAGGTTAGTGTCACCATTAAAGTTTTTACAATGATGATGTTCTCCTAAATAACTCGTTGTCACAGTACCTCTAAATCTTTGAACCTCTACCTTGTAGCATAAGTAAATTTATGAGTAGTGCTGAAACTTTTGACTGTTTTCAGGGGAAATTATATCTGCTGCTGCTTGGAACCACAGCACTAAGCCTGGTAAGATATGATCTTTCATTCAGTGGTCTGTGCTTGTTTTGTTTTGTACATAGGTTTCCTTGAACATTTATCTATTTTGCAGGTGACCACTCCTTTTCTATTTAAGCTAATCCCTGGTTTAGTGCATCTTGGTGTACTTTTAAGGTGGTTCCCTCCAGACGGTGCTGTTGAGGTAATTGATTTAGAAAGTGTTCCCATTGAGATTAGGAAATGTTACCTTTGCTACCCTTTATATTGTGAGCCTCGTCTTGAGGTATCTTACAATATGTCTATTGACTTCAGATTGGATTTAAGGGAGACAACCTGCGCACTGATAGTGGTAAACAGCGTGTTATTTTGATGGTTCGGGAATCACATGATTCATGATCCATGCATAGAGGAATTTGTAAAGGCGATCTCCAGCTTACCCAACATCTTTTACTCCGGCCACATTTGGGAGTGGTGCTCTGGCATTGATAAAAAGTTGTGAACTAGTTTCTCTACTCGCACAGCTATTCTGGAGTAATTACCGTTTAGCATTACTGGCCTAACCAACAGTTGAAATTGATCCTCAGTAATTAATGGAAGAACAGGAAAGAGACCATCTAACTGCCGAAAGAAGTGACATGATGCTTTACCTGTAAGAACCCCCCATTCTTTGCCACTGTCTTGATTCTTTGGAGTTGTATCATAGTTTTCTGTCTTGTAATTTTGAACTGTCATTGTAATTCATATCGGCTGTTTAACATGGAAAGTGTAGAATTTAGAGTATACATCACAACTTATCAGGTAATCCTGTGTTGTAATATTGTAAAGGTTTAGCACTAAATCAAATGGGTTTTATTTTCTTCTCTCTTCTACATGCCTGTATCATTCTCTCGTTATTCAGATAATCGTCATCGATTACTATAGATGTTATTGTGTCTCAGGCACCACTGCAAACCCCATGATCCTAGAAGCACATATTTTTTGACCACAAAGGCACAATCTTGTCTATGTTCGGCCATGAATACCCTCGTATTAGGGATGTTGCAGCATTGTGAAGTGATTTAGGGAAGTGGTTATAGTTAAGAGAGTCATCTGCTTCGCACGTGACCTTTGTGGGATAGCTGGAATGAACTATATGTAGCCAGGTTAACTGGTTTAGTGTCTTTGCTCATCGTGAATGAAGTTTCAGCATTTTAATTTCTTTTCTCTTCTCTCCAGTTATCTAGAGTCACTCGATCCGTGGCACATCCCTTCCTGAAGGCACAGCGATTGCTCAAGCTGACGGGTCTGTGCGGTTTGGTACTATTCTTCCATCTCCTGTTGTTCAACAACATTTGAAGGGGATTTCTGAGGATTTTCAGCTTCTTCATCGACCGTGGCCAGATTTGTGGGTTATAGCTCTTCCCTTGAACCTCTACCACATTTACTGATGATTTACTTGTGCATAATGTTGGGTGTGTTGAGAAATCTGATCCAATGTTGTTGGCTGGTAAATTGGGTGGTAATTCTCATGCTATGTCACAACCTCAATTCTTTGTTGGTAGTGGGGTGGCGAAAATGGCAGGTCAAGGTGAATTTCACGGTGCCTTACCAAATAATTTGTGTAGTTTGGGTTGTTATGAGGGTCAACAACAAGGTGTGTTTCATACAGGCATAGGAGCTAGTCAAAATCCCTTTTCCATGTCTTATTCAGGGCCACGCTCACAGGTACTTCATCACCCATCATGTACCTGTCACTCTAGTATTCAAATGAGACGAGGCACTGCTGCCTCGACTTATGCTACCACCACATCTTCACAACCTGACTCATGCCATAGCTGCAACGTTCATTCTTTCCTACCAAATTCAACAAATCCTTGCAACCAGTTTCATAATCATACACACTCCTCTTTCGTCAATCAACAGCCACCTTCACTTCATTCTAATTACGAAAGCTACCTTCCTACCATGAAACAGATGTGTTTGGATTTGCAAACCTTTAGTGGGGGTGATCCTATTGAGTGACTTAACAAGGCAGATCAATATTTCGAGTTATATCCTGCTAAAATTGAGCTAAAGCTAAAGCTCAAGTTGAGTAAGTGCAATTTTGGAGTGCCAAAAGTGGAGTTTTGGGGCATGTAGTGAGTGTTGAAGGTGTCTTAGTGGATCCAGCTAAAATTGATTGCGTCCGAGAATGGAAGAAACTCCAAACTCTCAAGGGCTTGAGAGGGTTTTTAGGGTTGGCTGGTTATTATAGAAAATATGTGAGAAACTTTGGTATTATTGTCAAACCACTCACTGACATGTTGAAAGCTGATGGTTTTTGTTGGACAACTGTATCAGAAGCATGTGAGAAATCTTAAGCACACCAGTTTTAGCTTTACCAGATTTCTGTAAGGAGTTTGTGATCCAGTGTGATGCTTGTGGAATAGGTATTGGAGCTATTTTGTCTCAGGAAGGCCACCCCATTGCTTTTTTAAGCAATGTCTTGTCTTCTAGGCATGTTACATTGTCAGTGTACGATAAAGATATGTTAGCAGTGGTGCTTGCAATCCAGCATTGGAGGCCATATCTTCTAGGGAGGCATTTCAAGATTACACCGATCACAGAACCATCAAGTATTTTTTGGATCAAAAGATTACAACCCCAACTTAGTAAAAATGACTTATGAAACTAGCAGGTTATGATTACTCGATACATTTTAAGGCTGAAAAAAAATAAGTTGAGCCTGATGCTTTGTCGAGGAAGGAGGAACTCAATGAGTTGTCAGCAGACATTGTTAAAAAATATGGCATATCTTCGCCAACACATTGCTTTTTGCAAGATATACAAACTGCATGTTTGGTTGATCCAGAAGCAAGTCTAATTATTCAACAGCTTTCACAAGATTGTGCTTCTCAGTCGCAATACAAAATGGATGGAGACCAGTTATTATTTAAGGGAAAAATATTTGTTTCCAAGGCTGATAGCTAGAGAAAGAAGATTACATCAGAGTTTCATGATGGTTATAGTGGTGGGCATGCAGGGAGACATAAAACATACAAGAGAGTTAGTAGATCTTTATGTTGGATGGGTATTCTGCAGGTTGTGAAAAAGTATGTAGCTGAGTGTGATAGTAGTCAGAGAAACCATTATGAAGCCACTAACCCTCCAGGGTTACTACAACCAAATGAAATACCTGTTAAGGCTTGGAAGGTTTACCAACTTCGGGAGTTAAAGATGTTATCATGGTGGTGGTGGATAGGCTTACCAAATTTGGTCATTTTGTGGCATTATCGCATCCTTATACTGCATCACAGCTGGTTCAAGTATTGATCCAGGGAGTATTCAAGTTACACGGAATGTCAGATGCCATAATTTCTGATCGTGATCGTGTCTTCTTGAGTAATTTTTGGACTGAATTCTTTAAAGCTCAAGGTACTGCACACTGCATAGAAGCTCAGCTTACCACCCTCAGTGTGATGGGCAAACTGAGAATCTCAACAGGACTGGAGTATTATCTAAGGTGTAGTGGGAGAATGACCTAAGTCTTAGGTGGAGGCTTTGCCATGGGCTGAATATCAGTGTTCTAAAATTCGGCCGAGTACTCGGCGAGTACTCGCTAGTCGGCGTCCTCCCGAGGCGATTTTAAGAAAATCGGAGTACAAAATCGGACGGAAGAAAATCGGTCGAGTAGTCGGCCCAACTCGGAAAAAATCGGCTCAACTCGGTAAAAAATCGGCCCAACTCGGTAAAAAAATCGGCTCAACTCAGAAAAAATTGGCCTAACTCAGAAAAAATCGACAAAACTCGGCATTTTATTAACTATTTTTATTATTTTAGACATTATATTACATTTTAAAAAATAATATTTAATTATATGTTTTAAAAATAAAAATAAATCCAAAAAATTAAAAACTGAGTACTCCCTGACTACTCCTCTACTCGCTAGTCTCTGGCCGACCGACTAGCGACTAGCGAGTTTTAGAACCTTGCTGAATATTAGTATAACATCACTCCGTTTTAAGCCTTATATGGTTATGAACCACCAGCAGTGCGAACGTATGTGTCTGGTTCTACATCAGAGGAGTCTATTGATACGCAGCTGAAATCTAGGGATGAGTTGTTAGCAATTCTGAAAAGAAATTTACAAGTGGCTCAAGCACAGATGAAAATGCAGCATGACAGAAAACATGTGGAAAGGACATTTCTAGTTGGAGACTGGGTTTATTTGAAGCTACAACCCTACAAACATACAGTGTAGCTAGGAGGAAGCATCACAAACTATCACCAAGATATTATGGGCCTTACCAGGTAGAAGGAAAAATTGGTACTGTTTCTTACAAACTACCAGCTTCTGCCTTAATACACCCAGTATTTCATGTACAAAAAAGTGGGAGATGCAGTTGTTGGAGGATCCATCTTCCTACCTGTCTAGCCCACTACGGCCCAGACCGTGCAGACCCGACAAATATCCCGTCTAGCCCGTTAAAAGCCCAATCAGTTTTTGTTATTGTTTTTTTACGTATTAGTGGCCCTTTTTCTATTAGGCCCACACGTCCCCAGACCGCGCAGATACGACACCTGTCCCCTAGCCCGCTTTCGAATGAAATTATTATTGCTCTGTATTTTAAACCCCAAAGCGGCCGATGATCGCCACCTTCCTCAGCTTCACACAACACTGCCGCCTCTCTCTTATCCTTCTCCGGCCAAGTCCACCACCAAGGACACCACCGCCGACTTCAAAGGGGGTTGAAGCTGAAGTCGAGGTTGTTGATGGTTGCAGTACTAGTGTTGTCGGTGATGTCATTTTGTAGTCTGAGAAAGTATTATTGGATCAAAAGATGGATGTTATTGCACGTAGTATACCACTTGGTATTTCGTAAGCACACGTAAGCTATTGCACCTCGATTGTCTTTGATTGAACGATATCATCTATACAGATGTACACTTAAGAGGAAATGACTTATGCGACGAAAATATATTTTTTCATCGCATGAATTTACATTGATGCGATTAAAATAAATTTCATAGTATGATTCTGAACTGATGCGACGAAACACATTTTGTCGCATTTATATATTTCCTCGTATGAGTCAGGGTGTGGGGGAAAATTTTGGTCACATCAGTTTTGAATGTTAACACTAAAATTCCCCCCACCCTTGACTAATGCGATGACATATTACAAATTTCGTCGTATCAGTTTACACTCATGCGAAGTAATTTTAAATATTTCGTCGCATCAGTTTTGAATTTTAACACCAAAATTCCCCCACCCCTTGAATGATACGATGAAATATTAAAAATTCAGTTGCATTAGTTCACACTCATGCGACGAAATTTGTTCATTTTCTCGCATCAGTTTTGACAAAAATTTTGAATTTCGAATTTTTTCGTCAAAATTTTTCTCCACCCGGCCCCCATTCTTCTTCTTCCTTCTACGTACTTATTCACTACCACCCCTCCATTTCACCACCACCTCCACTTCTTCTTCTTTTTCATCACCCTTCTTCTTCTTCTTCTTCCACTTCCACTTCTTACTCCCTCCTCTCCTTCCTTTCCTTTTTCTTCTTCTTCCTCCGTCACTACCACCGTACCACCACCTCGATCCGGCAAAACATAAAAACAAAAAAACACAAACGAAATCATAATTTTTTTAATTTAAATTATAACAAAAATGAAAATTACAAAATATTTACTGAAAAATCTTAAGCAACGAAATACTTTTCGTCACATAAGTCCATGCGACGAAAATTTTCGTCACATAAGTTTAAGCGACGATTTTATTTTCATCGTATAAACATATGCGACGAAAAAAATTTCGTCCCTTAAGGAGAACTAATGCGACAAAATTTGCGGTTTCATCGCATAAATCTAATGCGACGAAGCTTAACAACGAATTTTTCGTCGCTTAAGGTTTTATGGGATGAAAAACCCCTCTTATGCAACGAAAACAAGTCGTCGCATGAGGCTTTCCTCTACGAGTGGTAGATACAGTAAATTAATCTACAATTTTTGTAGTGGATCGTCATGTAATATGTACTTAAAACGTTTGCATGATCATATAATTAAGTATAAAACAAACCGACAATTTATAAGGTCGTAATATAACGTATTTCAAAGTTTGTGTGATCATTCTTTTTGTATAAATGTAGAACAAATTGACAATTTTTGTAGCCATCATACGCACTTGAAACGTTTTTGCATGATATTATAATTCTAAATCAAACCCGTAACTTATACGGTCATAATGTAACATATTTTTTTTTAGAAATAATATCAAGAATTTCATTAACGGAAATACAAATTACAACTAATACGAATATCGGTGGTGGAAATCAATTTCTCACTTTTCTCCCTACCTACCCGAAACAACAACGATTACAGTGGACAATAACCGATATCAATAGGGGTTCAACTATAATCTAACCTAATCTAAAAGTCTCGATATATTCTTGCAGTCAACTTCAAGAAGAAACAATCATTTCAAACACTACATGTCAATACTACCAACATACATACACAAGTAACCTCACCATTATATTGACAACAAGAACTAACCAACGTTAAAATAGTCTCTGAAAAAGACATCATAACCATAGCTCACCCCAAGACACGACCAGCAACACCAACCAAACAACCAACTGACCAAAACCCTAAACCCTCGCTCGATCAAAGAGGAAGGACCAAAAACAACCTTCCTAAAAAAACCCTAACCAAAAAAACTAAAAAAAAAAGAAATATAAAAAACCCCACCTGAGCCCAAATAAAGCCTGAGCCCACCCAAACCCTTGGACCTTAAAAGATAAGCCACACAGGCCCAGCCCAAAGCCCTCCTTGCATATGGTTACAGAGCCGCGACAACGTTGTCGCCTAGCCGTCGACATCCACTACCACCCAAAACGAGCAGACAGTCCTTGACCCACACCATGGAGAGGTAGCACACCATCCATCTACCGTGAACAAGATCAAAACAAAGCGAAGGAAACCAACCGACCCATGTCAAACCAATCCGTGAAGGCCAAACTCCGCCTCACTTTCCCCATCGTTGCGTTGCCGTGCCCCACCGTACCAACATATCACTCCGTTAGCATGGCCGGACTGCCCCGCTATGTCGAAAACCAAACCTCGCTGAAACATACCTCTGCAATCCAAACCCCACCAATCCTCGGTCTGCATCTATGAAAGTCGACCTTCTTTCCTTAGTCCTCATCTGCCAACCTAGACAAGGCTTGACCACCGATTGGCAGCCCTAATTCTTATCCGACGACTGTGTCATCAAACGTGTCGCCAGAAGGAAGGGAGAACATTTTCTTTGAAACCCTAGGTGCTGCGTAAACCCAGGACGACGTCGACCCTAATGTAAGGTATTTCAAACGTTTACGTGATCATGAATTTGAACTATAAAATAAATAGATTTTATGTAGTAGTTATGTAACGAATTTCAAATGTCTGCGTTAAGCATTCGTTAAACAATAATATTTATTTATTTTTGCTAAATGGACCAAACACTTATCAGCCTCTCACTTTACATAACCATGGATTTTATTCTCTAACAACTCACTGATTATTTTAGCAATATATTCATGAAATGGTCAACTTGAATCAGAAACATGATCACTCCCAACTCTCCCTATGCAACTTGTGTTTGTTTTCTAATAATATTCTAACTACTTCGATAAAAATAAACACTCATTTTACATAAAAACAATCTTTCACGAAAGCACCACCTCACGATCTCCTTTCCTACACCAGCTACCTTTATGTGACATCCATTTTTTGTCTCTGCACATTTGCCTTTGTCGCATTACCACAGCAAGATTGAGTTTAAAGAATTAAAACCTTCCCAATATAGTTAAACTATGCCCCCACTACCACTAATTCTCTCATTTTGGAACTAAGCACACTTAAGCAAATAGATTATTCACATAAACATATAAATACAATTAAGGACAATCCTAGCTGAGTAGCTTCTACCATAAAATATATGCATGTCCCAAGGGCATGTTTGTCCCGTTCAAAATGTTGCTATTGTGTGCATATATAAATCAAATGACACGAGTTCTTGTTCTCTGAAGAATTGCAAACCCAGCACCAGCCTCGTTCTTCTTGTTCTTCTTCCTTTGTGTTTCTCTTGTCCATGTTTCCAATGGAGTCGAGCCAAAGAGAACCTCCTCAGGGGTTAACCTCCGAGGAGCTTTCCGAGCTTGAGTCTCTCATCGTCACCTACCACAAATTCGAACCCTCCCCGAACACATGCACGGCCCTAATCACGCAACGTATCGAAGCTCCGACAGGGTTGGTGTGGCCCTTAGTTCGGAGCTTCGACAACCCGCAAAGGTACAAGCACTTCATCAAGAGCTGCAACATGAGCGGTGACGGCGGCGTCGGCAGCATAAGGGAGGTCACTGTGGTCTCGGGCCTCCCGGCGTCCACGAGCACCGAGAGGCTGGAGATATTGGATGATGAGAAGCATGTGTTGAGCTTTCGTGTCGTCGGAGGTGAGCACAGGTTGAACAACTACAAATCAGTTACTTCGGTGAACGAGTTTGAGAAAGACGGCAAGGTTTACTCGGTGGTTTTGGAGTCGTATGTGGTTGATATCCCGGAAGGGAATACCGGAGAGGATACGAAGATGTTTGTGGACACTGTGATCAAGTTGAATCTGCAGAAGCTTGGTGTGGTGGCCATGGCTAATCTGCATGGGGGTAGTCATGAATGATCTCTATGTTCTTTCTTCTTCGATCTTTTTTAATTTCAACTTATTGGTACAGTTGGGGATTGACTAATTTACATTGCGTATCCCAGAATCGTAGATTTTTATTCAATTTATATTGTCATTGAGCAATAGTTTTTATATGTTGCAACTTGTCATCCAATTTTCTTTTCAATAAAAGTGACAAGAGAGAAGGCTACCCTTTGGCTTCATATATATATATATATATATATATATATATATATATATATATATATATATTAATATATATTAAATATGAAGCTTTGCTCATCTTTTCGGCCATAAATTTGCAGTTGTGTTACATAACAGTGTCACACTTGTGAATGATTCGTATATTGATATTGTTCTAATTTAATCACATTTAAGGTGTTAGATTTTAACCACAAAAGGTCTCGGTATAATTAAGAATGCTCCATCCACTTATTAGTTATATTTTATTTGTCACTTTTCTGATATAAGATCTATTACTCTTCAATACTCTCAACATGTCTCCTCACGTGCAACCTGACTCAAGTCTTGCATGTGATGAAATGAGACGGAACAAACGAAGGGACACTTGGTGACAATCCAATTGAAACTTTCCGATGGTGATATAAGCCCCCATATCGGGCGAAGATGAGGAACCCACATCGGGCCCATAAAAGAACTAGGCAAGAAATATAGCCCAGGAGAATCGGAGAAGTAATTGGAGAGAGACTCGCTCTGATACCAAGTTAAACGGTGACAAGCGTGGCTCGTGGATCATCCGTGTACCTATACTGTCTCAACTTAACCACCTTTAACCTTTAAGGTGTTGGGTTTTAACCACAAAAGACCTCGGTACAATTAAGAATGATACACCCACTTATTAGTTATATTTTATTTGTTACTTTTCTGATGTGAGATGTATTACTCTCTAATATTTTATTTTATTCCTTGAACTTTCGATCAGTATCGAGCTTATGGTGTGCTTTTAGTTGTGGTTATTTACATAGATTACAAATTAGACAATGCATTTCACCTCATATGAACTCTTATGGTAAACAATATTCTAAAAAACGTTAGGCGCTAGTCGCACGGACAACCGTCTAGAGAATTAATCAGGAGATTAATCAATTTTAGGTGAGGATTAATCGATTTTATGACAGAGATTAATCGGTTTCAACCCAACTAACGTCTAGAGGATTAATTGGGAGAGTAATCAGTTTTAGGCAAGGATTAATCGCTTTTATGGCGGGGATTAATTAGTTTCAACCAAAACGGTGAAACAGCGCCTAGCACCTAAACGGAAGATTAATCAGTCTAGACGAAAATTTTTAAAACATTGAAGGTAAGTAATTGAGTCCAACAAATTATGGAAGTATGTTTCATTTTCTCCTATTGACAAGTTATAAAATGCCTCATTAAGTTTTTTAGTGACGGAGTTGTGAAAAAAAAACAAAAAAACATTATATAACGCGTACAATGATAATAACATAATATAACAAGCAATGTATTCAAACTAGGCAGAGTGCACGCGCCAGTGCGAGTTACCCATTACAAATGACATTGCGTCTAGCCGCGGGTTGCTGCACATTATAATCACTTAATCACATTAAAAATGTTTCACACTATATAATGGCAAAAGCATTTTATGTATTATTAGTAGAAAACATAATTTATATATGCATTATAATCTGGTAAACCTTTCGTCTATAATACATAACAGTTGAGGCTGTAGCGTATTACAATGTTTTAACGAATGAGATATTGTTTACAACTCATTCAACTCCTTGCATTAAAGGATTAGTACAATAAAGAGTGAGCATAGAGGAATCTCCTGGCATGAGACATATAACAATGATCAAAAGAGAAATGGTAAAGTAATCAAGGAAAACTCATCAAATCATGATCGCAAAACTAATAAACCGGCAGAAATTGGCCTCCCGCATGTTTAACCTAAATCTGCAAAAAATAGAATTCGATTGAATGAAAATTCCAACTGACAATGATCTCATATTCAACTGTGCAAAATCAGCTTTGTCATCATTTAATCACATACTAAGATTAATGCATATTCATTAATGACATAATCTTGTTTTTCTTTTGTGATTCTTATTATTCTTTCTTGTTGTTCAATGTGCTAAAGTTGTGAGTTCTGCAAGCATTACAAAAGGTTTGTGAGTCATCTATTTTCATCTGAATATATTCTAAATATGAATGTCAAAATACTCCTAAACCTAATCAACTTAGAAAACTTGTATCAGTATGCTTGAACAAAGCTGATTTTGTCACTAATTTCTATTTGGCATAACTGATCCAACATAGGCTTCCCAAATACCTGTTTGCTCAAAAATGGTCTCGGCCTAAAAATGAAGGCCGAGAGACTTGAAGAACAATGGTCCTTCTTGATTGCGCGAGCGTGCCAACTCACGACCGAACGACCAAGCGAGGTTTTGATTGATGAAATGTGTCTGGTCTGACTTCTTCAAGTGATTATAGGCCGTGGAAGGAACCCTCTCAGTTGTTAGGTTCTGATGTCTGTGTTGCAAGGACTTTTGACTAGGCGTCGCCGGGATCCTCGAATAAGTTAACTTCTGGGTGAACTCGAACGTTCAGGTGACATGCGAGAGATCAATCAGGTGCAGATACTCATAAATCACTGTGAACATGAAGGTAAAACAAACTCGATTGTTGAATCTTTATGAAGTGATGTGTGTGTGGACATCGAATCGTATCAACCCAATTCAGACCGGCCGAATGAGATCAATGGACGAAAGTTCTAAATTAAAACTACTCCTAAGTGCGATAAGATTAAAGTGAAGAACGTAAAGACCAAAATCAAAGTAAATCTTAAGAAATAAAATTAGCTTGAAATTTGAAATGAACGATAGACTACCTAACGATAGAGAGATAAGTTTGTATGAAAAGTTGTATATTGATTTTGTGTGTGGTGCATGACCCTTTACAATGATTTTCAATGTCCTATATATACAAGTCTGAAAACCTAGCTTGCTTGCTCTCTATATCGTGAAATCTCTCGGACATCTTGTTTCCTTTCTTAGGTTGGATCACACATAACTGTCTTGATTTGGCCGAATTCTGAGATACTCATATCATAAGTTTTTGATTTAATTAGAGACCTTCCTTGTAGATATTTTCTCCTTGACACAAACTCTCGGCCACAATTGATGTATTGGGCTTTGACCGAGCGTCCATTGTTATTTTGTTTTTACTTGTCCAAAATAATGTTATGTGCTCTTTTCTTTCCTCAAACTATATGCTCAACTTATTCATTTTGGTCTATGCGGACGAAGTACTTCACTTCGTCCATAAAGCCGATCTAACTATTTGACCTCTTTCATACGTCCACGAGCTAATTATTTCACTTCGTCCATACGACCAAGCTGACTACTTCACTTTGTCTACGACCGAGCTTACTTTATCTCGTCCATACGGCCAAACTCATTTCACTTCGTCCATATAGCTGAACTCATTTCATCTCATCCACACGGCTGAGCTCATTTCATCTCGTCCGTACAGCCGAGCTGACTAATTCACTTTGTCTACGACCGAGCTAACTCTATACGGCCGAACTCATTTCACTTCGTCCATACGACCGAACTCATTTCACTTCATCCATACGGCGGAACTCATTTTATCTCGTCCACACAACCGAACTCATTTTATCTCGTCCATACAGCCGAGCTTATTTCATCTCGTCCATACAACCGAACTCATTTCATCTCGTCCATACGGCCGAACTTATTTCACTTCGACCATACGGCCGAACTCATTTCATCTCATCCACACGGCCGAACTCATTTCATCTCGTCCATACAACCGAGCTCATTTCATCTCGTGCATACGGCCGAACTCATTTCATCTCGTTCATACGGCCGAACTCGTTTCATCTCGTCCATACGGCCGAACTCATTTCATCTCGTCCATACGGCCGAACTCATTTCACTTTGTCCAAACGGCCGTATTTATTTCATCTCGTCCATACGCCCGAACTCATTTCACTTCGTCCATACGGCCGTACTTATTTCATCTCGAATTCAACCTTTGTACCTCAAAATTTGCTTGTTGTTGCATTTTTTCATGCTATAAAACAAAAACAAAAGCACAAATACAAATCAATCAGAAGAGAATGAAAAGTTTCCAAAAAAGGTAAGCATCTTAAAAGAGTGGTGATGAGTTTTATGAACTTCTTATTAGCAGGGAGATATGAGCTTACAACCTACAATACACTATCTATCTCTAACCCTCTTACTTTCTATTTGCTGATTGAGAGGGAGACGCTGAAGAGAGATTTTGAGAAGAATGAAATCACACATTCGAAAGAGAAACCGAATAGAGCGGGAGAAAGGGGAAATGAGATAGGCGGAGAAGGCATCTATATTTAGGTTAAAGAGATGGAGCTCTGGAGAGCTCAGTCTCGATCTTGTGTTGGTACTCACGGATCATGCTGACTTGGTCGTCGTTGCCGCAACTCTCCTCCTTCTGCTCGATCGAGGAAATGATGCGCCAGCTGGCATGGCGAGCACCGATGACGTTTTTGTAGGCCACAAAGAGAAGGTTACACAGCTCGACGGTGAGCTCCTTCATGTCGGCGGAGGCAGTGACTTTCTCAACAAACTCAAGCATCTCCTCGCAGCGCTCGGTGAGCTTGCCCATGTAGAAGTTATCCTCGTGCGGCGTGGGGTAGCCATTGAGATCGAATCAACCCACCGCTATTGTTATATAAGAAATTTCGGTTGATTGTAAAATGTTATAGAAAAATCGAGTAACTAAAACATGCATGTTAATTTACCATGAACACACATCGAATCAGAACTAACTTGTTTCGTACACTAGCCATCATTGAGCATCTTTATCTATGATTCTAAATAATGCATGCTCCATTAAAACGAGCATAAGTTTTCAATCGTCTATATATTGCCCTATGCTTTGGATGCGTTTAATTTGCAACACAATTAGTCCCTATCTAGCCATTATCGACATTCTGTCAAGATTTTCGTGCACTCTAACATATAAAAACGACCAAGTCATAGAGCTCAAATGGCAAAGAAATTGTTGGGTTTCGACTGCCTTGGTGACCTTTACATTGTATTGGAGAAAAAGAAGTGCTATTGATATCCACTAGAGTGAGCTAGCTACTTACTATCCACCCTTTTGATTGGGTGGTGATTTTTACGTGTGGCTAGAATAGAAACCCTAAATTCAAGGGCAAAGGCACAAGAAAAAGGGAGATTTCGTTCATGGTGACTTGTGAGCAAACCTAATTAGGGTACATGTGATCATCACGAAACAATCATCTGTGGCCACTTATATATGCATCGCCATTGTATTTGAGTATTTGACATTGATCTACCCCAGGAAGGAGCTACATAGATGCTTAACCTTTCCATGAGTGAAATCAAATCAGAGAACCTTTCCATGATTACTTGATAATCATCTCCAACAGTTGATCTAAAAACCAAACCTAAATTCAAATTTTAGACCCACCAAATTTATACATTTTCATATAGATTTTGCATTTTACTTTTAGAGTCAAACCCAAACCTATTTTAACATTTATACCATTGTTTAATCATAAATGAAGTGAAAACCAACATATTTTAATTATTAAAGATTTTATATTAATAAACTATGACACTGACTCACACTCAATCATAAATTATAGGTTTTTGTTCTATTTGGTTGAGTTAAAATATGACACATTTTATGTAAATTCTATTTTAGCTCAACTTAGATAATATATTAGAGATGAAATTTTACAAAATCTAAACCTATTATAGATTTTAAACTAAAGATTAGAGATGGTCTAAGGGGATATAAATTCAAAAATCACTCCTGCACCGTTTTTTTCTGATTTATGATTTTTTTTGAAGAAGTCAATCACGACTTGATATACTAATGAAAAATACGAAGGCCAGAAGCAGTCATTACATACTCTACCTGTCACGTCACGGCCCGAGTTTACCTCCCTAAACCCGAGATAGGACGTGCGGGACTCATCCTAAGAGATATTTACTCGTAATCTCCCTTGAGAAGGGATAACCCTTTTTTCCAAACCATTTTCAACAGTCCAAACGATACCGGAATAGACCTTCCAACCGGAGGTTATCCCGATTTCCGCATTTGGATTTCAAACTAATTACTTTAGAGAACTTAGGGTCTAAATATTATTTGTGATTGTACCTTTATCCTGGACAGGTTGCCTACGTACCATGTACGCATGGATCAAGCCACATGTAGCTCTTATTTTAATTAACGCCCTAACTGGGCAAATCCTGTTTTTCTATAAATTGGTCGATCTATTAATATAGATAGCAAATACATATTGCATATCCGAAGTTTAACCTCTCTGTTGAGGTATCCACCGACCAATTATCTATTAGGATTATCCCGAACATTCTACCATTCATAACTATAACATCCATACACATCAAAACAGATAATAATAGCAATCACATAATTATAAAAACAATTCACCAAGGATATAATAGTCAATTTATCCTAAATGACACTCTTGTAAATACCTAGGACTGTCAGGGGCAATATTGTTAATTCAACCTTAATGGCAGCTTAGTAAATATGCTAAGCTACCGGGGGTATTTCTGGAATTTCACCCTCGAGGACAACCCTGTAATTATCTAAAGCTACTGAGGGCAGTAACGTCTTTTTAAGCTCAGTGACAGTTATGTAAATATACAAATCTGCCAAGGGCATTTCTAGAATTTCAGTCTCGATGGCATCCCTGTAATTATACAAAATAGTCAGGGGCATATACGAAATTTCATCCTCAGTGGCAGCCAGTGTTCTAAAAGGCCTCGCCTAGTCCCCGCCTAGGCTCTAGGCTGCAACAAGCCGCCTCGCTTTTCTTCAAGGCCTTTGTGCCAGGCTGTGGGCAATTAAGCGGCCGCCTAGCCCGCTTAATCGCCGCCTAGGGTTCTAAGCTCTCCGGCTAATTTTATTTACATTTAGTGGTGGAGTTGTTTCATTGTGAGGAGCATGCGAGTATAAGAATAAATGATGTTTTTAGAATTAGAAATATATGTGTTTATTGTTGTTGTTGCTCACTTTTACATGAAGTTATGCTAAATTTTAGCTATAATTTATTTTATAAATAGGTCTAACAAGATTTATGTCGAATAATTTATCCATATTTGACTGTTTTCAAATATTATAGTACATAAAATATATATTTTTAATTAATAAATATGAAAAAAGTAAATCGTCTAATCCCCGCCTAGTCCCCGCCTAAACTGTCCAGGCGCTAGGCTATGGGTCGCCGCCCGCCTACCGCCTAGGGCTTTTTAGAACATTGGTGGTAGCCTTGTAATTAAACAAAACTGCCAGGGGAATTTTTATGATTTCAGCCCTGGTAGCACCCCTGTAATTACCCCAAACTGTCAGGGGCAGTTCTGATATTTTACACCCACGATAAATCAGTAAAAATCCAGATCTACCGCAATAAATATCTAGAGATTTATCCATTTCTACCTAAAACCATCTCAGCCGGCCTATAGCCGGTTTTGACCCCTTTTCCGGCCATCTCTCTACCCTAACCATTCAACAACAACAACAACTACATAATAACAAACCCATAAACACCAATCTAGTTTGAAATCCACCCAACTGCCAAAAACCACCCACAAACCCAGATTTTCCTAAACGTGACCGATCAAGTAAAAAGAGTGCATAAACTAGTAGAACTAGTTGAGGTGAGTATCCGTCTTACCAAAAACCAGGGAATAGGTGGTCGGAGGTCGGAGGAATCTCGCTTGAAAGTGGAGAGGCTGAAACAGGATTCCTCTTAAACCTCACTTCGTGCTCGATCTTCGGTGTATAATGGTTGGGCTCATCGAGAGGAGCGTAAAGGGGCTGGTCACGCGCGCAATCGTGGCCTGACGGTGGTGATTGCGGCTGCGAAGGCGGAGGAAGGAGAGGCGAGGTCACTAGCTCAAACCGAGGTAGAGGATAGGTCTGACCGTGCCTCTTTAAATAGAGGAATGAACGGCTCGATCTCCTCCTCCTTAAAATCTGACGGTCCAGATTGAATAAAAGAAAGTTACCTTGAACAGTAAATAGATATTTTGCTATTTACTATTTACCGAACAGTAACAACATATTATCCTTAATAACTCCCACATACGAACTCCGATTAAATCATATGACATACCCACAAGTTTGGATTAACGTCCTCTACAACTTTTCCGAATGAAGTTTCTCTAAATTCTCGACTTATCGTGAAGTTATCTTTTTACGGTAAAGTAAATAACATTTATTACTTCCGTAAACTAAGTAAATCCATAATAAACAGCTCGTAGCTCCATAAAATATTTCGGACATACCAGAGGACTCGTATTAACATAATTTACCCCTTTTGGACATTAATTCTATTTTCCCCCAGAATCGAGAATATCTCGATATTAAACAAGAATATTAATTCAGGAAAAGCTAAAAGTGTGGTTACAACCCTCTGTAACTCATCTGGTCTCGGTAAAAGGATAAATTTTTGGGGCGGGGTGTTACACTACCGCTACCATCAACAGATAGATAAGTAGTTGTGAGACATACCTCACACTAGTACATATGATAAACTACTATTTAATTATCTCACTCACTTATTTTGTAAGCCTATTCATACAGATGTATAGAAAATAGGCTAATGCAAAGAATGAAAAGACAAAATTAAGAAAACAATCAAGCCCAAAGGGGCTAAAGTTTAAAAAACTGAATAGAAAATTAAAGAACATCCTTGCCCTTCGAGTTAGGGCTAGGCTATGTAACATCAGCTTGCATGGTCACACCACCTACAACTGATTTCTCCTCCACCCTTGCCAGGGTCTTTGCATTCTTTGGGCCAAATGGACGGTCTCTCTTCTTCTTACCTTCAGCTTCTGTTTCATTACCATCATTCAAACTCTTGTCTTCATCCAATAGATTAAGAGTCCTTGATGTGATTCGAGGAATGATAGTTTTTTGTTTCTTAAGGAAGGATAAGGAAAGGACATCATCAGATCCCATACACACCTTAGGTTTCTTGGGAGATGCATCAGGGGACGAACGCCTCCCACGCTTCAAAGTTTCAATAGTCTGTTGTTCAACATGCTTTTCTTTGCCAAAGACAACTAAATGTAAAGCCTCAGAATCATTATCCTTAAGAGTAGCCTCTCGACGGATGATGATCGGCTTGTGTAAGGATGGTTGAGGATCAAAGAGTCCCCGGACTGCACTAGAAGAAGCAGCCTTCTCAGAACTCTTGAATTGAAAACCTGCATCAGAAAAACCAATTCTGGTTGCTAGAAAGGATCCTGGCAGAACCACTTTGGAGGAGCTAGGGTTCGGGTTTGCTCCCTCTACCTTGATACAAATCTCATTCTCATGCTGGATCAAATTACAATGCTTACAAACACCAATAAGATTCTAAAATTGGAATTCAATCTCCGCCATCATCTCATCAATAATTTGTAGGGTTTTTTTTCTCATAAATGGACGATCTAGGACATGAGAGAGTCTTACCCTAAGCTGACCAGTAGATGCAAAGAGAGGTTCATCTTTACAAATATATGTACTTGCAACAGTCGACACATTCCAGATGTATCGATCCTTCCTAAGAGCCTTGGGTATGTTCAGAAGACCCACCCAGAAGTAGAGCTTGTTCATTGGGATGTAGGCAAGGGATTTGAGAACATCTCATTCCTCCACAATCGTTGGCATCTTACGATAATACCAGGGACCTCCCCAGAAGACCTTGCTCCGATCCTTTGGGACATCAAAGGTGATTATGAGCCTCGACCTGGAAGCGGCTTCGCAGCATCTAGATCTACTTTAAGTGACTATGCAGATCATTAAGACTGACCTGTGTTGAGTTGGTGGTACGTGCCAGAAGGTAGAGCCTCAGATTAGGACGAGGTTCATCTAGATGATCAAGATGAGAGATGTCGATAACATCACCGCTCGCAAGAGCCAGGGAGGCGACAAAGCTTGCAGTGACATCCTCTAGGGTTGTCGACATGATGAGAAGGGGGTTCGAGGTGAATCTTTCACAAAAAGATTGGATCGGTGAGGTTTGAAGAGAGAGAGTAGAGAGAGAGCTTTATCGGTGAGATATGAAGGGAGGATAGATAGGTGTGGATCGGTGAGGTTTAGAGGGAGGTCGTCGTATGGTTTGATAGAGCTAGGGTTTCCCTAAGTTAGCGCATAGAGACGTGCATAGTTCTTACGCGAAGAGGTTGAGGGAGACTGAATTTTAAAGCAAGATTTATGACTTCTTTCATTCAAGCCATCTCTAATTCATATTGATTAGTTTTTCATTCCGTAAGTGACGGTCTAATAGGATAAGAATCTCATCGAACAACAATATTGGCCGGCCTGCCAGTATGGGCCTCATCTGCTAATTGGGTCAGTGACAATCGCGGGTGATTGGTTGGCTTATCTTTTGGTTAAATTACAGGAAACACAAGCCTGGCCCAATTTCTGCACTGATGAGATCGGAAATTGATGGGTCACTTCAGAATTGCAACGAACCCGATCCAGATCAAATACCCTTGATGGATTATATTCATCGCTTTCAAAGGCGAATGATATGAAGGCAATTTCAAAATTGCACGATGTGATATTTCAAAATAAAAGAAAAAAGGACTAAAAATTATTGAATACTTGGCTTGCTTCTTCACAAGTTCACATGGTTGCTCTCTACACAAGTCTTAGTTGCAGTGGCTGATAGCTTGTATTTATTTGGTAGCCAAATCATGCATGTACATGGCCACAAAATCTGCAAAAGAAAGGCTTTGCATGTACTGTCACATCACAAAGACACAAAACCAAAAATATTCTGCTTCAATCAGCTGTAGCAACATTATTTTAATTTTCCATGAAAATCGTTGATCCCAAGATTTAAACTTAGAGGATGGATCACTGAGTAGATTTGCCTCTGTTTCATCATTATTTTGAACCTGAAACCTTATTCCTCATAGTAGTAGTTAGAGGTTTCTTAATTGCCCTCATAAGATCTCCCCACAAGATTTCCTGAATCAGATTCTGGGGTTTTGCTTGCATCATCATCCTAATCAGTACACTACTGGAACTCTCTCTCTCCCTCTCTCTTTTCACCTTTCAATTTCAGAACACACCTTTAAAGCCATGTAGTTTTGTGTAAGGTTCAAAAGTTTGAGACCCTCTTTGCTACATTTAACCCTCATCTTTCTCTATCAAGCTAATTAGGTAAAAAGAAATGGCAAGATAGCAGAGGTCTTTTTCACCATCTCTGAGCAAAAATGGGGTTGAAGGGACCTGGCAGCCCTGCAACAGTAGAGAAAGAGAGAATCCTGTTATTTTGAATTGCAGAGATGAAGCCAGAAGATAATGAGAGGAGGAGGACAAAAGAGATGAGGAAAATTTAAATGGGCCCTCCAAAGCCTGCAAGAGTAATGAGTGCCACACTCTGCCACTGCGCCATTTCAGTAAATGTGTTTGCTTCTCTCTTCTCTCTGTGTGGCTCTCCACCAAAGCTCTCTCCATCTTCGGATTTTAATTATTGGGTATACATGCAATCATGCATTCTCATCTGTGTGTGATGAACAAGTTTAGATTTTTTTTTCTTCTTGTATTTGTTTTTATTTAGGTTTTGATTTTAAGTCACTTAAACACTCTCTTTCTTCCCTTTATTGGGTTCTCTGAGGCTTGGTGCCCTTTTATCTTACAGACCCATTTATGTTTGGTGCCCTTTAAACTTGTGGCTAGAGGCAGAGAAGGTAAAATGATGAAACTTGTTGGGTCCCCATTATTGTTGAAGCTCTGAATCTCAGTTTCTTGGGGCTTGGTTTCTTGAAAAGAACCACCTTTTCTGGCCATTCTTCATAAAAGAACGCAACTTTATGTGTGTGTGCTTTAAGTTTCATTGTGGATGCATGAGAGCTCATTGTTTTAGCATTTTCTTCTTGTTTTTTTGTAAAGAAAGTAACAAACCATTTTTACCACTGTATTTTATGCCCTTCACACTGTGCTCCTTTAAAGGCTTCAAGGACAAGTGTGAATCATAGCTTGTGAACTTTCACTTCATTGGCTTGGTTCTCTGGAAATTATACATATATAGGCTCAATCATTATCTCAGGTACTGGAAATTCTATCTTTCAACTTCAAGGAGATTTTAAAGTCCGATTTGGGGAAATCCCATGAAACTACTCTAAATTTCTGATACAGTTTTTTCTTTTTTTTCCTTTGAGAAGCTTTGCTGCTGCTGCTGCATTCTCAGTGGAAGTATTTTCTTGTGGGTTATATATCCTCTTCAAGCTGGGAAATAGGTAGGTCACTTTTACCATTTTCTTTTGTTAATCGTGGTAACTCATTTCTATTTCATGTTTGCACTTCTGTAATTCTATTTTCATGCTGAGACACCTTTGTCATTTTCTTGCTTTACCTGTCTGATATTTTGTTCAATCATAATGCTGGGCATCTCTCCCTGAAATTATAATGCTAAAAGATATGTCCTTTTGGTATGGGTTATTAACTTTAGTTTTGAATTTATCCAGGCTGAGATAGTAGATAATCAGTTCATCATAGCTGAGAAAGTGACTCTGAGTTCATCGCAGCCTGAATTTCGTTTAAGTTTTCACTGTCCTTTTGTCAAAACCTCCGCTTGATGTCCAATGCAATCTGAGATTTGTGTCTTGAGGTATGATGGATAATCAAATGTTCAATGTCCCCACGGATGTGACTGCAAGAAATGCTGTTGTGGTTGATGGGATTGGACCACATACAACCATGAACTCTTTTGCTCAGTCGTATCCATTAAACATCAACGATCAAAATCATTTCGGTTCTGTACTTCCAATGCTCCCAGCCATTGATGGAGATTCTGTCATTGGATGCCCTTCGAATCATCTTCATGACACTAATAGTGATGCTATTGATGAATCATATGCTTTTGTTACACCTCAAAGAAGGAACAATCTGAGAGAACCCCCATTTGGCAGTTCAAGTTTCTATTATCATTCTGTGTTTCAAGGAGTACCTAACTCTGCTGCTTCATTTTCAACCCTTTTCCCTGCAAGTGGTAATCTTCAAGAAGATCTCAACAGCTTGGCAATCTCAGCAACTCCCATGCATTCTTCGGAAATTTATGTTTCAAATGCCTGCTCTGGCATACCAAGTTCCTTTTTGGCACCCCCAGTAAATTATGGATATGATGAAATACTTGGTAGCATAAATACTCAACAGTGGGAGCTCAATAAGTATGCAGCCGCTCCCTCAGAACCTGGAGAAAAATCTCCAGCAAGAACAACCAGTCTTCAAACATATTCACCATCTATAGGAAATCTGGATTCAAATGGATGGTCATCACCTAATGGTGCCAATTATGAGATGACATATCATTCTTATAGTTCCCCTAAATCACGCAACGAGCTCGCATTAACTCTTGCCACATCCATTCCTTCAGTTGTAAATGGGATGAATATCCCAGATCAGTGTTCAGATATCAATTGTTCTGGGATTGTTCAGCCTTGTTTGAATCAAACAAGGTTTGGATCAGACCAACAGGCTTCTTGCAGTAGTGAGGATCCTTCTCCAAGTTTTGGTTCTTGCAAACCACCCCAATTATCCCAAATAATATGTGGATCAAGATACTTTCATGTGATTCAGGAAATACTTACCCAGGTTGCAAGCTATTCACTAGAAAATCTAGACCAGTCAAGTTATTCATCTGTGGGAGTCGATGCTGGTTTGGATAGTAGATTTGAGGTGCACAATGAGCCTGCACTGCAAAGACAGGATATCGAAACAAAGAAAGCCAATCTTCTGGCCTTATTGCAAATGGTATGCTATTGTTTGCTTCCATTAATTAGTCTCAAGTTATCTGCTTTGCTTCTAGTTTATCTGAGTACATGTTGCAAAAGGTGCGGACAGAATGAATTACATTTTGTAGTGTGATTTTAACTGTCTATCTAGACTCTAGAAACTGATATATGATGTATTGGACACAATGCAGCTTGATGACTGCTACAACCAATGTGTGGATGAGATTCATACAGTTGTTTCAGCATTCCATGATGCTACCGATACAGATCCTTCAATACATGCTCGTTTTGCTCTTAAAACAATCTCCATGTTTTACAAAAATCTGAGGGAAAGAATTAGCACCTATTGCCTTTCAGTGAGTGAACAATTCAGCCCTGAGAGTCCCACTGAGAGTGAAACATCTTTTGATGAAATCCAAAAGCATCTGGCTCTTCAGCATATGAAAAATAAAGAACATCAAATTTGGAGACCACAGAGAGGCTTGCCGGAAAAATCAGTTTCGGTATTGAGGGCTTGGATGTTTCAAAACTTCCTTCACCCGTAAGCTGTCTGACTCGCATGTCTTGTTTTGAGTGCTCTTGAGAATTAAGATATCAACAATGTTAAAGAATGTACTATCTGTTTGATTGATTTCAGGTACCCTAAAGATTCAGAGAAGCATGTCCTAGCAGTAAAAAGTGGATTAACAAGAAGCCAGGTATATGATCTCAGTTTATTAAACCTCAACTTTACTCGGAAATAATTTAATCTTCAATCATTTTGGAAGCACTACTCATTCTCTTTCTCTATACCAGGTATCGAATTGGTTCATAAATGCTAGGGTTCGGCTATGGAAACCTATGATTGAGGAGATGTATGCAGATATGAACAGAAGAAAGGCTAGGCAAAATGAGAACACTGAGAGGAATCACAGAAGCCTTCACCACATAAGTAAAAACAATCAGAAATTTAATGTCAATTGAAGGTTTCAGGAAGGTACATATCAAATGGAAATGCTCATTTGTGGATGATTTAGTAGGAAAAAGAACACATCCATCCACAACATTGTTACAATTAAGCTGTATATAATCCGCATCTGTCGAATTTTAGAAGTTGAGTACCTATCTGTAACTACCATTGCATGCTTAGCCCTCATGAACGTCTTCTCTTACGAGCAAACTCAGAAATGGCTCTCCTGTAGCAGCTAGCTAGCTTTGTTCCTTGTAATCACTAAAATTTGGTATCAATTTGGTACTACATTCTACACAAATAAAACGAAGCCTTTTCATTGTCCAGGGCACACAGCGTCCCTTTACTTTTGAAACACAGATTGATAATTCAATCCCACATTGACAAGAGTCACAAGACCATCAACGATATCCACAACTGGATTTCTGCCTGGCGAGTTGGAATCAAGCTATACCAATCACCCATATGTGCTGATGAGATTCTTTAGAGAGTATTTCATGCATTAGTAAAAAAATAAAAATAAAAACAGAAAAAATAAAAGTGAAGTGCATACATCTGATGGTGAGGAGATGATCGGACGGTGTGGATTGAGCAGGTCACCGCTAGTTACGGTGCATCAAATAATTTTCGGATTCTTTAACCCTAGTGAAACATCCACTTGGATTTTCCAGGGAGTATTACAAGCACGGGAGAGTATTACATGCACTGCTAAAAGACCAAAAAATAAAAATGAACAATGCACACATGTCACGGTGAGAAGATAATCGGATGGTGCGAATTAAATAGGTTACGCGCAATAATAGAGGGCACCCAATAATTTTCGTACAAGCACGTAGCAAAAGTCGTGGCCCATATCTTTGTTGCTAGCGATCCATTTGCTATTGCAAATGAAGAAACTGCCACCTTTTTGGTACTGTGATCAAGCATTAGAACAATCATACATACACTCCCTGTATTGAATATGCTCAATTTTCATAGATTTACACCAAGGTCTATATCGGACTATTTAATGAACACCGTAACAATGTTTATTTTTGTATACAATATTTCATCATTCATCTTCTCCTAACGGTTAAACAACACCACCACTTAGACAATGTCACGTGATTATCAGAAACCACATAACAATTTCAATACAGCAACTACACAGGATTGGTTTTGGGTTAAAGTCACTAAAGCACCAGCTTGGGCCCCCAATTTTAAGAGCTCCCAAAATTAATTAAGATATATATACATATAGTAAAAAAACATTGGGTCGTGAAAATACGAAGGAGGCCATGGTCTCACCCCCTTTCTCCAATAGTCCAATCTTTTTTAGTTTTCTCTCTTCATCTGATTCTCTCTCTGTAAAAATCGTCATCACAGCTCCGGTGGAACTTCTCGAAGATTCTCAACACCGCTGACCCTTTGCCAGATCTCTCTCCGGTATGTTTTGGCCTTCCCTTTCAATTTTTTTTCAATTTTGTATGGAGAAAGTAGGAAGAAATATTGGGAATCTGTGGTGTTTGGTACAGTGGAAGATGTATGTATACTTTTGGATACAGATCTAAGCCTTGATATTAGATTCTATCTATTTAGATTTCCGGCTCATTTCGTGTGTGCTTGGCTTGATGAAACTTAGTTTTTGCTATTAGATGTTTTGGCAGAAAATTTTGAAAATTTCGTGCGTGCTTAGCTTGAAAATTTTGATAAGGGGCCCCAATTTTATCTTCGTTTCGAGCCCCGAAAATCTCAGGCCGACCCTACAACTGCACAATACCAATGTCATGTGATAATCAGAAACCGCATAACAATTTCAATACAACAACTGCACAATACCACGAAAAATGTAAAAACCCTTTAAATGGAGTCTTAATTTAGTCCTTAATTATCGAGGTTTAATGCATATCACACCTAGTCTACAACTGTAAATGAGTAATGGGAACCGAATATTCCAATTGGGGTTCGTATTTAGGTTTCTATATAGTTGTTCACCGTGTGACGCAAGTCACCCAAATGTGTCCACTAAAACCCTTTACCTTTCCAAACTCGAGGGATTCCCATTAGTGCTTTCGATGCTATAAATTTCCAACTCCGTTAGCCACCTGATCAGTCTCTCTTGTAAACCAGAGTCTCTCTTTCTATCTGTGATTCTTATCAATGGCGGGGCTGGTCGTCATTTTCGATTTCGACAAGACGATCATCGACCGTGACAGTGACAACTGGGTTGTGGAAGAGTTGGGTATCAACCACTTGTTCACTCAGCTCCTCCACTTGTTCAACCACTTATCAATGGTGGGGCTGGTCGTCATTTTCGATTTCGACAAGACGATCATCGACTGTGACAGTGCAACTGGGTTGTGGAAGAGTTGGGTATCAACCACTTGTTCACTCAGCTCCTCCATAATGCCTTGGAACTCTCTTATGGTAATTAGTCGACGCTAGTTTCATTGTTGTTCTCTCCTTGTTTGAGCTTGGTTTTTTTTCATTCTGAACTGATGCTTATGTTTATGTGTATGACTATTTTCAGGATAGGATGATGACAGAGCTTCACAATAGGGGGAAGACGATTGAAGACATTGAAGAGTGTTTGAAGAAGGTTCCGCTGTATCCCAGCATTGCATCCGCAATCAAATCAATCCATGCTTTAGGGTAATTTCATCTCCTGATCGATGATCGATCACTACTTGATTGTGGTGGTTCTAATTGATCTCATGAATATGCAGGTGTGATCTGAGGGTTGTGAGCGATGCAAATGTGTTTTTCATAGAGACAATCTTGAAACATCATGGACTACTGGACTGTTTTTCGGAAATCAACACCAACCCTAGCCTTGTTGATGAACAAGGCAGGCTTAGAGTCTTGCCCTACTATGATTTCAGCTCATCATCTCATGGCTGCAACATATGCCCTTCCAATATGTGCAAGGTTAATGATTGGTGTACGATGTTATGTTGTTCGATTGTCGACGTCTTTTGTTACATGATATTGGATTTATTTTCCCGCAGGGTCTGGTGATGGAGAAGATCCGAGCTTCTGTCTTCGCTGATGGAAAGAAGCGTTGGTCTATGTTGGGGATGGAGTTCCTGATTTTTGTGCAGGCTTGGAACTTGAAGGAGATGTCCTGATGCCAAGGAAGGACTTTCCTATCAATGAATTGATATCTGCCAACCTTATCAAGGCAAAAATTCATGAATGGAGCGATTGGGAGGAGCTTGGTACTAATTTGCTAACCACAGTGAAAAAATGCCCTTATTGATGAATCTGGCAATGCCAGAACTGATCAATTGGTTCCCCTGGAATGCAAGTACCAGAACACTTCGATATCTGCTACTGCCCATCAAGCCCTTCAAAAAGCTCTCCCTGTTTCACCTCCCCACTAGTTAAACTAGGAAGTTGAGCAATGATATTTCCTTACTCATAGGCTACGATGGTCATTATCTTTGGTGCTCCACAATAGTTACATATTCACTATGATAGTATGGCAAATGAAATAGAATTGCATACTTGGCATAAAGTTAAATATGTACTAGAATGAATGCGACACTTACTGTTTACCACCCATGGGAGGCTCCACCAATCCTTGGCTGCAGGCAGATGATTCATTCATGGAACTATATTGTGGTGTGCCATCAATCCCATCATCATCAACCAAGAAGCAGAAATGAGTAGAATAAGTTTGCATTTCACTTGGTTTATAATCAATTGAGAAACACACCAAAATGAGCTGACACATGAGCCACCATGAAAGTTGAAAATTGAGTTCCTTTTCCCCTAGAAGAAGAATAAAGCAAACAAATTGATAGACATAGATCATCTAATTTGGAAACAGAAGCAGATCATCATCCAATTTCATATCATTATTTATAATCGTCCTTTGTTTATCGTTTGTTGAATAATTCTGAGGATATACAGACAACTAGCCATCCCCCTCCCTCAACTAACATAGTAACATTACAGACAACAGTTGAAAGAATGATATCTGCTACTTTCCTTATGAACTTTTCCGTTGTATCTTTCACTCTCTTTCTATATCTACAGTACCGCTAACAACACCCTCTTCTTTTTTAATCCCCAACCAATCAAGAGAAAATTTCAAGCTCATCAAGTAGATTACAAGAGAAATTCCAAACCCTTTTGTCAACTTCTATCATGAGGTATCCGAGTCTTTATTGGTTTCAACTTCAACCCCATGCTTTCTGGTGAAAGAAGCTCTGGTGCGATGCAGGATGGACTCAAGGGGCTTCTAGGGCTGACATTTGACTGAGAAGGCCTGTATAAGCCATAACCCATGAGGAAGTACTCCAATGGTATCAACATTGCATGAGGCTGCTCCTCTGTCACCATTGATCCACATGCCTGAACCTGCAGGTCACGCACATCACCAGTAAAGAGCTTGCTTAATATTCATATAAAGATGCAACAGATATATACATGGTATTATCACAGGTTCTGGACCTGGATCGCATACCTCAACCAAGGCACTATATCGCCTATCTAATTTTGATGTCATGTAGAGAGCTTCTGAGTGAAATGGTGAGTTCTCGCCAACAAATATTAGTGAACGACATTGTAGCTTACGCAATTTATCAGAAATATCGGGTCTCCTGAAAGAAGATGAAAACAGAGTTCATGGTTGAAATGGAGATTCCAAATGTACAAAGGTAGTCGGCAACAATTAACCAGTTGATGCTGCACTAGTCTTCCTCATACATCTTCATATTGGTTACATTATTACACTGTTTGTGAAGCCAGTGAACATGACCCCCAAAACAAAGGAAACCGTACATGCTTCAATATTTTCTTAAATGGATAGTGGTGATAAAAGAAATGAGAGTACGTCACAAAGTAAAACTAATATTGGGGGACGGGAGATACCCATTAATTGCTTCAAGAAACCGCCAGACATTTGAACTCCGCTTTTCATCAAGTGACTGTTATAGGATACAGGAGTGAAACCAAATATGTAATCAGCAGTTTGAAACACCATTTTGGATGTACATAAATCAGGAAACTAGTATAAATAATGGACAGATTGACAAAGGTTGGATGACTAACTCTTCTGCATGCCTGAACTATGTCTGATTCTGGTACTTGGACACTGCCACGAACTTCCTGACACCAAGACTTAAAATGTTACCAATGAAACCAAACCACATGTATAAGATAGATGTTTGTGCATAAGACTACCTTGCTGAAGTAGCGCTTAAGCAATATTTCCTTTACCACACCACACATGCCATAGAAGTACAGTAAATTTGACATCACCTGAAATTTTTTTTTTTAAAAAAAGTTAAGATGCGCAAACCATTTGCTGGATATTCCAAACACTACAAGAGTTGACACATCCAGGAAGGGCGGGGCAGAGATTGAACCTTATTATACAACCATTCCGTCCAGCAAGGTGCTTTGCATATTGGAGAAACGAGTATCAACCCCATAACACGGGATCTGTATTTCATCTGTTCCCAAGATTATGGAAAGATAATTAATAAAAGTCGTATTGAGATGATTAGTACTAATGTGCACAGTGAGGATAGAGAGAACTTACAGCAAATTGGGTAAGAATGAAAGCTCCAGCTGTAACCCCCATGCACATCACTGCACCAAGTCTACATGAGAAAGAAAAAAAATATCAGCTACTCGTAATTGCCATCATTTTTCAATTCATCACAATAACTAAACATTAATGATCTATTAATGAGAAAACAAAAGGTTCAATAAATATCATGTATTACTTGAGAGTTGAAATCTAGGTCCAGGCATTATTATTCACATCATTACGTATCTAGTTGGTAAATACGTTCAAAAATCTTTTTCAGACAATAAAACCAGAAGCCTTACCAACCACTGTAATAACCATTTGATAGTAGAAACTAACAGATAACTTTGATTAACATTAATTTATGTCATGAAAATTTGATTACCCAAAAAAGTTGAGAACTTCAGAAATCTGATCTACTAAATCATCCATGGAATACGCAGGATCATCAAGGCTAATCGCAGAAGCTCCAAACTGAAATTGTACTTGAAGAAAGCATGACATAAGAAATTATGTGAATAACACTAGAGGGAAGAAAACTGCAACAATATAGACACGAAGATCAAGCAGAAACAATAGATGTAGTTTAGTTCTTGAAACTCAAACCTCGTGGCCGGGAGGACTAATATGGTATATGCAAAAATTATGGAGCAGCAAAGAACATGCTTCTGGACAAAAGAATAATCCTTGAAAGCAGGACATATCTGAAAATCCACATAATAAGACAAACGTTAAGTTGGAATTAGAAGTACAAAAGATTTACTGATATTCATGATATCTCTTGACCTTCATTTTTGACCAAAGTCAATAAGTCACCGTTCTCTAATGTACTCCACAAAATTTATTTTCCCTAGAACTTAAAATGTTTAATGACTCATCTAGTATAATTAAATTGAGTAGAAACAAAGTTTTGATAGGATTTTCAAAGAATCAGTTGGTACAATGGCATCAACCAACTTGATTACCTGCCAAGATTTCTTCCAGAAAAACTAATAGGCGAATTTGATTTCTTAAGTTTGAATAGTGAAAGAAGTGCAACCAAGAAATAATTTTCAGTGGCTAAGTTTTGATTTACATACGATTTAAAGCTAAATCAGGGTAAGTGACAAGAGCTGGTTTGTCCTGATCTCCCAACACGGCAACGGCCACATAACCATGCCTAGTTTGCACAAGATGCTCCTACAGACAAATTCCATTACAGGATACAATTCAGTCCACTAATTCAGTAAATCAAATTGAGAAACCACTAGGTAGTAGAATAGTGAGCAAAAGATTGTAATAATTGTGGAACCACTTTTTCCAACCAACAGTACTATACACCGTCAAGTAAAACCCATTTCTGGAACAATCTAGCATTTCAAAAGCTAAAACTTTCATCCTTGATTCCAATAACAATACACAATCAAATCAGAAGTTGACCTAATTTGCTTCCGAAAATTGAGAGGAAAAAATAAGGCTGCAATTCAAATTTCATAAACCATGAAGCTTAACCTGCATTCCACAAGTTCGTATAGATTCAATAACAAATAGAACGCCGGAAACCAGCATCAATTGTACGCAGCATTGACCACAAAGATCA
This sequence comes from Comarum palustre, assembly GCA_951800085.1. Lineage (NCBI taxonomy): Eukaryota > Viridiplantae > Streptophyta > Magnoliopsida > Rosales > Rosaceae > Comarum > Comarum palustre. The sequence continues at coordinate 20,599,950 of OX637583.1, forward strand.
ACAAAACGATACCAGGAGAATAACGAAGGTACCTTCCCGCAGAGAGAAACTCCTTCCATATCCACCGACACTGAATCGCCACTAGAATCCACCATTTTTGTTTATTGGTAATCTAAAATTGGCTCAGGTTTTGAAATGAGGGCAATGGGCTTGGCTTCCATGGCGGTATAAATACAAAGCTCTCTCTTTTTCAATCTCTATCTCGCTCTGAGCTGGGTGTTCTGTTTTAAATGTGTTGACTCGCTATGAACTCGCACGAGTATAAAACGAGTCACCGACGCTTAATCGCAGAGGCCTCACCAGTGCGGACCGTATATACCAACGGCCTCAGACGCTTAACCACGGTTAAGCCTCATGAGCAGACAGTTTCTGCGGTTTTACTGATTTGCCCTGTGTTTTATTATTTTTCTTTTTCCTTTATCGGTGAGTGGTACCTGCTAAAGATATATTGTTGCTCAATCAGAATAGAATGGGTTTCAATGTTGCATGCACACTCAATCAATATCAAAGGCACACACGTCGCTATTAGCAGTAGTTGAAAAAAGGTATACGAGAGGCTCCTGTCAACTTAAAAACCTACCTCTATCGGCCGTCCTAGCTCTATCTTCAGAATCTGCTTGTCTTCAATAGCATTCAAAACCAACAATTAGCTTAGGTTAATGTTGCTGATGCTACGTAGTTTTATTCTTAGGTTACACTCTTACAATGACCCAGATTCTTCATTGCCTGTTTCTCTCTATTATAGATTCCAATAGAATAGAAGATGTGTCGGTCACAGCTCACCTCGCAGCTTATGAAATCTAGGAACATGATTATCTATATGGCCCCAAGACAATCTCTTAATAATTTGTAAAGAAACCCTTAGCTAATATCAACTACGAAGTTTCTAAAACTCAGTCTAATCGGTCCAAAAACAAGACAATTTTTCTAAAATCAGAATATCTCTCGTCAGGAAAAAATCGATCGATTACTCAGCACAACTCGGACAAAAAAAGCTAAACTCGGGTCAAAAGTCAAAAAAGGTCTAACTGTAATAGTTGTTTTTAGACATTATTATTTCATTGTTGTTGAATATTGTAATGTTTTATTTATTATTTTTATTATTTTAGATATTATATTACAGTTTTAAAATATATATATATATATATATATTTAATTATATGTTTTATAAATAAAATAAATTCAAAAAATTAAAACCCCAGTATTTCCCTCTACTTGTTAGCCCCAATGTTCTAAAAAGCGCTAGGCGGTAGGCGGGCGGCGACCCATAGCCTAGCGCCTGGACAGCCTAGGCGGGGATTAGACGATTTACTTTTTTCATATTTATTAATTAAAAATATATATTTTATGTAATATAATATTTGAAAACAGTTAAATATGGATAAATTATTCGACATAAATCTTGTTAAACCTATTTATAAAATAGATTATAGCTAAAATTTAGCATAACTTTATGTAAAAGTGAGCAACAACAACAATAAACACATATATTTCTAATTCTAAAAACATCATTTACTCTTATACTCGCATGCTCCCCACAATGTAACAACTCCACCACTAAATGTAAATAAAATTAGCCGGAGAGCTTAGAACCCTAGGCGGCTAGGCGGCGATTAAGCGGGCTAGGCGGCCGCCTAATTGTCCACAGCCTGGCACAAAGGCCTTGAAGAAAAGCGAGGCGGCTTGTTGCAGCCTAGAGCCTAGACGGGGACTAGGCGGTACTAGGCGAGACCTTTTAGAACACTGGTTAGCCCCCGACCGACTGACCAACAAACGATTAGCGAGTTTTAAAATCTTAGCTAATATGTACTTAGATAGCCAGATATTATGTGGAATTAATAATGAAGTTAATTGTGAGGAAAATGGTTGTTGAGCTTCCGTAATCTGTGGGTCTCTCTCAATCTATTAATTTCAAGACCCCTTTGTTGTAACTGGTCCTTTTTTCACGAATAAGGTTTTGCATCAACATTGATAGTGGTATGCATCACATAATAATGTTACTAATAAGGTTTTTCATTAGCCTAAACATCTAAACCGATACTTGAGCCCGGTTGCGAATGTCATATTATTATCAGAATTATCAAACGAGAATGTTCCTTACGTGCTTGAGTTTCAAATCACCAGTTTTAGTAAATATTGAATGAGAATGTTTATTTGCACGGATTATCTATTAATTTGACATCGGCCCAAAAATAATAATAATAAAGTTAACTACATTCTCTAATGTATTACTTATTTCACAAATTTACTATGAGGTGAGATTACGTCAGCCTCTAATAGAACACTGTAGAGGCAACTGTTCATATGGGAGAGGGTTCCTGGCCGTCTGATCGGTCGAGAGCTCATCCAACGCTCCAGAAACTCTTTCATTATCTTAAACATTCAATCTTTCTGTCGATCTCTCCATTCTTCTCCTTCGTCTTTCTCGATCTCTCTTTCACCAACCTCACCGCCCCTCTCTTTTTTAATCTCATAACACCGTCGTATAATCATTTCCTGATTATTGTTTTTTCTTAGTAATTAATTTCTTGATTTCATGACTTTATAATTCTTCTAATAGGATGAAATCATGATGATCTGCATTAAGACTTAACTAAGATAAGAATGGTTGTTACACACTAAATCAGAAGCCATATGTGGCCAGAATTTTGATAAAAGAAAATAAAGGCCATCAATATTTGTTTTTGATGAAATCTGGGTTTGTGTTAAATTGTAAGTACACTAATCTAAAATATTAGGTGATTTTCCCATATTTTGAATAATGACTCCCCTTTATAACTGTAACAATTTTTTTCTTAAATAGAATAGATTTTACCTTGCTATAATATTCTCTTTTTTTCAAAGTGATGTTTATTGAATTTCAGGTTCCAATCGTAGGTGTTTTCTTGGCTTATTGACGTTCACTTTGACTAAAGAAATTATGCGATTATTATATGTTTTATGATCACCATAAATAATAAATTCAAGTTTACATCATCTTTGACAACTTCTCAATATGAAATATAACTTTACTGCACTTATGATGGCAAACCATTCACATTGTTCATTTGAATAGATGAGGAGGTTATAATCCAAGAGCTTACTATCTAAATTTGGAATACTTTGTGTTGCAAAATCTTGAAAGCAGAAAAGTTTGTGCAACATTTGAGATTTTGTTCATTGTGATTTGCAATATAGATTTTGTTGTAGTCTATATATAAGCAAATAGACTTTTTACTATTTATATGAATAGTACATGTGAATAATGAATGGACGAAACTGTCTTTTTTTACAATCAAATCATTTATACCTAAATTGATAGATATGTCCTTAGTTTTTATATTTTTACAGTATTGCCGCTTATTTAAAAATAATAATAGTAATTATAATAATAATAGGTTGATGATGTGTTAATAACAAATACCGGGTGTTGTTAATAACATCCCCATAATAATAATATTCATAATAATAATAATAATAATAAAAGGAAATTGAATCAACTCTAAAACTAAATAATTGTGTTGAAGATATTTTAACCGATTATTAATTGTATCGATTCTTCAAAGCTTATATCATATATATCACTTTTTTAAAATATTAATTTTGACGATGCATATGAATGTTGACATGTGTGGGTTTAGGGTATATGATATTAATCAATAATTGATTGTTTACGGATTATATTCATATATATATATATATATATCAATTTTTCAAATTAGTAATTTTGACGACGTATATGAATGTTGATATGTGAGTTTAGGGTTTAGGACAACAATTAATTTCCCTATTGATTTAGTTTATCAGTTCAGCTTATGACATGAACTGATGAATGTTTCTTACTTGCAATTTTATATATTTCGGTTGTTAATATAAATTCGGTGTTAACGTCATCTCAATCAATTGTGTAATTTTTATTACAGTTTCAGATAAATGTTACATAACATTGATCGAACTACAAAATTTGTATGTATATTGTATCGATTTGTTAATCAAATTATCTGCATCTCAATGTAAATATATAATTAATATGATTAGTAAGTCTTAAGGTTGAGATATATTATCTACTAAGAGTTATAGACAATAACATAAAAATCAAATATTTTACAGATACGAACAAAGTCTTTAAATACGCGTGAGCGCGAGTTCGAAGGCTAATACTAATAGTTAGATTGTTCTTGAACGATGGATTTGATTTTTTTTGTTTTCGGTGTAAATGTTGGCATAGATTTTGAAGACACGTCGTAAAGGTGAACTACATGGTAGACTTGTGACTTATCCTTGTCGCTAGACCTTACTGGATCATGGACGTAACACCATAAATTACACGTGACCAATCAAGTGTCGACAGGAGAATCGTAGCCCCCACTTTCAAGCTCTTGCTCTATCTCACTATCTTTGAGCTAGATGGCCCAATTTTAAAGCAGGCTGCTATTTAGTCTAGACCAAATGTCTCACTCCAGGCCCAATGTCTTGCTTTAGCCTCATCTGAAGTTCTGACTCATAATTAATTTCAATATTTTGTATGTGTGTATATATATATATATATATATATATATATTTTGTTTTGTTTTTTGAATAAGGGGTAAAACGGTTGTCCTAATGTCTTAATCATAAACCACATAACACAAGGGCATAAAACTTTTACAATTCCAAAATAATATCAAAAATTCTTAATCTTATGCATTCTAACAAGGACAATTTTTTTAAGAAAAAATGTATTATTGACTGTTCCATTTGCTTTACAATTCTAGTGACATACTGAAAAAATAATGTTTATACAAAGCCATAAGTTACTATGTCTTAGTTTTCTCACTATATTGCCACTGAAAAATATTACTCGTGACATTAAGTTTCATCATGTCATTAGGAGACTGCCACCATTTGACAAAGCAAGAAACTCGTCACCTCCTAAGCTTCCCACTATTTTGTATATTTTCTATGCACAGTTATTTCAAATCATTAGCAAACTACCTACAATACACTATCTTATTTAGGATGGCTTTTCTTCCTGAGATAGGAAGGTTGAAGCATTCAAGCATTTGTGTATTTAGATAAGCTTACAAGACAATTTTCGTAAGTATGATTGATACTAGTGTGTGAATGTTGTTTACAAAATCATGTGTATTTGTTCTAGTCACTTTCTCTCACGATTAAATAGTCACATTTTTTCTTTAGTTGAGGGTTCAAAGGTGGTGCCAGCCTTAGGTTACTGAACTCATGATAGTGATTTTGGGCTTGAAAATTGTGTTTTAAGGTGGTCGGTACTAGAGACATTAAAGAAGGTTTTTAGCTTGGTGAATGGTGAAGCGAAGTGTTTTGCTGAAAGGTGTTGGTAGAGAAGGTAAGGTTGCTTTTGGTTGCTTTTGGTTGTTATGTGTTAATGACAATACACCTTCAGTAGCTAGTATGTAAACCGTCTGAAAGAGCGTTATTTGTGGTTAAGGGTGATGCACGACCGACTCAAATGGATGTTAACACTAGTTAGAGAGTTGTGATTACTTTTAGTAGAAGGGAATAAAATTGAGAAACTTCATCCACTACCGATGATTTTCATATTTTGTAATAGCTTTGACAATTTTTTTTCACGATAAAAAACAATGACTTTAGTAACTGAAGAAAAGAAAGAAAAAAATTAGCAACAAATAAACAACACCAACTTTTAGTCTAAAACACCTAACACAATAACTCATTTTAAACTCGTCTCTAAGAAACACACTGATGCGGAGGAGGATGCATAAGTAGAGACTTTCAAATGGAGCACTCTGTCCTTCTTGGAGGGGTCTTGATTTGTGAAACCTAGTTTCCGTTTGGGGGCTCCGACTCTCTTCTCTCGGGCAAGACGACGGTGTTCATGTTTTCACCTATGGCGGTTGCGTTGGTATGTCCCTGACGGCGATCTTGCTTGTGGAGGGAGATTTTCTAGAATCCTTTCCGACTACGTTATGCGAAAGCCATGACTTTCAGGCTTGAAGATGGTGGTTGCGGATCATGGTTTATCCAAATCGGATAGATCAAATTTTGATTTGTGAAACCAAGATTTCGTCTGGAGGCGGCAAAACTTTTCTTCTTGGCAGGGTGACGATGATCATGATGTGTATGGCGATATGTAATGGTCTTTTATCGATATTCTTAAAAAACATACTGATGCTTCTCCCACTGCCATTCCTCTTTGTCTTCGCCCACCCACCACCATCGGATGAAGGAAACCGATGCATCGTAGCCTACTCCGATAGGCACTCGACCGCATCCATAAAGCCGAGTGAGAGAGCACCAAAAATTATACAAAACACATCTTAATATAAAATCATTAAGTCGCTTTCAGTAGTTACCACATCTCATATGAAATTCTAAAATCATTATAATTATTATTCTGTTGTAGAATAATATTGAGAGAATAAATTCTCCTTATCTTATTGATAGAATGAAGCCCCTTTATATAGGGAAATACATGGACATCTTGGGCTATTACATGGGTCAATAGGCCTATTACATGGATATGTGTAAAACCCTATTATAACATGGATTACTACATAAAGCCCGTATACAAGGCATGGACCAAAATACACATATATATCAAATATCCTATAACACTCCCTTGTGTCGCGTGTCTTCATGCCGGTATGGTGCTTATGGTGTTGCATCATCAAAACTTTGCCAAGTAACAAAAACCCTGTGGGAAAACTAAACCTTGGTCGAAGAAAAAAGAGTACAACGCACCAACTACTCCATTGAGAACTCATCATGTGATGCTCCCCCTGATGTGTACTTCAATTAGATTTTCCTAATGAATGATGTATTCCAACATGCTTCTCAAGAGTAGATGTGAGCCAAGACTTGAACAAGTCTGCCATGATCAACCACAAATAGGGATCAATGGTCTTAGCGGTGCATGCAATGTTGCCTCGTTAAAAACCTTGTCAAACAAAAAACCCAGTGTGATAAAAGCTTAGATTAAGGGAAAAAGAGTGCAACATGATTGATACAAACAACCACACCCTTCACATTTAATCATGACATGTATATGGTAGATGTTCTTTCAAATCTGCATCTCCCCCTGATATTAAGATCATTCATATGGCACTTCTGGATCCCTAGTGACCACGGAGCTGCTTTGACAACCTGACATATGTATGTTCTTTCAACATATCTCAAATGGGGCATTACTCAGTGTCAGCAGCTATGTGCACGGTGCCTAGCAGCTGTATGCACAACGTTCGGCAACTGGATACACAGCGCTCGGCAGCTGGTGCACATCGCTCGGCAGCTGGTGCACATCGCTCGGTAGCTGCGTGCACAACACTTGACAGCTGGTGCACAGGTGCACATATAGTACCTGACAACAGTGCACATGCAGCGTGCACATGCAGCGCTCAGGCATCGCTCAGGCATCGCTCAGGCAGCGTGCACAGGCGGCGTGCTATATGTCTAGCAACTAAGCCACTAAACTGACCAGTGTCTAGATCATGATTCCGCTTCTGATGCATCTCGATTCATGCATGGCTAGCGATGACATAGGCAACAACCTTTCTCTTATGCCATAGGGATTGAATATGCCAGATACTCTTAAAGTATTCAAGTGATGTCTTTTGTCATATCATTGGCATTGCGTGGGCACAAATCTACTTAGCTTTATAATGAATAGAGGAGAGGTCAAGTCTTTCTTTTGATTAAACGGATCACTCTCTCTTGGAGTAAAGATCTCGACTAATCATGGGAGCATATGAAGGTTCCACTCTTCTTCAGAGAACCTAAGCCGATTGATGGAAATACATCATCAATACACAATCGATCGACTTCAATACGAGATTGTGTCTTTCCTAAGATATTTTTCATTCCAACATCGGATGTCTAGCATATTCTACGACCATCCAGAATCAATACACAATGGCATTATTCATCATATCTCATCCGAAAGCATGGAGTCAAGTCCTATGAGTCCAAAACACTTGGCCAACGCAAGCTCCACTTGATTTGGCTTTTAAGATCTTCATGCATATCTCTAATCTCATAGAGACGTCACTATGATCATATTCATAGGGTTGCATGTACAATTATTGGGGAACTACCAAACTGATAAGGTAGTGGAGTGTAATAACATCCATTACGAGAGTACTTCTCATTGTAGTCGATCCTAGTGCGTGTTTGTAAGAAACATTGCGCCATAAAGAAGTCTGAGACTCTTGTTCTCACTATGCTAACTCACAAAGGTTTACTTGATATGGTTTACGCTTGTGGTGTAGGCAACACCTGCCTAAGAACCTATCCCTTTGTCTGGGTCGTATCTTCCCATTTTAGGTTAATATATTTTGTCGCTTTATCAACAAAATGTGGTTCGATAAACTCATCATCCCACGTCCTCATATACACTAGTGTAGTCATTGTAGAGATCTCATTCTATGAATTGGATTTGACATTGAGGCGTCCCCCAATGTTAGTCACAATTCAGACTAACATGGGACATAGTGAGTATCACTGATCAATAGACCAGTAGTGCCAAACTCGCTTTCTCTCTCAGTGCGAGTGTATATCGAATCCAATGGCCTCAACTTAACCTTCAAAAAGCCACAAGGCCTAGGACACTATGTTGCCACATTATGACGCCCTCATATTACCACATAAGGTGATAGCATCAAGAACATCTCAATATGGCCGAGCCATGGCATCAAGACCACCTCAATTTGGTCGAGTCATGTCCTCTTGGTAGGACATTATTCCTTACAGACATATGCAACATTAATCTCGTCACTATAGTTCTTTAGGGATCATGTTGAGACTTAGTGGCGACCAACCACGATATTCACGTCGTTCCTACTTGAACCCTGGTGTTCGTATCTCCCCCTAACGGCGGGAATCAGTCTCAAAGTGACAATCCGCAGTGTAGCAATTAAGGAGATCGTCTGTCAAGGAGCTTAAGGTGGAGAGCAATAAAATGACTCTTATCCAACCTTAGAACATATTCATCTTATGCGACACATCATCATTGGGCACTGTGACAGTCTAATTTGGCACATTGTGGAACTCAAGGCTTGGTGATCCGTTACTATCCCGCCGAGTTCAAGAATTACAACTACGTGTCAATCCTAGCACATAGTTACGAGCTGTCGTTCATCAATGCAATGATGGTAAGTCGTGGACGGATTAATACATGTCTGCATGTCCCTCTTCAGGGATGGGTAGTGAGCCCATAGATACATAAGTAGCATGTGGTAGACGATGACGCAACACATGACCAGTGTGTTAGCCCTTCAACCAACACCATAAAAGCGTATACGGTATCCATATATTGGTAGGGTTTTCAATAAGAATGATATCTTTTGTGGTATAGCATAAGAGGATCTTTCACATTACTTAGCTAAAGAACAAGTAACGAAAACATGAGTATTGTGCGGCTGCCGAGGACATCATGTCGGCACACAAACACAACATACAATAATGACATATTTCATTGTTATCGGGGAATGAACGCCCAAGAATATCAAACAATTCTGGCTCGCATATCTCTCTCCCGATATGACCAAAATGTCATAGCTTGTCTGAGTCAATTGTCCCAAATCTACTTATTAGTGACACCTTAGGACTCATGCTCTTCTCCATGATACTCTCAATCGGCATTCATGAGAAGTATACATAAAAGTCTCAATCATTCTCATCATGGTAATCTTTGGTGTGTATGTTCATAACACACTTCAATATTGGATTGCCTCTCTCACATAAAGAGGGCATTTGTGACTTGGATCATCAAGTCAAAGGCATCAAGACTTGATTCAACCATGTCATAAAAGATGGTGAATATCCAATCAACCTTAGTCACAAAAAGGATTCACAATCTGCGAAGAGTATGCAGTTTTCGTGCAGTATGACTTATACTCACTAAAACAGCCATAACTCTCTCGTCTGAATGGATATGAATGAACCGCTTGAACCATTGAAACTAGATTCATATAGCTTTCCAATGATATAAAGTCGCATTCTAGTTCATCCGGAGTTGATCTGGGGGCTCTCACGAAGTTAAGGGGACAATAGGATACAGTCTGCCATCTGGCAGCATGACCTGTACGCACTTAAACTACCATAACTCTTTATTGGGGACAGGTATGAATGAGTCGCTTAAACCAATGGAAACTAGGCTCATATAGCTTTCCAATGATATAAAATAGGGCTTCTAGTTCATCTGTAGCCGTTCAGAAAACTCTGACGAAGTTACAATATAGTAGGTTCAACTTACTGTGTTAGCAGATTTTGACATGATGAAGCTTTCAACTTTAAAGTGGCATCGCATGAGTTCTCCTTGACCAAAAGTAAAGCGTACATATGACATTACAAGTCTTCAACGTCCATGAAGGACGACATTTGGTAACAACATCGTGGGGGATCCAAAATCAAGGGAGTAGGTAACCTTTGTCGAGGTTAACCACGTCATCCGATGATAGAAAATCTGCTGTTAGGTGAAGACTAACCCACGAACATCGGCACACCTTCATAAGGCTGTGCATGATCATGTCATAGTGTGAATACACTTATCAAACCAACGATTTCATCGAGGTCTCATCATTTAGTTTGGAGAAAATCAAAGAGTCCTTCATGATGTCTAATGTCAAAGGCATCTATTTGATGTTCCGTTCACCCTTTTGTACGTTTCTTGTATGCATTCATTCTTACAAGTGAGCTCACCAATCATGAACCAGTGATCTAAGGATCTGCAACCGGGATGTCTTGAACTATCGTGAGGAAATATGCACATGATAAGGTGCACAAATGCAAACCGGTGTGCAACAAATTTTCTAACATCATGACCTTTGCTCAGGATTGTGTGGGTAGTCCTACCGTCTGTAAGGCACTCAATTTCTCCAAATAACTTACCTATCGAACGAGGTAGATACATGAGAAAAAGACATAAAAACCTAAGGCAACAATCGAAGGCAACTGTGTGCATTACAGAATTTCTGGCAGCATGACATTCTCTCACTCAAACAATCATAACTCATTCGTTAGAATGGATATAAACGAACTGTGAAAACCTCTGGAAACTAGACAGACGTAGCTTTCCAGGGATATATGGTTTGCATTCTAGTTCATCCGGATATGTTCACAAAGCTCTTAGGAAGTTGTTGTATAGAGAGTGGCAGATTCATTGTTTTTGTTTTTGGTTGTCCGCCTTTGTAGCGTGCACGTATGCCAATGCATTAGGCACTTGACAACATTTGGAAGCGCATTGCATCTACACATATGCCATTGCACAGCAACATTTGGTAGTGCATGAAGAGCCACACATACGCCGGTGTACTGAGCACTCGGCACCATTCGGTGGCTGCACAACCGCTAGCACCCATGGCACACGGTATGGGGCAGTAAGGGGCTCGACAGCTTGTCTCAAGTACACAGCATGAGGTGCACAGAGCTTCAGCAGCTGCTGCACAGAGCTCGGCCCTGGTGCCCAGTGCTCAGCAGTCGGTGTCCTGTGCATGTCTTCGAGTGTTCCGTGTTATGTAGCTCACTTAGTGTTTGTCCTTAATGTAAGTGCACAACCATTGGTGATCAGTGCATGGTTCCTTATGTTTAGTACTAACATCTGGTGCTTAGTACTCAACACCTAATGCACAATGCACGATAGTTCATGTGTAGAGCACTAAGCAACAACACACATAACTATCGACATTTGACAAATAGGTGGTGGCATTCTTCACATAACATGAAGCAACTGACACACAATATTGGCAAAAACACAATCAAGGGGCGGCAACTAGCATACATGGTTAGCAACAGGCACGTTGGGCAGCAACATGCGCGTGACTATCGGCAGCTGGTAGCCAGGTGCACATGGGCTCGGCAGCGTGCATGGCAGCTCGGCAACCATGCCGACAGCTTGTGTAGCGCTCAGTAGCTCCTAGGCAGCGCTCAATAATTGCATGCCTTTAGCATAAAACAGTGTTGCTCAGCTTCTAATCTCCATTTGAGACATAGAGCGGCATTCAAGGGTCAATATGTAAGTGAGCGGCAAATTGCCTCGCTCATGCATACAATACCAAATTGTTGAGACTCGAGAGTGGTCATCTAACTTTATGGGTTGGAGTTTCAGCATAGAAAGCAGTGGCTAAATCTCGAGCAAAATTTATGTCATACTCGGCAGCTGGGTGCTTAGTGGTTGGAAACTAGCACTCGGCAGCTATGCAGCACTGGTCCTCTGTAGCTGGACACTAGGCACACGACAGCTGTCAGCTGGGCAGCCTGTGCTCTACAGCTTGGCGGTGGTGCTCTAAAGCTAGACGCTGGGCATCCTGCACCGGTAGCTGATTCTCCTACCTTGTTCTCAACGGGACTTCAACCCGGAGAAATGTGCTAACGTTGATCAAATACAACGCGGGTTCAAGGAATAAGATGATTCTCCAATTCTGAACTCTCTTTAATAGCATAGCACAAACCAACATTGGATACCTCACAACGTGGACCTAAAAACATATTAGGTGCATGGTGCACGACAACTAGTGCTTGTCACTCGGCAGCTAGTGCTCGCCAGTGCTCGGCAGCTGCCCTAGGCAGCGCTCGATAGCAATCGGTAGTTAGCGCTCGACAGTGCATAGCAATTAGTACGCAGGGCTTCGGCAGCTAGTAGCCATGTGCACATGCATATAGTGCCTGGCAGCAACGCACATGTGCACATGCGGTGCCCAGTAGTAGCGCGCGACAGCGCCTAGGCAGGTGCACATATAGTGCCTGGCAGCAGTGCACGCGTGCACAGGGGAAAACCTTGTCAGTAGCGTGCACGCGCACAGAGGCAGGTGCACATACGGTGCCTGATAGCAGCGCACACGTGCACAGAGGCAAGCTCTTGCAGCAGCGTGCACGCGCACAGAGGCAGGTGCATATACGGTGCCCAGCAACAGCGCACACGTGCACAGGGGCAAGCCCTGACAGCAGCGTGCACGCGCACAGGGGTAGGTGCACAGATGGTGCCTGACAACAGCGCACGCGTGCACAGGTGTAAGCCCTGGCAGCAGCATGCACGCGCATAGAGGCAGGTCCTTGCAGCGGTGCTGAACAGGTGCACGCGGCAGCACAACATTCAGTAGGTGCACGCGGTAGCATAACGGTCAGTAGATGCGCGCGCCAGAGCACATCACTTGGCAGTAGTGCATGTGTGTCAGGGCACAACGCTCAGCAGCTGTGCACGGGCCAAAGCACAGTGCTTGGCAGCAGCGCACAGCTAGCAGCATGTAGGCTAGTGGTGCCGGTAGTCAAATGCACATATGTTTTAGGATTTCCATAATAACCTGCAAAGACAAACATGTCAAGCATATAATGTGGATGGAGAATGGAGGAACAGATTTTATCCTCCTCGAGGTTATTGAACTTTGAAATTACTCAAAATTTAAAGCTTACTTGCTAGTCTGCCAAATAGACTGCATTTATATAAGCTGCTCCATGCATCCATGCTCAAATCCATGCACGTTCACCGATCGTTCGCGTAATTCCATTGTGAATTGTCGCACGGGGAGATCATGAAACACATGAAAGACATATGGTTAGTTAAACTTGCCATAAAACAGTACAAAATCATTGAAAAACATAAACCATATGAAGGATTCAAAGAGAAATTAGGAATACAACCTATTTTTCTCAAGAAAAAGTGATTCTCATGCGCGTTGCAGTCATTGGGAGGGCCGGTTCACTCACTTTTACTCCGATTCTGGGGGTGCCCGTTTGACTGAAGAATCCTAACATCCTTTTGCATAACCTCTCCAAATTGCGCGCGACAGATTTTTCTTCTTCTTTTGGCGGTGGCCTACTTGCTCTTTTTAGAGTTAGAGCTAAGTGCTGATAACGTGTTGTAGAATAATATTGAGGGAATAAATTCTCCTTATCTTATTGATAAAATAAATTATCTTTATCTTATTGATAGAATGAAGCCCCTTTATATAAGGAAATACATGAGCTTATTGAGCTATTACATGTGTCAATGTGCCTATTACATAGATGTGTAAAACCCTATTATAACATAGTTTACTACATAAAATTTATATACAAGACATGAACCAAAACTCATATGTATCAAATATCCTAATATTTATTCTTTTACAGCAACGATATTTGGAAAGAAAATAAATATGAATGCATACAAAAGCGATCGGGCCATAATTTAGATGTTCACGACAAAACGAGCTAAAAAGCTACGTCCCGCTGCGTCATTCTCTTCCTCTCTATTTTCAGCAACCAAAAAAAAGAAGAGTAAAAAGGAAGAGACCAGACGCAGAGAGAGAGTGGAGATTCCAATCCGTACGCGTCAGGCTTGGAATGGAAGATGTAGAAGGAAGAGACACTCTGCATTTGAAGGTTGTTGTTCCCTAAATCCAACCGTGAGATTCACGCTGGACGACTCGACTCTCCTCCGATTTCAGATCGACGAAGGATGATAGATTTCTGATTTCCAGCTTCTGTGCTTTTCACAATTCGGCGAGTTTTTGCGAGGGTTTTAGTGGTGAGATAGGGGAATGAACGGCGGCGGAGAGGGAGACGCGGCTCCGGCGACGTCTGGAGCGGCGGCGCCGCTCGACTGGAAGTTTTCTCAGGTCTTTGGAGAACGGACTGCCGGCGAGGAAGTTCAGGAAGGTACTCGATTCAGTTTTCGGTAGAGTTAGGGATTGTCATTCTCATTAATACTATTCGTTCACGTTGGGATTTTCATTTATTGGATGATTAGGTTTACCGTTTACATTGATGTTTGGTGATGTTGATTATTAAGATGAAATTAAGCGAGTTTGATTATTGACGGAAGCACTTGAGCTGTAGTCTGCAGGGTTTATGATGTGGATGATTTAGTTAATGGCTGTTTTCTCTGTGACTAATCATAGATGAACATTTGGAGTTATCTATTTGTGGTTTGTGTGTAGTGCATGCCTATTTGTTTAGAAAGAAAACCACGGAATTTGATTGATAAGTAGAGGAAGCACTTTAGTTATAAAGGACCTGAATAGGTAATGAAGTAAAACGGAGTAGCAATTAGGAAGAATGCATGTCTTTGAAAAGGGAATGGATAGTTTTGATTTTAGGATTAGAGACTTTAGGTGTGTGAGGAAAATGTGTGCATTGCTTAAAATACAAATACAAAAGCACTTACTTTGGTTACACTCTCACTGGTTTTGCAGTTGATATAATATCTGCTATAGAATTCGATAGAACTGGAGACCACCTTGCCACTGGAGATCATGGAGGGCGGGTGGTATTATTTGATAGAACTGATGCCAAGGAGGTGAGTTAGTTGACACCATTTTTAAGGGAATGGTGGTGGTTGAGTGCTTTCTTTACTACTGTAACTTCGTTTTCTACACTGTTTTGATTTAGTTCTACTTCCATGTTATAGAATGGCACACATCGGAAAGATACGGAGAGAATGGATTATTCCATGAGTAAGCATCCTGAGTTTCGATATAAAACTGAGTTCCAGAGTCATGAACCTGAGGTATCACTTTCTTTGTGCTTCACCTTTGATTTGTGAAAATTTTCGACTTATGAAGATTTCTTCTTTGCCGGCTTCTGAAGATTTAACTTTGCATCTTTTATGTCGTCTTGAATCTCAGTTTGATTATTTAAAGAGCTTGGAAATCGAGGAAAAAATCAACAAGATTCGATGGTGTCAGACAGCAAACGGTGCACTGTTTCTTCTCTCGACTAATGACAAAACCATCAAATTCTGGAAGGTGCATAAACCATTTCCATATGCAACTTTCTGATGACTTCCACATTTTTCTTCAGTTATTTTAAGGGGCATTAGTTACATTGCCTTTTCAATTTATAGCTTGTTCAGAACGAAAGATGAAAGTTGTCCTACCATTTCACTTCTATACGTCATTCTCTTCCTGAACTCTGTGTGTGTAGACTGTAGTGACATAATTTCTTTTATCTTCAGCTAGAATGCTAGGTTGTACAACTTGAAATGTAATTCTTTAAATAAATTTATCATAATTGATGAAACTTTCTAATCACACTGCTTTGGTGAGCAGGTCCAGGAGAAGAAGGTAAAGAAATTATCTGAGATGAATGTGGATCAGTCTAAATATTTGGGAAATGGTCCAGTTGTTGACAGTACACCAGAAATTTCCAAACCATACCTTGCAAATGGAGTATGCAAAGATAACCACATCAGCTTCCCAAGCAATAATACTTATATTCCAGCTGGGGGTTCTGCACCCCTGCGAATGCCTGTGGTAGTTGTACTTAACCTTATATGTTTGTTTTCTAAAGACATAGAATTCAGTACAAAGAAATATTATGTTCTACTCTCTTTTTGCTTAAACAATCAGCATGTCACATTTGTTAACATCTTGCGAAGGATTTAGTGTTATTCAGCTCTAACACTAATAAGTTGTTGGATTCAGGTGACCAGTCCTGAGACAAGTCTTCTGGCTAGATGTCGAAGAGTCTATGCCCATGCCCATGACTATCATATAAATTCCATTTCAAATAATAGGTACATTTTCTTTGTTAATTTTGAATTGTATGCCTCCTTTTTTCTTTAATTTTGAAGCAACTTTGTATATTCATTGTCTTGATGCTTTTACTTGAAGTTGCATCACTTTAGTTTCTTGATCAGGGAGGACAACACTGTATTTGTTTATCTTCCCCATTTATCATCTGAACAAAAGAAAAAAAACAGATCTAATAGGAGTCTTATCTATTTCTTACATATACTTTGGCATTGATTACTGGCTATTATCTTGCATGGTCTATCCACTTATGTTCCTTTCTCTTGTCTTGCAGTGATGGGGAAACTTTTATATCAGCTGATGATCTGCGAATTAATCTATGGAACTTAGAGATCAGCAGTCAAAGTTTTAATATTGTTGATGTGAAACCTACAAACATGGAGGATCTAACTGGTAGAAGCCCTACCACTATGATCACAATTTTCTACTATGTAGATTTCACTTGTTTTTTTATCGTTTGGCTTGTGTAAAGATTTTCATATAAAGGATATGTGGATCCTTGTCCGGAATCATGGTAGCTTGCATGAATCCTGGTCTTTCATTCTGTCCTATTCTGGACAGGTTTCCACTCAAGAAAGATGCTGTTTTTTCTTTCTACTATGTTTGCTTGAAGATTTTCATGTATGAAAGTGATTCTAAGACAAATCTCCTTAGTTCTGATGTCCTCTTTTTCTTGCTTGTTTCCTTTCTCATTGATTTACTGTGTTGAATGTGCGCAGAGGTGATAACTTCCGCAGAATTCCACCCTACTCACTGTAACACGTTGGCATACAGTAGCTCAAAAGGCTCAATTCGTCTTATTGATCTGCGGCAGTCAGCTTTATGTGACAATCATAGTAAACTGTGAGTTAATTTTCATTTTTCTCGCTCCACTCTCCTTAGTTATTCTATATCTTCTGCCCTGTCAAAGATGATTTAAAATGACATTCATTTACCAAATTAGTTTTACTTCCTTATTCTTTTAATTATTGTTTGTTCTAATTATGTTTCACAATGTTACAGGTTTGAAGAACACGAAGCAGCCGGTTCAAGATCTTTTTTCACTGAGATAATTGCCTCAATTTCAGATATTAAGTTTGCTAAGAATGGAAGACATATACTTAGTCGTGATTATATGACTCTCAAGGTTCATATTTTCATACTATTCTTAAAAGTTTGACTTTTATTTCTTATGTTAAGCTTCAGATATCCTCATTCTAGGTCCTTCCCAAATTAAAAAAACTTGTGTTTTTGTAGATGGTGGATATGGGACTTGTTCCATACCCCTATATGGGTCTTACCCTCAACATCTTACTCCGTATGCTACTTTCTTGGCTGTATATGTTATCTTATATACTAAGCAACAAGCCTTAGGGAGCGTTGACTTTTTGAAAATCCAAAGAAGTCCATGGTTGATAAATGTTCTTGTAACTGCAGCCATTAGTAACTGCTCTTCATTCTTATTATTTTTCAATTTTCTAGTATTAACTTTTCGAAAAGAAAAATAAGAGTCAATGCCAAGTTGCTTGGAGTGGTTTATTCAATATTGTGCTTGCACTGCTTTTGGGGAACTATAGCTTTGATCTTCTTAGTTTCTCATTCTTTACGGCTTCCCTAACTAATTCTGCTCTCTCACTTATTGTTTTGTTCTTTTTCTGGGGTATCAGCTGTGGGACATCAATATGGATTCTGTCCCAGTTGCGAGTTTCCCGGTTCATGAATATCTAAGACCTAAGGTGATGTATTCTTTCAAAAAGCCTACTTAATTAGATAACTTTAAACGAATATTATGCAAAGATTATTGTAATATACCATGACGTGCAATTTATGTTGGTATGTTTCCTTTCTCAGCTGTGTGATTTGTATGAAAACGACTCTATCTTTGATAAATTTGAGTGCTGTCTAAGTGGAGATGGAGCTCGAGTGGCAACAGGGTCTTACAGGTTAGTATATGCATGCTTGTTATTTTAGTTCAATCCCTGACCTATATTCTGTGTGGCTCACCTTGTGAAATCAATATGATTTTTTTTGTGTGATTACAGCAATCTGTTTCGAGTGTTTGGTTGTTCTGAAGGGAGCACGGAAGCAACGACATTGGAGGCCAGCAAAAACCCCATGAGGTATGTTTAAAATGGTATACTGCTTGACAGACGTGCAATTTTATGACTGCATCATTACAAGTCTAACAAACGATCTTATTCACTATTATTTCTATAAACTGATGCTCAAGTATTTCTCTTGGAATTCTAGGAGACAAGTCCAAACACCATCAAGGCCGACTAGATCTTTGGGCAATCTTCCTCGTGTTCTGAGGCGAGGTGTGTGTTTGCTTACTTGTGATTCTTGTATACGTGGAAATTTTGAAAAACTTGAGTGGCCGAGTTTAAAGACCACATCATTTGTTTCAACTCGGAAATAAACTTCTCTTTTCTAGACAGAGGATCTTGCATTTGAAACAGTTTGATTTGATATGATAGACTGCTTTCTTTAGTATTTTCTTAGTTAGTTTGATTTAATAAGGATTGCTATATTCAATGATGTGATTACTCAAGCAAGTCAGAATATAATTTGTATCCATGTTTCGGTTGTCGTTTTGACTAACCAGCGTCTCTTTTCCCTTAAATTATAAAAGGTGCAGATAACTCTGGAGCCGATACAAATGGAAATGGTTTTGATTTCACGACAAAGTTGCTACATCTTGCATGGCATCCTACTGAGAATTCACTTGCATGTGCTGCTTCAAATAGCCTTTACATGTATTATGCGTAAACATGGTACGGGATGTTGTACTTGATGGCAAGCAAGGCTCTTTTGATTGCCACTGACAATGGTTGCCAAGGCTGCTTTGCCTTCTTTCCCAGTTAGCTATGTGGAGCTGCACCCTTACTTATAACCTCTGCAAACCATTACTTAACTGTGCGACATCAGGAAACCTTCTGCTGATACAAATTTTTTCAAGAAGAAATTAGTCTCTAGATTCAGGTGGGATACTGCTGTTCATAAAGCGGATGGTTTGTCCAAATTGTGTATCATTAGCGGAAGAGATGTGATATTAGCTGATCAGCCTACTGTGAAAGAGGTACCGGGTTGATATTGCTGCTACAGTGGAAAGCAAACAGGTCTTAGCCTGAAGCTGAGACAGTTGTGTTGCATCAATTCTCATTGATACCTTGGCCTCCAACCTTGTATTATTTGAATTAGAGTTGAAAAAGGCTTGTGAAATTCATCCCCCCGTTTATTCTTCTAACCATTCTTTCCCCTCCAGAATCTGCTGATTTTCTAAGATCTTTAGCAAGTATTGGTACCTTTGGATTGAAGGCCCTCATGCAAGACTTTTTCTTTCAACTGATTTCACTTGGAACCACGAATTTGTGGGACTCAATTCATATGGTTTTCTGGTGTTTATTTTTTAGGTTATGTTTCTGCTGTACTAAACTGATTAGTGATCATCTCCATAAAGAGGAGGGTCATATAATATTGTAGCATGGAGTACTAGATAGCAGAGACCATACTAGCTTCTTTCGCCTATGTAGATTTGTGCTGAAAATACTGCTTCCGTTGTGGATACTTGTATGAGCTAGTCAATAATGACTGATTGCAGGGAAGAATTTAGATACATCTGATAGAACACCATTGGCCTTTTGACAAATCAAAGTGTTTTGGTTTCTTTTTAGTCAGTTTCTTTGAATAGATAATTATGTAGAACAAGTTTACTTGCATTGTAATCGTAACCATGCTCGTATTAGTTCTCAGCTTAGATTGACTAATCAAGAGGGAAAGAATATGTCTATGTCAACTATAGTATTGCACTTGAGACAGTTCAAGGTTGACATAGACATATTCTTTACTATAGTTTTGCTGATAGTGCATCCTGGTGTATTGGCTGTAGTTAATATTACATGCGCTTGCAAACTCAAGCAAGCTTGTTTTCAAGACTGTCCATGTTGTATAATACATTTCTTTTTTGCGATTTTATTCTCAATGCTTCCCCATATTATAACTTGTTGCAATGGCTCTTCACTTGTTCAGTGTTTTTTGTTATGCGTTATGCAAAAGTAAACAAGGGAATAGTGGTATTGATCTCTTCAAAATGAAACTTTCTTGCAGGGTTTATGACCAAATGCCTGAGCCTAGATGGATCATCTCTATGGGTAGCTGTGCAAATGGGGGTGGTTACTACCATTACTCGTATTCTGGTTAATGCAACTACTGTTTCTGGTTAAAGCTGTGTTTGAGTATGCCACTCCATATTCATAATGAATGAATCACCTTTTTTTTCTTGAAGGGTTGCCCCCAACAAAATTTATCATTTGTGTGAAGGACCTCAGTATGAAATATCGTGTTAGACATGTCCAACAAGCCATATGATAGTAAAGCGAAAGGGAGAGAGCGGCTGAAGTTCAGAAATTTGAGCTTGGAGAAACCCTCACCATAGAAGGGAACTAGAGGATCTCTGTGCTTGCAAAAATTTTCACATGTTTAGAAATGGTTGTTTTTTCTTGAGGTTAACTGTACGGATGTATCGGTACTTCTGAATTAGGTTAAGTTACGGTTGAATCCATTTCGGTTCTTCTCCACTGTAATCATAGGGTTTTCGGGTAGGTAGAGTAAAGTGGGGAATTTATTTCCACCACTGATGTCTCTCATGGTTGTAATTTGTATTCCCGTTAATGAAACTCTATTGTTTGCTCCAAAAAAATACCGAAAGGCCATGAATAGGTTACAACCTATTGAATGACTGTACTCCCTAAAAACAAATACCTCAAGCATAAAAATAAAGTATTTTTGTGCTTGAGGTTTTTGCTCTTATTAATATGACAAAATAGTCAATATACCTCCTGAATTTGACTCTAATTGTTAATTTGCACTCTTAACTTGCATTTGTGCCAATTTACATCCTCAACTTGGTAAAAGCTGCGGATTTGCACCCTCTCCGTTAAATCTAACGGTTTCTATCCAATTTTCAATCATGTGCTATGCACGTGAGGGATATAACTATGATATTATATATATTTTGTTTTAATAATAATAATAAATAATCAAAGAGATTCAAATATACTCATGCATATTTTTTTTGATCAAAAATGTATTATTTATTTAATATATATTTTTGTACAATTTTGTTTACCAAATCATTCATTTAATCTTTTTGATGAGCAGATGTATGAGTCTCCTTTTAATGATATTTACATCGGTAATGTTAATAAGAAAAGTACATGAAAAAGTAAATAAAATTGATTTGATGTCAATAACAATGAACACGATATAATTTGTAGGACTCAAAAAAGTCAAATATATCATACATAATCTTTAAATGGATAAATATATATGAATATTATTTTAAAGATTTTGTTTCATTATTTTAATTAATATAAAAAAATAATATGAATTAATAATAATATCGGTCACATGTATAACACATGACTAAAAATTGAATGAAAACCATCCGATTTAACAGAGGATGCAAATCCATAGATTTTATCAAGTTGAGAAGACAAATTGACATAAATACAAATTAAAGATGTAAATTGACAAATAGAGCCAAGTTCATGAGGTATATTAGCTATTTTTCCTATTAATATATTTTCCATTTAATAAAAAAAAGACTTGCAACGAGACAATGAAGAGATGCATTTTGATACCAAAAGAAACATTCTCATCCAACAGATATTCATAACAGAAACACCAGAATGACTAGCAACACATCACCATAAACCAAATTATCCAAACAGAACAAGATAGGATTCAGGATAAAATAAAAAGCATAAGAAACCAGAAAATTAAGATCTAGCAATAACAAATGCAGAGTTCCATAAAACACTAACCTAACTAGCCTTACTACAGATACAATAAAACACAACCAAATATTAAAACCCACTTTTAACTCTGTGGGGAAGTCTTGGCAACTCCACTTGGCTGAGCAGTCTGTGAAGCAGGAGCACCGGCACCAGCAGCATCATATGCCCCACCACGAGTGTTTCCATTCGCTCCTTCAGCAGAATATGCAGGAGGCTGCGTGTATCCTCCAGCACCATAAGATGTATTGTAGGGTGGTGCCTGGCCATAACCTGGCTGACCAGAAGGCGGTGCACCATAAGCTGGGGGGGCACCATACCCTGCCTGAGCTGCCGTAGAACCATAACTGGATGGTGGGCCACGTGCACCAGAATCAGGCTGAGCATATCCGGAAGGTGGAGGCTGAGAATGGGGATAGCCTGGATGCACAGCTGGTGGTTGACCATATCCACCAGGAGTGGTGGGTGACTGAGCAGGAGGTTTTTGTGCTTGAGGTGGTGCTCCGTATCCAGGCCCATATGCAGATTGAACAGGTGCTTGAGTCCCATAACCAGCTTGAGAAGTTGGGGGCATTCCATAACCTGGCTGAGAAGACACTTGGGGCGGGTAACTTGAAGGGTTTGGGCTAGGCTGTTGACCGGCAGTGTATGCTTGCTGGCCCCCTGGAGCAGGCTGCACAAGAGGTGCTTGGGCTGGTTCCCCCTGAGATCCATAAGAGGAAGTATGGGTATCTGGAGCTGGGTTGCTCACATTACCATAGTTGGCTGCAGGATAACCATGTTGATCATAAGCTGGTGGCTGGCCATACCCAGATTGAGGTGGTGCCTGATATCCACTATAGCCATCTTGAGAATAACCTTGTCCTTGTTGATTATAGCCTGAAATAGGTGGCTGGCCATAATTGTAGCTAGCATTATCCACTGGCGCAGCAGAACCACCGGGGTTTGGCTGTTGGTTCGAGGGTTGTTGGGAATAGTAATCATAACTACCTGCCTGAGAGGTCTGCTGAGTTGGCGCAGCAGCTGACTGATCCCAACTGGTGGGATATCCACCAGATGCCGGTTGAGGATAGCCAGGATAGGAAGGCTGAGATGCATTATATTGAGGTGCACCACCAGAATATCCTCCAGACTGTCCATACCCATAACCAGGTTGTTGCATTGGAGGACCACCAGGAGCCCAGCCAGTGGGAGGGCGTGCTTGATAACCTTGCTGTGAATATCCTCCCCCCATTCCTGGGTTTCTAGCACGGTTCTGCATGAAATTAATCTCACAAATAACCATGGCGGACTTTCCATGATGCTGGATATGGATAAATTTAAAATGTAAAGGATGGATAGGAGCAGACATTGAAAAGAACTAATACATGAAATTTCTAATAATTAATATAGAAAAAAAGGTAGGGGAACTAATACATAAAAGGTAGGGGAAAAAAATATATCCATACAGTGAATATCAAGTCCCACATTGTATTAGGAAGAGGTGTAAATGCCTACATACCGTACCGATGGTTGTTTTAATTGAGTTACTCCAGCAGAAGCACCCTCTACCTATTTGAAGTGAATGCATACAGAAAAACACATACTATACAAGTTTTCACAAAAGCAAACAAGCATACAGAAATACTGATGCTGTAGATGCCTACGTACCATACTGTTGGTTGTACTAATTGAGCTTCTCCAAAAGAAGCCCGCATTATATTGAAGCATAAGTGTGCATAACAATAATACTACAAAACCCTTTATTAAAGCACATAATATAGAAGGTAGCAGCCATGTCAATGGAGTACGTTCGAAGTGTGTAGGGTTTAGGGTAGAAAACACAAACAGTAGAATCAAGATCCAAATAATTGCTACAAGCTTCAACATAAGTGAAGCATTGCATTAGAACTACAGCAATACAGTCTCATTGAACCAAAACAGAATCTGCGTATGAGTTTCTCCAAAAGAAGCCCGCATTATATTGAAGCATAAGGGTGCATAACAATAATACTACAAAACCCTTTATTAAAGCAAATAATATAGAAGGTAGCAGCCATGTCAATGGAGTACGTTCGAAGTGTATAGGGTTTAGGGTAGAAAACACAAACAGTAGAATCAAGATCCAAATAATTGCTACAAGCTTCAACATAAGTGAAGCATTGCATTAGAACTACAGCAATACAGTCTCATTGAACCAAAACAGAATCTGCGTATGAGTTTCTCCAAAAGAAGCCTGCATTATATTGAAGCATAAGGGTGCATAACAATAATACTACAAAACCCTTTATTAAAGCAAATAATATAGAAGGTAGCAGCCATGCCAATGGAGTACGTTTGAAGTGTATAGGGTTTAGGGTAGAAAACACACACAGTAGAATCAAGATCCAAATCATTGCTACAAGCTTCAACATAAGTGAAGCATTGCATTAGAACTACAGCAATACAGTCTCATTGAACCAAAACAGAATCTGCGTATGTGATTATAACAAAATGACTCGGGTTTCTACAGTTACTAGCCTCCATACTATCAACAGAAGCTTCTCTCCGAATTATCATTACTAATCACCAGAAAATGGGATTTAGAACCATACCAGAGTTATGCTGAGGGAACACCAACATAAAGGATTCCATGTTGGTGTCACCAATGGTCCAATACAATCTAACCCCACAATAGTCCCAATAAGAACATCAGTCATATTGTACACGAGTAAATAGCATATTTGATGGTAGAACAAGCTGCTATCCCAATAATATTTTCTCACTGAACCAACAATTCTATGTTTATATCACTGGAATTGAGGAACTCAATATGACTGAACAACCTACGACAGACATACAACACCTCCCCACAGGCTAAATTTTCAATGACCAATAGTTTATGATAGTTCAAACTGCTAACTAATCCTAAACACTGTCAGAATCTTAAAGCCAAGTTAACCACTATCTGCATCAATAAAAACTAATTGCAGATATAAGATACCTATTCAAATGACAATGCAAAACACCATCAGTTTCTACATATACATTTAGAGCCTCATCAAGATAAGATCCAAATGGGTTTTGGGCAATGATTACCATGCCAATTGAGTTCCTCAACTGAAACTATAAAACAGGTATATGATTGAATATCCAAAGCAGCCTGCACCTTCCAGTGTTAAACACATTAGACTAGAACTCTTGCAAGTACAGTGTTCAACAACATTGGCAGAAAACACAACTTCTGGGTCACACGGAGAGATCTTCAGGGCTATGAACTTGTCTGATCCTTCATAACCACATAACACTCGATTCCAAAAGGAATTCAACATAAAGTTGTCCATCAACAAATTAGTGGGGAACTGTAGCTCGAGCGGAAACAATAACTACAGTTTTCATTAATGAAAGCAGCGAAAGCACAAAGGAGCAAAGAACTCTGCTAGACTAAGACATACAAGATTTTCTATGTTTGGGAAAAAGTTACCATATCATAAGATATCCAATTAATGGGTACACGTTGCATGCAATTATACAAGATGAATAGAAAATAAGAAAAAGAATATGAAACTACAACAACCAAATGTGAATGCACCATATAAAGACAAAGGAATCCAAAACCAAGTTGCCTTATACATACAAATAAATGAATGTAGATGTATATGTATGAATTTAGAAAAAGGAAAAACTTATGGCAAGAAATTAACATCTGTTTTCAGAAAGACATCTATCATTCTAATGTAGCTTCCTCAAACTACCAAGAAATTAAAGCACACAGTACCCGAGTTTGCAGATAAATACCAACTAGACATACCTCGCTAATAACTTCATTCACCAACTGTTTGGCCGCTTCAATTTGTTCACTAGTTCCATCAATCTGAACTGTCCTTTCGGTTGAGGTGTCACCGGGGGGAAGATGCAACGGAATCACCTGCATGGGCCATGACATTCAAATTACAAAACCATTTGGTTTATTTTATGTCAGCACTCCACTGCCTTATAGTTACTCACATGACAGGGAAAGGAAGGGAACTCAAACAAACCTGGATACGAGCAAAAGTACTAGTTTGCATATTTTTGATAGTTTCCCCTCGTTTACCAATTACAAGACCAACCTGAAAATTACAGTTGCAAATTGTTAAAAACCAAATATCACTACAAAATGTTAATGAATGAAGAAAACTCATGTACCTTGTTGTTAGGAATTTTCATTACAAATGTTTCAGCCCCAGCTTGTCCAGTTGATCTTCGAGAAACTATAGCAGGACCACCTGATTCAGCCTGGTATAAACATACATTTGTAAGTACCAAGTTCAGTTAACTTGGATGACAATCTAGAACTTGAAATAGAGCATGCAATTTATTAGTCAGTAATAATCTCCAGTTTCTGGATCAGCATCTCTGATATCTCACACCTACTAATATTTTACATATAGATACTAACATATACCTAACACTCCAAACTTATAGTCGCCGAAAAGATTACCTCAGCTAGAACTTCATTTATCAAATGCTCAGCTTTTGAGATTTGCTCTGGAGTTCCCATGATCTCCACCTCCCTAGTAGGACAGTTGAAGTCGGCATCGGCATCTCGAGTAACCTGAATCTTGGCTCCACCAGACTGAGCCTGAAGATACTTAATAGTCTCTCCCTGTTTACCAATAATAACACCAACCCTGCCATTGGGAACTGCAATCTTCTTGCTCCCTCCTTGGAATCCATATGGAACCGGAATCGACGAAAGAGCTGAGTACGGCTTGGCATCTGTATCACAGTCACATTCATCATCAAATCAAATCAATCAAAACTCTAGTGTATCG
The DNA here is from genome assembly GCA_951800085.1 of Comarum palustre. Taxonomy (NCBI): domain Eukaryota; kingdom Viridiplantae; phylum Streptophyta; class Magnoliopsida; order Rosales; family Rosaceae; genus Comarum; species Comarum palustre. The sequence goes on from OX637583.1 coordinate 20,626,959, forward strand.
AATCGAAACAAGTACCGCCAAAACTAAGAATTGAAGGTAGAAAGACGAACCAGATGGAATAGAGCTGTATCCTCTGTCGGAATCGTAGCCGCCGCCGTTGTCAACTCTAGGGCGCTTGGTTTCGAGGCCGGCGACGCCGCCACTGGCGTTGTTGCAAAGCCGAGCAGCGATTTCCTGAGCGCGCTGCTTGGCGAGCTGGATGTCGTCGACGGGAGGAGGGACGCTGCTGTAGGAGGTGGGGACAGAGTCGGGCGATGAGGAAGGGAGGATGGGGGCGGAGAAGCCGGTGACACGGCTTCTAGTAGGCTCTTCGTATTTTCGCTTATTGGAGCCGGAATCGGGGCCGAAGGAGTATTGGGCTTCGTCGGCCATCGTCAACAGAAACAAACCCTAGACGATGAAGAAGATAGAGAACGAGTGAACGGGTGGGCTATATTTTTATACGGTGATTTTTTTGCGTTTGCACGTGCGAGCATTTGTTTTAGAATGAAAAAAGAAAAATGCTGGTTTGGCAAGCAAAGAGAATCTAGAAGAATAATGATAAAGGGATAGTACCACTACCATGGTTTATGCCTAATGATATAAATTTTAAAGAACTCACCTTTCCCAAAGATAGTGGGAGAGTACCTGCAAACCAATGGCATCGGGAATGGTACCAGTGATCATGTTGTCATGCAGGCGTAGGATACCAAGTCGGAACAGTTTCCCGATCTCTCTGGGAATACTCTTAGTGAAGCTATTGTTGTGGGGGTCCAGTGTCCTCAAGAAGCTTAAATTTCCTAAAACCGGCGACAGGCGGCTCCAAGCCGCTTGAATGGAGGTCTAAAATTGTGACTCTTGCGTGCTTCTTGCCGCAAGTGACAGCCTGCCACCTACAATGGTGAAGGTTCTCAGTCCAAGAGCTAAGTACGCCGTGAGGATCCCGAACTCCAGCTTTGAAGGTGTTTAAAGCTTGGCTTCCTAGCCTTACGGAAGCATATGAAGAATGCATAAGAAAAGCCAGATACCACATGATAGTAAACATCGGAAGATCGAGCTATCATACAAACCATTCAATCCATAGCAGAAATCATTGTTTATCAATTCTCACACATATGAGAGATTTTTATTTACTGCATAATCTCCTAACCATTCGATGACAGTGCACACTGTAAAACAAACATAACTATTAACTAGGACTATATCAGAGCTTAGGCAAATACAGACTAAAATGTGTGAATTAGCTGCTCTGAATTTGGAGGGAAGATTAAAAAGAGTTCAACGGTAGACTCTGGTCGTTTAACATCTTCATCTCTTGCTATGCCAACGGTAAAAATTCACGGGCCGGTTTTGGTTTATAGATGGATATTCAGAGATGAGTTTATGCCTGGTATGATTTCTATTCCGGTTCTGAAATCTTGCGTTTAAGTATTTGGGGCAAGCGTAGACAGATAAATCCATAGTGGCTGAGAAGATGGATCTTCAGTAGGATTTATAAAACTATGACAAATATGATAATCTTTACTGAAATCGATAAATATTTTCAAGCACAAGAACCTTCCCTTAAATTCAGTCCGAAATTATTAGTAAAGGTAAAAGCAAAGATGGAAAAACATTTCAGAGAGAAGGCCTAAATACAAAACTTCTCAACAACTGCAATCTTGTACCATGTATGAGGGTGAACCGAACTGAAAAAGGAAGAGGTATTCTTTAGTGTGCTTCACCTAGTGTAATCTGTAGGGGCAGCTTCTATGATATCTCGTAGTAAACTATTGTAATGTTCCCTCAAATCAGGTTGTTCCTGAATGCCATTAGCATCTTTGGTGAAAAGAAAAAAATGAATGCTAGAAATGAACCAAAGAATATTTTGATGACCCGCTTCATTGGATCGTGATCAATTCCTGGTGTAGTCTTTGGGGTTGTAGCAGCTGCTGCCAGTGGTAGAGCTTCTATGACTGCATCTGCCATATCTGTTATAAATGAAGGGGTAAGTCCAAGGGCAGGGACTCGGCCCCAATTCTCAATGCCGGATTCGAGGGCCAGCTCCTTGTACTCCATATCAATCTCTTCAAGAGTTTCTATGTGCTCACTCACAAAGCTGGTTTGGAAAGAAATGCAAAGACAATACAAAATTGTAAAAAACTAGAAACAATTCTACATACTGCATAGCTCTATAACAGATCTGAACATAGCAGACTTTTTAAATGATAAGTGAAATACCTGACTGGAACAGCTAGGAGGCTCTTTACTCCTTTCTTTCCAAGCTCAACAAGAACTTCATCAGTGTATGGTTTCAACCATTGTACAGGACCAACTCGGCTCTGTTAACCAGTCAAACAGAAACAAAGGGAAAAACATTTCAGAAACCTAATAAAATCAAAGCCATAAGCACTAGCCAGCAATCAAAGTTAGTTCGGAGAGCCAAAAATATCACAAAATCAATAGCTAGAACTTGAAAGTATAGTTTTAAATCACCTGATAGGCAAGAGTATGTTCATTGTTGATTCCTCTAGCTTTCAACTCTTTCATTATTAAGAAAATACACTCCTCCATTTGATCTTTGTAGGGATCACCAGAGTCCTTCACATAACTGAGTGGTACCCCATGGGCGCTGAAAAATATCATGACCTAATGTGCATACAGTGTATATGTAAAGTTCATTGAGTAACCATACCAATATATTTTAAATAAGATATGTATCAGACCAAAACAAAAGATTCAATAGCAGGAAAAAAAACATTTCCACATCAGTTCACTAATTAACTAAACACACCTGTGCAGGCTCAGAAAACCTATCTAGCTCTTTTGAGATCAAGTCAGCCATGGACTTAATATAACCTTCACGTTGATACCATGAATTTATAACTGAAACAGGCAACCTTGATAGATATGGATCGTTCCTGCAAGATGCGCTCAAGTTCAGAGCAATTGAACTATCCATTCAAAACAAAAGCAATTACATGAACTTGTGACAAACTGTGACCTGAAAATATTCTGGAGCACACGAACGCTTGATCCAGTTGTAGAGATAGAGAATTGAGGATACAGAGGCAGGACAACAAGCCTGGTTATTCTGTCCCTCTTAATCTGGCACACAATTATTTAAATCAATTAACTGAATCATTCAAGTATACAGAAATAAACATTGACATTCTATTTCCTCACATCTATCACATTGATAGGACCAACCACCTAGTCATTACACATTGTTGCTACAAGGAAAGTAGAAAACGTACTTGCTGAACGGCTTCCTCAGTGAATGGGAACCAGTACCGCATTCCGACATAGACATTCACCGGCATGTCCTTTGATTCCAAAGCCAATTTCAGTGCATTTGCCTGTATTATCATGAAGTAAACAAACTTTTTAGTGATAGTGGATGAACATAACAGAATAATAAAACCCGCATAGACTACATACAAATAGATTCATTATTGTAGAACAGAACATTACAGACAATGCAAAGTCGCAAACAAAATTTAAATGACGGATTTCAACAAGACTTAGGCTGCATTATCTCTACCTGATCATCTGTTATCTTACGCAAAGGCGAACCACCCCCTATAGAAGCATACCCTTCTTTGCTCTTAGGAGCTCGATACACAGAAATCAACTTCGCAAGTGGCTTCTGAAGAAACCGAAACAGCCTGGGTAGACGTATGATATCCTATCACACAGCATTGCAGTTCATCATCAGTTAAACGACACAAAAATTCACACATTCATCCACGTCATAAAGAACAACAAACGAAAAACATACCGGGTCAGCAAACAGATTAAACAGAAACGGCTGCACATCATCAAGCGTCTCGGGCCCTCCAAGATTCAGAAGCAGCACTCCAACGTTCTCTACCACGGCGTGCGCGTGATGGGAAGTCCCACCGTAAGTCGATACACCCGCAGCAGCAGAACACAATGCCTCCCCAACAGTGCTCTTCTTCTCACAATGTGAGCCCCCAAACACCATCTCATCTCTCCCATCATCTCTCAACGCAGAGCACACGAATTCAACATTCTTCGAAACGATTCCCAATCCCTTATTGCAAGAGAGATCCCCAATCGACCTACCGTAAGAGCACGAATACCTACCACTATCAAAACATAAACATCCAATTGCTCTTAATTTCAATACCTTTTGGATTTGGAAAATGAAAGAGTCGACCTTTATTATATAAAAGAGTCAGCTTTCATGATCTGAGGACTTACATCAGGAATTTCTGATCCGAGCCGGAGAGCTTCAGCTGGGGAAGAACACCGGAGCATGAAAGGGCGGCGGCCATTGCGTTTTGATTCGGAAGCGTGAAACGAACGCCTTTGGGTTTTCTTCAACGACTTTTTATTATGCCTCAACCTAACTACTACTACCTACCACCTTCCCTCTATTCCAAAGTTGCTTCCTTTTTCTTCTTCTGAAACAGAATCAAATACGTGTTTGAACACTTCAACGACTACGTGGTCATTTTCAGACAGGGCGGTTCGGTTGGCGTTGCCATTCTTTACCAACTTTTGCGGAAGCTTGGCATCGTCATACTTGTTGGGCCTGAACATTATTGGCCTAATCGGCCCAACTAGACCAGCAAGTAGGGTTAGGTTCAGAAACTATATAAATGCAAGGGTCAATGACCATTAATCAGAAAATAAGTTTCTATTAGGTCTAAAAAAATCTAAGAGTAACCATTTCAACTTTTAACAATAAATTTATCATCTCACCCTTACCTAAATATCTGTCTCACTCTCACCTCTGTTTTGATTTGTGCTCAGTCTCACCTCTATTTCGATTTGGCTCTCTCTCTCTCTCTTTCTTCCCCTTAGTTTCCATTGTTGATCTGTTTCCTGTCACCGACCGCAACGTCGATACGCCTTCCATCGCTAGAGATACCACTGCCCCAAAACATAGAATGAGATCTAAGTCGTCGCCGATGAAGCTTAGTCCGATAAAGTGCAAGCGTGTGATGGTTGCTTCGGCACGAACCTGCGGACAGCTAAAGCCGAATGGAGGTTCGACGATGCAACGGTGACTTGACTCCTTCGAAGTGGAAATTTAGGTCTGATTCGTCGTCGACGATGAAGCCAAGGCTGGTCTCATCGGGTTCTAAACCATTCAATGCCTCCTCATTTCAAAATCACAATTCAAGCCTATTGTCACGTCCTGTTTTCGGGAGTGTTTACTGTGGGTGATGCTGGTGGGATTGCACTCCCAGATCACGGAGTGTAGGAGCATATGTGCTGTCACTTCGGAGTTCAGGCAGGTCGACCAGGTTGAGTTTGGGGAGCTTGACGCTGAAGAGGAGATTAGGCCATCCCTACACAAACTGGTCAGGGTCTGGAGACGATCCCCTGATGAGCCCAAGGCAGGGCGAAACCAGCATGTTGCCGCGATGGATAAGGCTAACTCCTAGGTGGGGGAGCGCCGCATGAACCAAATGTGATGGCCGAATGGCTAGGTCCATGACAAGTGGTATCAGAGCCGCCCCGACATCAATGTCCTTTGTCGCTGAGCGCTCACACGTGTCGTCGTATCCCTGAGTGGATGGGGGATCCCGAAGGAGGGGTCGAGTAGGCAGGGTTCCTCGAAGGATGAGGATTAGATGGATGTTCGCTGCTGCCGAGCGCTCACACGTGTCGTCGTGTCCCCGAGTGGATGGGGGATCCCGTGGTAGAGGGGTCGAGTGAGCAGGGTGCCTCAAGGGTGAGGATTGGACGAAGTCTAGCACGGAGCTATGTTGGGCGATCTTTGGAAAACTTCTTTCCTCGCTCGGGCATCGTGGTGCGAGTAGAAGTGCGTGCTGCGGGTGCCGTGTACGAGGACGTACACCATGTTGGGTGGGGGAGGATGTCACGTCCCGTTTTCGGGAGTGTCAACTGTGGGCAATGATGGTGGGATTGCGCTCCCAGATCACGGAGTGTAGGAGCATATGTATTGTCCCTTCGGAGTTCAGGCAGGCCGACCCGGTTGAGTTTGGGGAGCTTGTCGCTAGTCGAGGACTTGACGCTGAAGAGGGGATTAGGCCATCCCTACACAAACTGGTCGGGGTCTGGAGCCTATCCCCTAATGAGCCCAAGGCAGGGCGAAACCAGTATGTTGTTCCGATGAATAAGGCTGACTCCTAGGTGGGGGAGCGCTGCATGGACCAAATGTGGTGGCTGAATGGCTAGGTCTGTGACACTATGCTTCTCTATTCAAATCACCTACATTTTTGATGTCATCCTTTCAAGATCTACGTGTTGATGGTGGTTTTGTGATCTGAAGCGTCTTAGTTATATGATTGCATACGAGAGTTTCTTATATCTGCAACAATTTGTGTTCTGAAAGTTTTCTCGTGTCTTATTCAGCTATGGCTTGCTATGAGGAAAATGCTTATCTCAAGGTCCAAAGAGATCTCACCCATTTGAGCTTTCGTAATAACATGCTCTCTCTCTCACCAGATCCAAATCAAAATCGTCTCAACTCTCAAGTCAAGAGCTAGTCTGGCGTTCATTAGATCTGACAGGAGTGGTCATTCAGGTTTGGGTGAGTAGATGATTTTTGTTGGGTGCCGAGATCAATTTTTTGGGTAAAATTGATGTTTTACTAGGTTAATTTGGATGGTTTTGGTGAATTGGTGGAGTAACTAGATGAAAATGAATTAATTTGTGTGAAATTGGAGTCATTTTTCAACTTTACTTCTCTTAGTCAACTTTCTTTATAATGTTTACTACCCCTAGTAAAGTTATTTAAATTTATTTTTCTTAGTAAAGTTTCTATGTACATTCAAATTTATGTTCATAAGAGCCACAAAAATAAAAACATTTATATTTTATAGGTGTTTACCGACCTTCATAAAAGTTTACTAAAGACAGTAAACTTATTGTTTGGATTTGAATATGCGCACAAGTTATGTATGTGTATTTTGTCAATAAATGTCGTGAAAATGAAAGTATAGATAATGTATTTTTATTTATTGACCTAATTTAAAGTTTACTAAGGACAATAAACTTAACAGTTTGGATATCAAACACGTTATTGCAGACAATAATATGTTTATTGGGGTTAGTAATTCCTGTTAGGGACTTTGGTGATCGAATTATTGTGACGGGAGTCCGGCTAGTGGTGGCTAAAATCCGGTGATCGGTGACCGGAATCAGGTAATCGGTGATCAGAATCCGGCGATCGATGACTGAAATCCGATGTCCGGAGACCGGTGATTGGTGAGGGTCTGGTCAACCTTTCTCTTTCTTTCATTTTCTCTCTCTAAAACATGTTTAAGGGTGAGAGCATAATAGTACTAAAATAATATAGATGCTTAAGAGTGCCTTAAAAGTTTAGATCTAAATCAGCACAAATTCCTTTTAAAAAGTTCAAATGCTTATTTTTTTAAAAAAAATGTTGAAATTAGAAGTAACCTGTTAAATTTTGTATTAAATAGACATTTTTCCGTCTTTTTAACGAATAAAAATAAATAAATAAAATAAAAGGGTTTACAGTTTCGGAGGTACTCCAGCCGGTTAGACATCTTCCCGACACGAACTCAGCAAACACAACACATCGAGCAGCCTACTGCCAATCTAAAAGGTTAGTTCTTTCAAATCCCTAATTCTCTTTCTCTCTGTTTCTCTTTCAAAATATCCACTATATGTTTCTGTGGCTTCGTTTGGGTTTGGTTTACAAGTTTTGAAGCTCCCAAGGTTTGAACCTTGTAAGAAATTGGGGACTTTTGCTTTGGATAAATGGGTGATTGCAATTCAATCTAGTTTCCGTGTTCTGCTGCTCTTCAATATCTGTATCAATCTGTATTAAGCTTCACTGAACTCATTATGCAGAACCAGTTTTTGTGTTTCATTGTTCGAGTCTTTGCATTCCACTTTTCCTCTACAAATTTGCTGTTGTTAACTGTGAGTAAGGTAATTTGCAATGTGCAGATTTTGGATCCCCATAAGATGGGCAAGAAGAGTAAATCAAAGACCCCTAAAGAGGTTAAAGAAAATAGTGTTGTGGAGAAGCCTGTTGTGGAAGAAGAGAAGCCTGCATCTTCTGCAAAAAAGGCTACTACGGCAAAGAAGCCTGCTTCTGTGATTGATGAGATATTCGCCGGGAAAAAGAGGAAGAAGGCTGAAGCCGAAAAGGCTAAAAAGCAAAGTGAAGAGGTGAGCGAGAAAGCCAACAAGCTTAAGAGAAAGAAGAAGAAGGATTTAGGCTTTCGCGATGGTGCATTTGTGGATGAAACATCCGGGCCGAAAAAGAGGACAAGTGATGGCCTTGCTATCTACACAGAAGAAGTGTTGGGTATCAACAAGGCTGATGCTGGAAGCACTCCTCTTTGTCCATTTGATTGCGATTGTTGCTTCTGAGGCTCCTTGCATGCTCCACTGAGGATTTGTATGCCTAAAGATTTTGTGGTTTCAAGTTGAGGATAGCTGGAGTGGAGGTTTGGTTTTCATGTACTTTAGACCCTGATTGTTTTGAATCAGTGTTTAGTTAAGAATCAAAATCCTTTGGTTTCTCATTTCAACAGATTTAGAATCATAGTCATTTGCCTGTGGCTGACCGGTTTCTGATATGAATGTTGAATCACTCATAATGTAGAATCATACTCATTTGCCTGCAGCTGATCGATATCAGCGTGAATTCTTCTTCACACTAACATTAGTCTATTTGGCTGGAATGAGTTGTACATTTTGATTTTCTCCAATTTCTTACAAGGTTCAAACCTTGGGAGCTTCAAAACTTGTAAACCAAACCCAAACGAAGCCACAGAAACAGAGAAAGAGAATTAGGGATTTGAAAGAACTAACCTTTTAGATTGGCAGTAGGCTGCTCGATGTGTTGTGTTTGCCGAGTTCAGGTCGGGAACTTGTCTAACTAGCTGGTTTTCCTTCGAAACTGTAAACCCCCCATTCATTTTTATTCTTTAAAAAGAGACATTTGAGTCTTTGACGACGAATTTCTATTGTTTTGGGAGTATTTTTTTTTAAAGAATTTTGACTCGCTCTTTTCATGAGCAAATTTTGCCGATAAACCATGCCGTGGCCGGTCAGTTTTTTGGGTAATATTACGGTAATAATGATTTTTCTTTCTCATCAGGCATTAGGATCCAAGGACGGCCATGACCATGCTCCAAGTAATACATTTAGACGATAAAGTATAAAAGCCTTTAACAAAACCAACATCTTCCAATTCCATTGCTAGTAGTTTAGACTTCAGAGTACAAAGGAACCATAAAAAGAGACTACGAACGCTTCAATGAAAACATGGATGGCGTTGCCGATTGAGTATTTTTCTTGTGTTTCTGTTATCAGTTATCACTATACATTAATTGATAATGCACCTATTCATTTCCCACCTCCAGCCTTAGAATTGCAGCATGGCTGTCTCATTCCACATGTGAAAGACTGCCACCTTCAGCCTTTGTCCTACAAACAACCACAATTGATAAGCAACACCGCAGATGACCACAATTGATAAGCAGCACAGCAGACATGCGTTACATGATCGAGTTGCTTCTAACACTGCCACACTGGGTTGTTTTACTACTTCCAATGGGATAGAGAAAACTTACTTGTGATCAGAAGGATTTGGCCTCAGTTCATAAACAATGGTAGCAACGACATCCCTCTTCAACTGTTCATCATATCCAAGGACATTAGTTATTTGCAGAAGCAGCGGAACTAAAGCAGCAAGATCTAATATAACGTTTGAAATTACCTGTGTAGCTTCACCTTTAAAGCCAATATACTCAATCTTGGTTGTATCACCACCAAAACTATCAGGGAAATGCAGTGTGATACTGCCCACATTTTGAAATTTGGAATATCTGATTGTAGGATGAAAACAAAAATCAGAAAAAAAATGAGAGCAGAAACGACTACTTCAACTAACTGCTGTCAATTTGAAATAGAATAAGATTACCACATATAGATTTCATCTACTCAAACAATATACAACATGTATGAAGTAGTATGGAGGGTACGGAATAAGTACCTTGTCTGGTACTCTAACACTCCCTGGAAATTTTCAACCAAATCCCACTCCTTCAAACAACAACAAGACATGTTTTAGAAATGAAATGGAGAATTCGTCAACGAACTCTCCGACAGGCTTAATACAAAAGCATTACCTGAATGGCTTGCATTCCTTGAGCATCTGAAAAGTCAATGCCTTCTCGGTTAATGAACCTAGAGTAAGAATCATTGTCTTGTTATTACATTTGATATGAAGTGAAACTGACAACTAGGAGAAAAGGAAGGTGGACTATGAAAGACTAGTTTATGACCAAAACAAAAGATACTAGTTTAATGTTTAACTGTAGACTCCAGATTATAACTTGAGCAAGGAGGAAGGGGACCAGGATAGAATTCCAGAGTTGATTATATGAAAGTTATCAACTGTTAAACATGAGTGCACCCCAGAAGGGACAATTTTGAATTAATGTATCAACGTAATAACAGATATTACATTGTGAAAGCAGATGACCCATGAATTTCTAATAATTAATCATTATTGATTTCCTATATCTGCTTGCCTCAATGTCCAATTACAACAATATATACGAAAGCCATAGAAGATATTAAAGATTGAACTTACGCCCTCATCTTGGAAGGACTTGTTCCGTCAGTACCACCAATAATTGATATGCTCTTGATCTTTACATCTGATGTGAATCTAACAGAAACAAAAATATAACTACTCAGTTCAAATCCAAAGTACCAGCATTAGAGAAGACCTTTATCTTATATATTGCTCCCACATTATAGATCTTAAGCACATCTCTCCAGATGCCAGCCAACATATAGTGAGACTATAGATATGCTAAACATCAAATATAACAAAAACCAGCTCAGTCAGCTAATTAACTAAACTCAATGAGGTTCATAGAATAAATGACGAGACAATGGGATCATTGATAATGATACACATATTAAGTGTAATATGTTTGGTGAAGCTCGAGATGCTACTAAGGTTGAACAGATCATAAAAACCTACTAAAATCAAGCTTATGTCCTATTGAAATAACAAACTAAGGCAATAAATCTACTACAGCTAAATTTGGGAATGGAATCTTCAAGAGCGCAATCCAGATAAACCAACAACCTAGCCAAACTTATTCCCATTCCTAGCTTAACTTAATCTGAGGATTAAGAACTGAAAGAACCTCCAAGCCCCAATAAAGTAAGCTATTTCAGTGAAAAATTTTGCAATCAATGTTTGAGTGCATATTATGGACAACTCATGCTATGAAATTGTATGGCACTTACGGGATGAAAATAAGTAATTCAGGATCCCCCTCATTGCTCTCCAGATGTCCCTGTTGCAGAGAAGAAGATGAAATATGGTTTCAAATGCTTCATAAATGAAACATAAACTGAAATCAAAACATTTGGTTAACTTATACTAAATCTCAATCAAAACCCTAGGTGCTGCACTTATCAGTCTTAGAGTAGTGCCGACACATTGTTCGTCAAAATGTTATTTCTTAAGAAGTTCGGACTATTACTTCACCAATGAAGTTTAGAATCATTGATTCCAGAACTCAATATGTTTCGCTCAAAGGGAACTGCTGAACAGACCACTCTCCAAATCAAGAAGATAAAACAGAAAAGTGAAAGAAGGTAGCATTACCCCAGATGAATTCAGCCGTTCCTCCCAAGCTTTGAACACAGACTTGACACTGCCCGGAACTGCCTCATTCAAAGCAGAAACCTAGAAACACAACATAGCATTCTTTCAATGACAAATTTCCATGCATATTGAGGGTATAAAGGTCACAAGACATCTCAACGAAAGTAGAATCAAAAGATAAAAGCTGATATATTTATACATTTCAAACCACAGCAAATTCTCAATCACCCCACATCAACAATCATCAATTTCTCTTTATATAGCAAACCCACAAAGTGCAAAAACCACAATCAACACTCGTCCACAAACAACACAAAAATTTAAGACCTTTAAAATGCAAGAACAAACCAAACATCTAGTCCTTTACAATCAAACAAAACAAAGCAAAATGCGCCTGAAAATCAACATCTCAGCTCAAGGGTTTATGTGGGTAACTAATTTTCGCATGGGCAAAACCCAACAAGATCAAAACTTTAGTCAAAGTCAACGGCGAATACCAAAGACAAAGCCAGAGAAACAGACCTTGGGGAGGTCAATATGTTTGTAGAGAGACCAATCGGAGGAGCAGTCATGTTCTTCACAAGTATGATCATGCAAGCAAGCCATCTCCAATCTTCACAAAACAAGAACAAAATGGAAGCCACCAGAAATTAGGGAGGCCTTTACTCTTCCACCACTCCGTTTTTAAAAGACCGAAATGCCCCTCAATCTAAACGCAGCGTTTAAAGATGCTTGCTTTGATTAAATCTGGAAAGCAAAGCTTGGAGCTTTGTAGAGTGAGAGATGGAGGGAGGAGAGAGGGAGGGATCGGGTGGGGCGCGGTACACGCTGAGGCCGGAGAGGATAAGCAACGAGGATGTACTGTTCTGCGTGGATGTCGACCCGGAGTGTATGTCGGAGATGAGACCCGGCCCAAATGGGCGGGCCCTGACCCGATTGGATTCTGTCAAGCAAGCCATACTTCTCTTCGTCAACGCCAAGCTCACCATCAATCCTGAACACCGGTTCGCCTTCTCGGTTCTGTCAAAGTCCGTGTCTTGGGTCAGTTTCTCAGTCTCTTTTTTACTTGGTTTCTGTTTTTTGGGCTTCTAATTGATACTTGTAAAGTAAAGATTCAATTTTTACTAGATACTGGTAAAAAAGTTGGGACCTTGATTTGATCAGATGCTAGACTAAAGGATGGGATTTAAGATATTTGATCAGTCTAGCAATGTGTTCGGTTTGGTGTGATGCTATTGCTTTGCATGCATTTACTTGCTTGGAGTTCATGTGATGCAAGGCTAATGAATTCGAACTTATAAATTGGTTGTTGTGATTTAGAAATGTACTTGCTCTCATTTTCATATTGGCTAATCAGACTCCCAAATATGAAAATGAGAGCAATTTGAATGTGTAGGTTGTGTTTATCACTCGGGTGTTCTATTTTGTGTGATGATTTGGTTTAGTTTTATAGATTGGTTTGGAACTTATTAGTTTTCCTCTTTGTAGATACGGAAGGAGTTTAATAGTGATGTCGAGTCGGCTAAGGCTGCATGTCGAGCGATGAATGCTACTTCATCACCTGGACATGCAGATCTTACCACTCTATTTCGAATGGCAGCTCATGAAGCAAAAAAATCTCGGGCGCAGAAAAGAATATTGAGGGTGGTGAGTTGTTGAGTTTTATGTTTTACATGTGTTCATGGAGGCGTTTACCTCGATGGAAATTTGGAAAGTACCAATTGACAATCATTGTCTTGTTGTTTCCATACATTAGAGTTTCTTTTGTGATTGCACAATGTTTGGACCCTGACATGCTCGAGCTCAGATTCTTATCTACTGCAGATCGTCGCTGAAACCACAACATCAATGGCCTGTTAATCAGAAAATCTTCACTATGGATGTGCTTTACCTTCATGACAAGCCTGGACCCGACAACTGCCCCCAGCTGGTGTATGATAAACTTGTGGAAGCCCTTGAACATGTTACTGAATTTGAGGGCTATATCTTGGAAAGCGGTCAAGGCTTATCACGAACCTCTTCCGTCACATGTCTATGCTGCTGTGTCACCCTCAGCAGCGTTGCTCACAAGATTACTTGGACATACCTAGGTCTATCGCTAAAAGGTTGCCAACAGACTCAGCACCCGGTGACGATAGTATATCTGTATCCAGCTAATGAATCAGAATTCAATTTCTGAGGTCATGTATCTTTCATAATCGTCAAGTCTTTTATGTGTAGTTGCATAAATTTTGAACATCTTACATGTACAAATTGTGGATTCTCTTTTTTAGACAATTTGAATGAATTTTTATTATGATTCTCAATGTTCAATTAAGCATTTCTCAGTGTTCTCTTTTTTAGACAATTTGTGAGAATCTAGATCACCTTTTAGAATTACAGTTATAACTCTCCTGTTATAAATAAGTTCAGGTCTTTACCAAGTTATGAGATTCTCAGAATAGCAACCTAAATTGGAGTTTAGTTGTCGTCTGGTGGAATAAGTTATTGAGGATTACTTTTTATTTCTGGTCTGAAACTTGAGCATGAGTTCCAGCTACTAATGAAACTACTAAATTCTTGATATGCAGCTACCTTCTCCAAAAAATGAAAAACTAACTATTTTGGAATGCTATTTGCTACTCTCAACTTGTGACATGTCTGCAATATGTAAGCCCTTATCATTTTGGAATGCAACTAGAATGCTAAAGAGAAAAGGAAGACACTTGATGACAGTATACATGTTAGATAATGATTTCATTTGCCTACTGATAAGAAGTTAGAAGCTCCAAACAGCAAGCAAGCAAGGCCTGCCCTTTGGAGTGTGGCTAAAGTTTTTTTCTGTATAAAATAAGTTTGATGACTATTTGCCACCTCTCATGCCTATGGAGTCAACAAATTGGATCATGACAGAAATAAAAAAGGAAAAAAAAGAGGTCAATATGCTGGTTTTGCGAAATGAACTGCAGAATCCCAGAAATTTTAATAGGAATCCAAATGCATCACCCATGTATGAATCATATAGAAGTCAACAGAAAATGGATGATCACAATCATCCAGTTTTTTCTAGTGTTTTCTTTTGGTGGAATGTAATCTCTATGATTAGTTTCATTTTGATAATAAACTCTGCAGCTCAAGAAATCACAAAGACTCTGCCGGCATGAGGTATTACGTGGGTCCTTTTCCACTTGTGCATCTTGAACAATTATAAAGTATAAATCATAATTCCATTTTGATATATTTTCATACTAAGTTATTTTGCTTATTGTCTTCTTTGTATGGTTTGACCCCCTACTGTCTTGATCTTCATTTCATCAAGTTTGAGGAACTCTAGAGACAATCTCTAAAGTGCATCAGTTTGGTCAAGAGGAACTCTTCTTTTTGCAGTTCATGGTGGGCAAAACAAGGTTAACTTTGCTTCTGTGATCTCCTTCTCCCACTTCATGAACATGGGTTTGTGCCTTGTGAGTCACTCATCTGAGAAAAAAACCGAGTAAGGTAAAACCGTAAAACCCATGATGACAAGTAATCCAAAAGTCTACAAGACTAATTTAGTAATCCAAGTACTGTATGAACAAGCAACCATTAAGATATAGTTTGTAGTTATTCTTGAATCTCCTTTCAGCTCTCTGATGAGGCGCTTTATATATATGATTCTATAATAATATAGTAATTATTGTTTTGCTAACATGCCCCATATTCTGGTCCTTTATATTCACGATGAATGAGTCGACTTGAATGATATTTGGATTAATATAGAAGAGTAGCTGGAAGGAAGAAGAAAACCCCGTTTCCAGCTGTGATGGGAATCTGCATATCCTGCTCTGCTTCTCAAACGATTCAAGATGGCAATGAAAACGCAGTGTTCTTTGGAAAGAATATTGATTTCTTTGGAAAGAATATTGATTTCTTTGGAGATCAGAGTCTTGGTTCTCTTTATTCCAAGGCAGGAAGCAAAGGACTAAACCAAGACAGTGCCATTCTTTACCAGGTTGGTTTTTGTAGTTGTTGATCAAAGCATGATATGTTCATTGTTTGAATTCTGATATGAATAATTTCATTTTCTAGTATGTTGATTATAGCTAATATATATATATATATATATATATATATATATATATATATATATTCTTTTTCATTTCATTAGGGGTATGGAGTTGGAGGTGCATCTTTCTGTGGAGTTTTTGATGGGCATGGAAACAATGGTCACATAGTGAGTGAGATGGTGAAAAATCACCTACCTGCACTACTACAAAGCCAAATGGAAGCTCTCCAACAAGTTACTCAAGTAACAGAATCAGATGGTGAACGAAACTGCAACGATGAAACAGATACTGAAGCAGAACCAAGCAAGAACTTTGATAAGTGGGAAAAGGCCCTTGTTAATGCCTTCAGGGTAATGGACAAGGAGATTAAGCTACAGCAAGATTTGGACTGCTCTTGTAGTGGAACCACTGCTGCAGTTGTTATAAGACAGGTAAATAGAAAACTGACTCAACCAAATTGTTATTCTTTCTTATTTTTCTTGGGATTTAATTTTATGAATCAAACAGGATGAGGACCTTTTTATAGCTAATCTGGGTGACTCAAGAGCCATCCTGGGAACAATGACCGAGAGTGGAATTGAAGCCGTTCAATTAACCACTGATCTGAAGCCTGGTTTACCAAGTAAGAAGTTAATGATACCTAGCCTGGTTTACTCCTTGAACGATTTTTCTAGTTATATGACTAATTATTTCTTTTAATGCAGGTGAAAGTGAACGGATAACAGCATGCAATGGTCGAGTGTTTGCAATGAAGAACGAAAAACACATCCAGAGAGTGTGGTTGCCCCATGAACTCCTTCCAGGTCTAGCCATGTCGCGAGCTTTCGGGGACTTTATGCTCAAAGATTATGGCATCATTGCCATCCCTGATGTCTCCCATCGTCGCCTGACCTCCAAAGATCAGTTCATTGTTCTTGCAACCGATGGAATATGGGATGTGCTTAGTAACACAGAAGTTGCATCTATTGTGTGGGAAGCCAAGAGTGCAGAGGCAGCTGCTCGCAGAGTGACTGAGACAGCTATAGCTACATGGAGGGCAAAGTACCCAACTAATAAGATAGACGACTGCACCGTGGTGTGCCTGTTTTTCTGTTCATTGTAACGCCTGTAAAGATTTTGAAGCAGAACGCTGGCCTTTCTCTTTTCGAGTTGAGAAAGCCATTTGATCATTTTCAATACAACACAACTACCGTAGTTTTGAATCTTTTGATAAGGCACCCCAGAAGTTCCATCATAAAGCACAGACGCAAAGACAGACAAAATATGTACTTTTAAGTTAAGAATGATGTAGAACCTAATCCGCAAGAATTCAAGGAACTTTTGTATACTTCCCATGGAGCATCAATTGAAATAAGACTAACCATAGTGACTAAAAGTACTTGAAGATTCATCGAAATTCACTTCAAACACATGTTCGTGATGCCGATATATTCCACTCTCTGGTAAAAACAAATAACTGACTCCATCTGAGTAAAGTCAATGCCAACCCTCTGACCAACCATTTAGGAACAGAATAAGATAATCTTAGCAATCAAATTGCATCATCTTTGGGTTCCCCTGCTAGCAGGTCATCATCATATGACACAGGTATCCTCAGCCTATCATGAACCGAAACGAGTTTACTTCGTGGATTTGACTGATTGTCTTGAGTCTGCATTTCAGGAGTTTCAGTCATTTCAGATACATGATGCAAATCAGTCGAAAAATTGGCTGGAGTCCCATCCTCTTCTGATGAAGTGGCAAATACTTGGGATGGTTCTTCCTTACTATGGCTTGTTGGTGAATGTATACTACATGGTCGCTTGAATTGCTTCTGCAAAAGGATAGAAAAGAAAAAGAAAAGTCATTAAGAAATAACAATAGGTATGGGCAATACTGCAAACATAAACAACGTAGACCAGTTCCCTATGTTGAAATACAACACGCAAAAGGCAAGTAAAAGAAAATGACGCCGCAGCTCAGATTTGAAACTAACCAAGGCCTAATTATTTTTCCTATAGAAAAAATATTGGTTCATAACACACCTCAAATTCCCTTGCTTTCTTCATGATCTCTTTATAGGCCTTCGGCTCTCGTGCTTTGATGATATTCCACAGCAAACCACCACCTGTCCGCAAACGTCTGCCATTAGCAGTCATCTGCCCTCCACATGCCTGGATTGCGTTCACCTGAAAAAAGCTCATTGTTTCAGAATGGATGGTTCTACCCAATAGTAAGTAACTATTCTCTAAATCCTATCTGGACTACAAGTACCTAAAAAACTCATAAAAGATACATAGAAACACATATAACAAGCACACAACCAAATCCTAACAATAGTCAGTGAGATAGTTGATGGAAGGCCATATAATTATAACAAAATATTCTGTCAACAATTCAACATTCCAGTATAGAGCTTATGGTAATCCTAATTCCTAAATGCCCAGGGCCTCTGAGTTTTGTATTTGAAAATGAATGATTTTTTTCACTGTTTGTGTCTAGTAAGTATTATCTAACCTAACTAGTGTTAAGAGGGATGCACTTGGCTAATGAAACTCCTACACAAAAAGTATCAAACAAAAAGATTATCACATGAACAAAAAGCACAATACTGGAAGGAGCTTAATGGCTTCTACAAGAGATATCTGCAAGGGTAGGAAAGAACACCGAGAATCATAAACTACAAAAGGTTGCTTTGCCAAATACAGTGGATGAGATATGTCAGCTCTAGTTAATTTGAACTATTTTACCCAGAATCTCACTATCACTTGAAAAACTATGTTGAATCCTTCAAGTTCACTTCCCATGAAGGATATCCCACTATCCCAGATTCACTTAAAGGTATATACAGCCAAAGGGACTAGAAAACAGACAGATGGGTTGAGCATAAAGACAACCTTAAGTGTAACCACAAAGCACTTCCACGTAGATTAATACATACCATTCACCCAACTACTGAAGTATTCAAGTCACAGCATTGAATTAAGAACGCTCTAGAATTAATATGGACAATGCTGGAAGCGGGATATTAGACACGGCACAGCTAGATCATCTTAAACCTACAAGGTGAAGGGGACTATAGAGGAGACAGATGTCCCAGTGGGTAAAGCAACCTTAAGAGTAATCACATAGCACATCCAGGAGCATAACTCATTCACCTGATAACAGGATTCCCGTTAGCAAAGAGAAAACCAAGAGTTGTCAAGAAGGTATAGAATAGAATTGATTGACATACATTATAGATGAACTTCAATTGAGAAAATCACTGATAGCCCAGCTCAAAGGTATTGAGTGCAAAGTGCATCATAACCCTAGCAGCAAGGTCGGATCATCTCAAGTAAGGCACACATTAATGAAGATAAACATGTACCATATTTTACGACCAGTTGCTAATGGTATCTGTCAAGGAGGAAGAACATTACAATACAAACAGTATAAAAGATAACAACCAGAGTTGTATAATTTACTTTCTCGTCTTTTTCCACAAAAGAATGTATAGTGAGCATTAGTTATATAAAATACCTCTTTGATGAGATCACACAATGCACCAACACCAAGACAAGCAACAGCAGTGTATACCAAATACGACTTATGCTCCCTCAAATTTCTACACGTCTCTGAAACAAACCTGGCAAAAGGGAAAACACAATAATGTCAGAGACCACAATAGAGCTGCGAAATCCTTTTCGATAAATAATTATTTTCAATCACAATAAGGGCAGCACATAACCTGTCCAAGTCAAAAGCATTAGTCCTCGGGCCGCCGCCACTGTTCTTTCTCCTGTTTCTCCTCTTCTTCCTCCTATTCTTGCTGCCCTTGCTCTGATGCTCTTGGTTTGCTACACTGTCATTCCCAACACTCCCCTGTACCGAGCCGTTTTGTGACTCATGCTCCACAAGCTCTCCTTCTTCGACATCGAGCATTTCGACATCCTCACCATCATCCTCAAAGTTATCATCATATATTGAATCTAATATGCTATCTTCCCCTTCCATATAAACTATCCAAATACTTAGATGAACAAAAACCAGAAATCTATGAGCAGTCTAATTCAAAAGAAGCCCTAATATGAATCGAAATTCTGATATAAATTTCAAAACCCTAAGTAATGAAGAACGAAAGAGAAAAGAAGAATCTACGAAGTTAATGATTTCATTTTAGGATATAGAAACCTTACCAATGCAGGAAGGGAGTGACGGCGATTGTGAGCAGAGACTGATGTGAATCCGGAGCTCTGATTAACGATGGGGTTTTGGAGCGACTGCGTTTCGTTTTATAGTCGAAAAAAGCCTTTCAAGGGTGTGGCGAGGTCAGTTCGGGTCATTCGGCTGTGAAGCCCAAGTTATCAAGCCCGATGTCAGTCCATTTGAACATGTGCGTGAGTGATTTGTTATTAACTATATGGAAAAATATTCAAACTAAGGGAGCCCTTCTAGTGAGGACCTCTAAGTTGAGGACTAGTTGAGGACTTTTCGGTTTATCCTGCTTTTCGATCTTATATCCACATCTTAACCGTTCATTTTATAAATATTTATGAGTAGATCATTTCTGCAAATTTTCAACTAAATTGAAAATCGTTAAGACATTCATAAGTGTGATTTACCAATTATGAACTTGAACGGTTCATGTTTAACAGATTTGGTTCGTCCATTGATTTGATCTAAAACTAGTACTTAACGATCACCAATTTGGCTAAAATTTTGTATGATTGATCTACTTATATAAATCTACAACTTCAACGGTTAAGATGTCAAATTTTGATCAAAAAGTTGGTATAATAAGTAATTAATTGAAAAGTCATTAACTAGTCCTCAACTTAGAGGTCCTCATTAGAATGACTCCCTTCAAACCAAAACTCTGGTACGTGACCTTTAGAAAACTTCAAAACAATATGTTATTTTTTTATTTTTGACTAAGATTTGAAACCGTTATCTCTGTTAAGAAAACTAATAGTTGAAGGGTACTCTCATCATTTCATATATATATTTTTATTTTTCTATCTTATCTTTATGTATATCTATCTCTCTAACAGATGTATTTTTTTTCTTGAATGAAAGAATGATCATTTAGAAAACTATAGAATCACATGAAACTCACAAGGCCTATAATGCATGCTTTTTATTATATAGAATAAAATAAACATATTGAAAGGAATTGGGAGTTGAGAGAGAAATGGGTTTGGGGTGGTTGACGGTTATGGCGGTTGGAGTGATGGTGGAATTGAGTTTAATCACAGATTACTTTACCAACTTAACCAAATTCTCAGTTCTTCATTTCTAATTTACTAGTCATACCCCCATAATTAACCAAAAAATCAATCTCTTGTTGAACAATCCCAACAGCCTCATAGACCCCTTGGATTTCTCTTTGCTGGAGGCCAACGAAAGGACAATAGAGGTCACCGGAGGTGACGGTCATATCGATCATTCCTAGTAAAGAGCTTCAAAAAATCTCCATCCAATGTACTCGAATGGTTTCCATAGATTGAGGATTTGCATATTCTTTACTCTGTCAATCAACTCTCGAACTCTAGTTAAAAACAAAATTGGAGGTTGTTGGTAGGAATGCACATTGGGCGAGGAAAAAGAATTTACGTCGCCAAGGCTGATTGGAAAAAAATAGTTCTTTTTAATTATATGAAAAAGGGTAAAATGGTCATTTCTAGATTATTATATATATGTTGTTAATTTTCTTAACGAAGATAACAGTTTTAGATACCAAACCTCAGTCGAAGTAAAAACGTGGGATACTGTTTTGAAGTTTTATGAACGTGAGATACTAAAACTTTACTTCTCTAAAAAATGAGACATTGTTTGAAACATTTTTTCACTTTATATTTTAGAATTTTTCTAAAAAATAGATAAAATCATTACTTATTCATGGTTATAAGTTATCCTGCGTCATAAGTAATTGCTATAAAAATAAATGACAAGATAACATCCCATATGCTCAAGACAAAAAGACCACCAGTGATATGGAACAAAAAAGACCACCAGTGATAAGCAATGGCACCATCCAACACTACATTATTGCCAGTAGATTCATTGAATCTGTCCATATTTGTTATTGAAGAGCAAGGAGAATATCTTAAATATTTAAAATATTTTTGATAATTCTTTAAAAATTTTATTTTTTATAGGTATTGATATTAATTTTTATATTTGTTGATATTTTATATTTAGTCTTTTTAGTCTATTTTTAGTCAAATAAATAATTTTTATATAAATTTAAAAAAAAATCATCAATATTAGATAATTTCTCCATATATTCATTAAAATATCTATTTTTTAAACCATTAAAATTTTGATAATTATCAATATTTTAATCTTTAAATGAGCCTATCCGAACCAAAATATCCAGAAAAGAACTAAAGCTGATGCGCGAGCGTTGAAATACTTTCCAAAAACCTCATAATCAAACATAATGATCCTCTTTATCATGACAACATCACTTGTTCGGCAAGCAATGTGACTATTTTGTCATATACCCCGTGATATTTTGAGTAGCATCTTTTACATGTAAATTACACTTTTATTCTATAATTTACTAGATCAAACTCACAACCTTACCATTAAAGTGTTAAAAGAAAAAACTAATTAATCATAAATATAAATTACAACTTCTCAACAAATACTCAAATGTAACTCAAATTTATCTTTTAATTATGCTCTATAAAATAGGTAATTTCAGAGAAATTTTTATATAAACGGTTATATACGTACATAACACGATTTTAATTATTTATATTTTTAATTATACAAATATTAATATTATATAAAATGTCGTCTATTAAACATATTTCAAAAATTTCAGTCCGTTTCAAAATACAGCTGAAACAATCTTAATTTCGGCAATATTTACTGCGACCAACGTGTACGTTCCAGATTGAACATCCTCCTCTGAAACGGGACCCACAGCTCTATCATCAAAAACATAACGAAAACGTGATCCACCACCAATAAATAAACACCAACACTTCAAAACCTTCATCGATACACAGCTTACCACCAATCAAAATCATATCCCAGTTCTCCGGAATCTGCCATGACTCGCCTGGCCACCGTCCTCCTTCTCTTCCTAGTCTCCCTCTCTTCTCCCGCCACCAGCGCCCGCGACCTCACCGTTGACGTCCTGCGCTTGCCGTCGGAGACTTCCAGATTCTTCGGCGCCGGCGACGATCAGCAAGACGACGGCACCGTCGGCACGCGGTGGGCGGTTTTAATCGCCGGCTCCAATGGATACTGGAATTACAGGCATCAGGTGATCAATTTGATCCATTTTCGTTTTGCTTAATTGATTTCGACGTTGAATTAGCGATTGAGGATGAAACGTTGATTTGTGATATGAAATTTCCAGGCGGATATATGCCATGCGTATCAGTTATTGAAGAAAGGAGGCTTAAAAGATGAGAATATCGTCGTGTTTATGTATGATGATATAGCTTATAATGAAGAGAACCCTAGGCAAGGAGTCATCATCAACAGTCCTCATGGTGATGATGTTTACAAAGGAGTCCCCAAGGTCTGTAATCCTCTTCTTCAGGTGTTGACTTTTAGGTCTGAATAGGTGGATTTTGTAATGGTTTGTATGATTGTGGCTGCAGGATTACACTGGGGAAGATGTTACTGTTGGTAACTTCTTTGCTGCTATCCTTGGAAACAAAACTGCCATTACCGGGGGTAGTGGGAAAGTTGTGGACAGTGGTCCGAATGATCATATCTTTATTTACTACTCTGATCATGGCGGTCCTGGAGTACTTGGTGAGTAATAGCAACTAAGACGAAACGATTTGTTGTTGTGTGAGGATCAAATTGGTTGTTTATGCGTATGAGTTGAACTAATAGTGTATAAAACTATAAATGTTATAGCTGAAGCACTGAACTTGATAAATGAATCACTGAACTTGAGTCTTATGTGTCATTGTTTTTTATTGAGATATCAAGTCTGTAAGTGAGAATATTGAAAGGTTTTTACCTTAATTTTCATAAGTTAACTATTTTCTATTCTACAGGAATGCCAACCAGTCCTTATATTTATGCCGACAGCCTCATAGAAGTCCTAAAGAAGAAGCATGCAGCAGGGACATATAAAAGCTTGGTAAGTTCTTGGTTGAACTAAGCATGCATCCTGCATATACCAATCGAGTTAGGCTAATTTTGTGAAGTGCAGGTATTTTATCTTGAAGCTTGTGAATCCGGAAGTATCTTTGAGGGTCTTCTTCCTGAAGGTTTGAATATCTTTGCAACTACAGCATCAAATGCAGAAGAGAGTAGTTGGGGGACTTACTGCCCGGGAGAGTATCCTAGTCCTCCCCCAGAATATGAAACTTGTTTGGGTGACTTGTATAGTGTTGCTTGGATGGAAGATAGGTATGCATAGTATTTCTCTCAACAGTTCTTAGTATACTATTCCCTTATTTTGTTTCAACAATAAGATTTCTCTCAAAATAGGAGAATACAAGTTTAAATAGAAACTTGAATTATGATACATATCCAAAAGGAGTCAAAGTATTACATCTTATTCTTTATAATTTCATGCAAATTTGTTTTTGGGGGTTCCTTGTTCTGTTTGTGTGAGTTCTTGGATTATGGATTTATGGTTCATCTTTATGTAATCATTGCGTTCATTTTCTCTTTCAAATGGAAGAAATAATTCTTATTTTTCATTTTTGATTCTGTGGCAGTGACATTCACAACTTGAGGTCCGAAACATTGCACCAGCAGTATGAACTGGTAAGAACCTGTTGCTTACTGCTTTGTTATAGGAAAAGTAGAGAATATGTGTGTCGGGACAAAAAGATCAGTTAGGTAGATTGATTGTTTATGGTACATTTTAAGTAAATGAGTAAGGTTCCTGTCTGTACTTTAAGAAAGATGGGGCACAGTCATTAAGGTATCTTGAGGTCTGATCAAGAATTATTTTGATTCCCTTACTTAATATGTCTTCCTGTTGGTCTCTAATGGCAATTATGTGATCTCGTTATGTGTTATGCGTTATGCTGGCACAGGTCAAATCAAGGACTGCAAGTGATAATTCTCCTTATGGTTCTCATGTCATGCAATATGGTGATATCCCGCTTAGCTGGAACAACCTATTCGTGTATATGGGCACAAATCCTGCAAATGATAACTACACCTTTATGCCTCAGAACTTCTTGAGGCCATCTTCAAAAGCTGTCAACCAGAGGGATGCTGATCTTGTCCATTTTTGGCATAAGGTTTATATCTCACATCTCTTTCTTCCATAACACTTATCTGTTGGTTTGCTTAATTCATCTGTGTATAATTGTAGTTGGAAATTTGTCAATTTTATCTCTTTGAATTATATGATCAAAAATTAAAAATTAGGATGGACATCAGCAATAATGTTGGGGGGAAACTTGATTTATATTTGCGTACTTCAAAATAGTTATGGAACTGTTAGATGATTTTGGGAAGTATTTCGAGATCTCTGCTATAAATAAAGGTCTAAAGAGCAGTGCAACGCTCTGCCTGGTAACAATAATCTGGTGTATTAATACATACTGAATGAAAACAATGTGGTAATAATTTGGGAGGTAGACCAAATTTAAAAAAGATACATGATTGGTCATGGGAGATAAATCTACGGGATAACTAGAGCGAACACAGTCTGATGCTATGAATATTTTTTTTTTAAATTGAAGTACAAACATGGTTCTCTTTTAATATAAATAATAGCCTTTCGTTTTGAGATTTGGTGCCTGGTCTTCTGAATAAAGGGTGTCATTCTTTACATTTATTTTCAATGTAAGCTGTTAGCTTGATGATGACAACTTTTCTTCTTTTTCCTTTGCTTTTTATGCAGTACCGCAAGGCCTCTGAAGGCTCAGCTAGGAAAGCTCAAGCCCAAAAAGAATTTCTTGAAGCAATGTCTCACAGAATGCATATAGATGAAAGCGTGAAACTTATCGGTAAACTTTTGTTTGGAATCAAAAAAGGTCCAGAAGTCCTCGGTGCTGTTCGACCTGCTGGGCAGCCACTTGTTGATGACTGGGACTGCCTTAAGACAATGGTACCTCCTGTTCAATGCACCGTTATTTCTGTTAACGCCTTTTTGATTCTGTTTTGTTGATGATTTCAACTTGAAGAGAAGCGTTTTTGTTCCTAGATACATGAAATATGATCATTTGTGCAGGTGAGGAGTTTTGAGACATATTGCGGATCACTTTCTCAGTATGGGATGAAACATATGCGATCCCTGGCAAACATTTGCAATGCTGGAATGACAAAGGAGCAGATGGCCGAGGCATCAGCGCAAGCCTGTGTCAATGTTCCATCTGGCCGATGGAGCTCTCTGCACAGGGGATTCAGTGCTTGATTTTATTTAAATTCTGGAATCCATAGGGCCGGTATCTGGTTCTTGGTTCTTTAATTAATCATGTCTTGGGATGCATTTCCAATGATTGTAATTCCGATTGCTTCAGTGGTCTGTAAATACAACACAAGCTCCTGTCCTAGAGGGCACTGTATATTTGAAGCTTGCCAAACATTAGAACTTTTGTTGTGTATGAATCTGTGTTACTTGTTTGCAATATCAGCAGGTGTATGTATACAGTAAACCTATCAGTATTTGCTTATAAAAGATTAAAAGTTTGGCTGGGGATTCTAATTCCTTGTATCTCGCCCTTTAAATTCGAATAGTTTGCATACAAAATAATAGGGAAGCAGCAGCTATAGTTCATATGCTAGACGTTACCAAAAATGTTCAGAATGTTCGACATTACACACTGTAACCCATCGTCGAAACTCCATTTTCCATAAGTAGACATTATTGCCAACAACTGGTCAAGAACCCGTTAGCCCCGTACGTATGCTTCAATTGCATGCGATTATTTTCGATCAGAGAAACCGTACCTCACGGAAACCTGTCTGAAAACTTTAAACCCGAGAGGCTGGTTAGTTCACCACCAGATAAAGCTATTAAACAAATTTAATCTGTCAGCATTAAAATAATAATCCGGGTGACGCAAATAATTGGAGCTTAACGCCGTAGAAGATTCTGTTACCTTCATGAACAGCCTACAGGATTTAAAAGAAACGGAGTTGACAGTTAAGGAACGGAGGAATAATAGCCGTCAGATATCAGATCAAAGCTCGGTGTTGGACGTGACGGAGAGTAAGCGGGGTGGTATAAAGCCTGGGTTTGAAAGGTGAGAGTGCATTTCGTTCCATCAGAAACAACAAGAAAAGGAGAGAAAAAAACAGATGCTCTCTGGTTCTGTAGAGTTTTGGCCTTCGTCTCTGAGGCCTTCACGATTTTTCTTCTTCTCTGTTTGTTTTCGGAATTGAAAAGCCGTTGAGGCAAGGATTTTTAGGGCTCGACTGTGTGTAATGTCAAGGATCTAATTCGAAGCTTCGTCTCTGTTTTCGTGTTCACAGAAAACCTAGAAGCTCGGGAGGGTACGAAACAGAGAATCGAGCTTTGATTTGTGTTGTGTTGCATCTTTGAAATATTTGTTTAATTTTGGTCTTGGTTTTGATTTTGCAGAGGCAGATACATTTCAGGAGTTTCGGAACGTGTTCCAAGTGGAATCGGTTTCGATTTACCCTGACGATTTTGAAATCTGACTGAAAGATTTTCCAAGAGGTGGCTGAGAATCCAAGGTTAGAGGTGAGGGTAGTTGGATTCGCTGTGTTTTTGTGAGCGATTTGTTTTTAGTGCTAATTCATCGGTGTTAGTTGATTTTGGTTCCACAGGCACATTTCAGCGGTTTCTTCAAGAATCCGTGGTGATACAACCTTGGCTGATTGATGAGTGTCATCGGAATCCTTTGTTTCTTGGCGTTAGATTTGCATTCTGCATAGTTCTGGTGCACCAGCCGAGCATGATTTTGGACAGGACCAAATTGTTGTGCGAGTTTAATCTTAGTTTATAGAGGTGAGGATTCATTGTTTCCAACTCACAGATCAGAAAAAATCAGCTGTCCTGTTTTCATCTTATTGTTCTGATTCTTCAAATTTGACACCGTTTTTACTCCATTTCTTCCATAGAGACTCCAATTCCTCTTTTATTTGTTTCTTTTGTAATCTGAGGACTGAGGCAAGGCAAACTCTTTTTCTGGTTTTTGATTTTCAAAGGCGGCCTGGTTTTCCGATACAATGCGCCGATAAGGATCCATCGTTGGCCAGAAATCTCTATTCGTGTTTTGTTAGTTTCGATTTTCCGTGATCTTCGTCGTCGTCGGCAAGAATTTTCAGTTTCGATTTTATGAACTCGACCTTGTTTTTGTTGAAAACTCTTCCTCTCCTCCCTCTTTCCGTTTTCAATTTTTTTCTGGCTTATTTCTCGGTCCAGCATTTGAAAATACTACTCCTGTCCTTTTTACATGAATAATATATGTTTGGATTGGAGCTCTTTGCTTCGAATTTGTTGTTGTAGCTCTTAGTTCTTCTGGAATTCGAACACCAGCAAGCACGAACTGTGTTGTGCTTGGTTTCCAGAAACTGAAGAAGCAATAAGAACAACGACGAAGAAGAAACCACCGAATTTCTCTGCTCCTTCGTCTCTGTCTAAATTCATTTCCACAAGCCAATTATTCAATCCTCATCTTCTTCCTCTGTTTGGATAGGCCTTGCTTTTTTTTAATTTCAATTCTGCCTTTTTTTCTCTTCATTGTGTGTGGTCTTTATTTCTTTTTTACTTTTAATTACGGGAGTTAATCCGGTTTAACCAACCTTGCTGGGTGGACAGGTGTACAAAGGGGAGATGGAAAGAGACCGTGGTGTGAGGCACCCCAATATTAACGACACCAAGAATTCTAGAGGAGATAGCTCACTGCTGTTGAGATCCAGTCCTGATAAAACGACGACGTCCGAGTTCGTTTTGCAGTGGGGTAATCGCAAGCGTCTCCGGTGCATGAAGATGCAGGTCAAGGACGACTCCAGCGGTGTCCCCGTTACCCGAACTACTGTTCGGATCGACCGCCGGGTCATTCGATCCGATAAAGACCAGCCCTCTAATAGTAACGGTTATTTGAACCTCCGTCAACGCCCGTCATCGCCGCTTCAGCGCGTCCTCAGGTGACCACTTGCTCCTCCCTTCCTTTTGCTTTTTGTCTATTTGCTTTTGCACACGATGTTGGCCGCGTTTGAGATTGACTCTCCGCTTTGTTGCCACTGTTTTCTTTTTTCCATTTCCGATCCGAGTTGTGTTGGATGTTGCGTTCAAATTAGTGGCGCGTGGTTGAGCTTCGCGTGTTTTCTTGTCGTTTTGTTTTGGGGATAATGTGATGGTATGTTCAGATTATGAAGTAGATTTGTGATAAAAAGAAGAAAAAGGAAATAAGTTTGCTTTTTTCGATGGCGAAGGAAATAAGTTTTTTTAAGATAAGTGTTACTGTGTTAGTTGCTTCAGGCCAAAAATAATAAAATAAAATAAAGGAAGTGTTTGTTGCAATCTGATCATAGCTTAATGAACTTTTTTTTGGCAAAATAGCTTAATGAACTTTGTCTAGGCTTATTGAAACTTTACGGCCGACGACTAATGAGATCTGGTAGTCTTGTATTGTTCAGCTGAACTTTGAATCTTAGAGGTTAGTATCATTGATTTCGTATCTATCCGTTTATTTGTTACCTTATTTAGTGTCTGCTGATCTGATCATACTTGAGTTAATTGAACCATCTTTTTGTGAGTGCAATACCTGTAGCAGGCTTGTAGTCCCTTGCTCACACTTGATTGCAGCTCATATGCATGTTAGACATGATGATAGCATCTGATCCATGAGACTGATCCATAACGACCCGATTCCATGCTTCTCATTGGAAACATGGACTGGAAATCTCTCCCTCCACTGAAATCCTACTTTCCGCCGTTGGATGCCTAATGCATTACACAACCTGGCCCACACACCCTACCAGATGTGGACACGTACCCTGATCCACGTCCCAAAAGCAGCCGTAGAACCAGCTGTCACTTTTGTACAGTGCCCCACATCCACATCACAACATCCCCCTCGTCTTTAATATCTTTTTTCATCAAAAGAAAAATAAAAATTAAACACGCTTCCTCCTTTAAAACCCGAGAGTACAAAGAAGCCAAAAACCACGTTCATTTTCTACGCAGATCTGCCACTACTGTTTACAATCCCAGAAAGCTTTTCCGATTCAGATCGCCCCCAGAGGTCAATCCCGTAATTTCCACACCACTTACAAAACTTAAAACTAATTAAATCATGGCTTCTCATTTTGGTATTATGATTACCATGTATTCTCATGTCTCTGTTATTGCAGAAACTCGGAGACTTCGAGTGCAGCAGCCATGAGAGCCCATCAGACTAGCTACGGCGGAGCTGGAAGGGGGATTGTATCCCCCGAAAGGGCCGATAAGAAAGGTGCATCTAGCAACCACCACCATAATGACAATCATCACAACAACCACAAGTCCGCCGCTTCCGAGACGGCGCACGATAGCAAGAAGGGCGGCTCGTCTTCTGGAAGCGGCGACGCGGCTGCACCGCCGATGGTGTGGCCGCCCAAATTCGTGATTGCCTTGACCAACAAAGAGAAGGAAGAGGATTTCATGGCCATTAAGGGATCCAAGCTCCCTCAGCGACCCAGAAAGAGAGCCAAGTTCATCCAACGCACCCTTAATGTAAGCTTTTCAAATTCACCTATCTCCTTTTTTACTTGCATTTCATGATTTAGTTAGGTCAACCTGTTATATATAGTAAAAACTGTGTAGTTCCTGTTCGTTTTTTGGATCTGGAAAGAGTTGCGTATCCATGGATTGGATTGTTGTTTTTTATTTACGTAATTGTAGTTGTGGCTTAGGCTGCTGGGTAGGACTGAAAGATCAGACAGCTGGGGGTTTAAGCTGTAGCAGCAGAAATTGGTGGGGGTGAAAATAGAATAAGAATTTTTGCTATTAGTCTTTAAGCCAAAGAGAGTGTTACAGTGACAGCGAGGCCCAGCATACACGTGTCGGTTAAGCCACCTTATAATGATTTGCCTAATAGTCTGTTCGCTGTCCGTAGCGAACGACATCGTTTTGTTCGTTGTGATTTGACAGGTTCCACCGGATATTTTTTAGTCAGTGGGCCTCTAACTGTGGCTAGCCAACATAAACGTGCATGTAAGGTCAACCTGTTATTGGGCTTGTGTAATATCTGAGTCTATGAGGGTATAATTGGATTTTTGAGTGGATGATAAGGTGGGAACGTGACTGGCTTGGACCGCACTGGAGAAACCAAAAGCACATGGCTTTACGCTCGTTATTGCGTGCCACGTGTTAAATGCATTATTTATGGAATTGTTTGCTTTTGTATTTTCCTATTTCCCTTGTATTATTGTGTTTCCTTAGTTATTGGCTTGCTTTACTTCCAAGTTATACAAAGTTGAGGTTGGGAATGTGACTAACGCAAGGCTGTTGATTGTAGCTGGTAAGCCCGGGAGCATGGCTGTGTGATCTGACCCTGGAACGGTACGAGGTCAGAGAGAAGAGGATTTCCAAGAAGGTACTGATAATGTTTTCCGATTTAGACGGTCATTGTGTTTCCTTTGATTTTGTTTCTATTTACGAGAGGTTTATACATTGTTGCGTTATACAGAGGACGAGAGGATTGAAGGCGATGGGCACAATGGTGGAGTCGGAATCGGAATAGAGGCCTTAGCGAACGAAGAGTGTTAGTGTATTATAGGATTGACTTCATGACACCGAAAGATCTTCTATGATCTGATGAATCTAGTTTTGTTTAGTGTTGATATGATCAAGAAATTGTAGAACTGTGTAAATCTTTACCTTTCAATCTATCAGAATAACGAACGGATTCATTTCGCGTCTTGTATACAAATTTTCTCTCTTACCAATGTTTGCTTAATCGGAAGAACACGAAGTTCCGACATCATTTCGAGCCAATTGACAGTGTAAGTCCTGCTAATTAAGAATCAACTCCAATGCCTCCCCCTATGCTCGCAACTTCATGAGGTCGTTATTACTATAGTGTTCGTCAGGACTTTGAATTGGTCATCGGGTTAAGTTTTAGTGTTCGGTAAGCTAGTTGACAATAGTGCTAAACTGGGTGATTGAAACCGTTTATTATTCGGTGTCATGTAGAAGAGTGCAGCTATTTGGACCTCCCAATTTGCTCAATATACCTCTCATTCTCTCCACATCTCCAATTTACTTTTAAATACTAGCATTTGCTTATTAGACCTCCATTTAAATTTCTAAAATAACCTTGTTTATATATTACTCTTATTCACTCATTAGACCTCCCATTCTTTATTTTTTTTTCTTTATTGACCATCAAAACTCATTATGTCTATAATAATAAATAAATAATCATCTAATTACGTTTTACTCTACATATTTTGATTATAATTTCATTTATGAACCCGTTGACAGTATTATGATCGAAACTCATCATATCTTCCTCAACATATATTTGATTCTTAGGTTCGGTATAACTTTATAATAAGGGTTCGGTATAACTTTATAATAAGGGAACTTTTATTAAGAAAAAAGAAATTAGTAAGGAACCTTGAAGAATTTGATTAATCCTATTTATAAAAGATTTAAATATCGATAATCATGAAAATTTTGATAGTTCAGAAAATAGATATTTCGATTGAAAAATTATTGAATCGATGATTTTTTTTCCAAAATTTA
This sequence comes from Comarum palustre, assembly GCA_951800085.1. Lineage (NCBI taxonomy): Eukaryota > Viridiplantae > Streptophyta > Magnoliopsida > Rosales > Rosaceae > Comarum > Comarum palustre. Next base: position 20,659,165 of record OX637583.1, read on the forward strand.
TATAAAAATTATAAATATAAAATATTAACAAAATATAAAAATTAATATGGATACTTATAAAAAATAAACATTTTAAGAAAATATGATATTTAAGACGTTATTTATCATTAAATTTCAATAATGAAATGAACCAGTCATCACAAGACCGTAAAATAGTCCTGCTTGTGAGATGAAGTAATAGGTTTGGTGTGGCTTTCTATTATGAATTATTGAATTGAAGAGCAAAATTTGAAAGAAAACAGCAAGTAAAACGCGTAAATTGCGTAGGTTACATCGTTGGCTCCATTCTAGATAAGGTAAACAGTAGTATAACACACAACTATTATAATAGCAATAGATATCACAAGGCAATGACTAGACTACCATTGGGACACAAATAAAACGTTAACAATGACTTTCCCCCATTTAAAGGGGTCAAGTTAATATACTATTAAAGGGTGCATTGTATTTTCAATTTCGATTTCAATGGGGATCGAAAACTGGTAAGGTTTTTTTTATGAAGAAAACTGGACTCATGATCACAACTGTTGGTGTGGTCCACTTTCAAAGGCACAGGAAGCCACACAAGGGTCGCAAAGGGTTTTCATAGAACCCACGTGCCCTGGTCGGTGAGATTATAATAGTCTAACCACCACTATTCCTTAAATCGCTTTCTTTCACAAATTTTAACCACGCAATTCTGTTAAATCACCGGCAAATGGTTGTGAAATTCTAGAATTACCGGTTTCAATTTACAGATCCATAAGAAATGACAAGGAAATTAACAATAAAAAGAGCGAAGACAAGAGATTTAAATGAATGAATTATTTACTCGTAATAATAATACAGATCCACATAAAGCCAGTACTAGTAAACAAAGCAGTGCAGTGCAGTGCAATGCAAACTCATCTCTCTCTCAAATCCCTATAGATCCAAACCACCGGAAACTACTAAAAATTCAAACACCGCTACTAATAGATATAAAAATAACCAATCGGAATAAACCAAACCCCTCTACACCACCCCATCAGCTGAGCCAAAGCCAAGAACTCAAACCCTGAGAGCAGATCCGAAGACGATAGCAACGGCGGTGGCGACGAGACCAGAAACGAACGACGGCGATATGGAGGCGGCGGGGGAGACGGGGCTGGGAGCAGGAGCCTCAGCTGCCTGAGCAACGCCGGAGAGAGAGATTACGACGACGAAGAAAGCCATGAGAGCCATCACTGAAGCTTTTGAGGCGGCCATTGTAGTTGAGAAGATTTGTGAAGAGAGAGCTAGGGTTTTGGATTTGCAGAGTGAGATCCGGAAATGATAATCGTAGTGAGAAAGTGGCCGCAGTGATGGTATTTATAGCACCAGGTCAGGGTTTCTTCGGGCAGAACGGGCAGCCTGCCCGGTCTCACAGGCTGGCTATTAGTTTGACAGCTCACGGCTGGTAAAAGAGTTTTTCCCGGTGGGGACCACGGGATTTGGGGTAACAAATCTCGCGTGAAGCGAGTGATTTGCTCTCAGTTTTACTGCTCATACGACGGCGTTTTGAAGACGTGCCTTAACGAGAGGCGTTTGCTATGGAGAATAGAATAATAGTTTCCGCGGGAATTTAGCTCGCGACGCGCTTAAATATAACGCGCGAATTAGAATCCGAAGTGTGCTGCGGAAACGACGTCGTGGTTGGCAGGCGTTAACGCCAAGCGGCGGGTATTTTCGGGTTTTTTGGTTTTTGGTTGTTTAAAAAATATTAAAGAAAAGACCCGCCAATCAGAGCGGTTACAGCGCACCAGAACCAGCGAGATTGCGTGACTTTTTGTGATTAGGGGCTCTTACCCAACGGGTGGTCGACACATGGAGAGTGAGAAAAGGACAGGCTGTTTTAATTTGTTTTAAGAAAACATATGACAGGTGTAGGGTGGAGATTTGATTCCGTTTGCTGCTGATATTTTTTCTGTTCGAGAACATTCGCTTTGGCATCATGAGTTTTGAGGGGCGCAAATGCATCTTGTAATTTACTACAATGCCCTTGTGCGGCGAGATATTTTACCATCGTATATTCGGTTTTATTGTTTCAAATTGGTGGAAGAAAGGCGGCTGTTTTTTTATTTACTGCACGGTAAACATTACACAGTGAAAATAGAGTTGAAAAACTTGCTTTCATTTACTATGGTTTAAAATTATTAGATCATATACAATATGATCTCAAGATGTCATCGTATCTTTATTCAATATAATAATTTTAAATAATCAAAACAATTATTAAACAAAAAAAATTAAAGTAGAGAAATTCAACTCAGAATCACACTCAATCAATAATGATGTATATTATTCTAAATTCAGTACAAAAATGTGAAGCTCGAGTAATTCTGAATAGGATGCTACTTCTCTGTACATATAATACTGTTCTGGACAGTGAAATTTGCCAAAGGTATATATATGCGTATTAAAGTGAAACCCAACTAGTAATTATGAGAGCAAAGTTAACTAAGTTTTCTTTCTGAGCATGTTCACCCCTGAGCTGGAGATGTTGATTGTGGCAGTGTATTTGTTAGAAGCCCAAAAACTTTAGTGATAAATGTAAGAGAGGTTCCATGGCATTGGGAGCAAATTTTCTTGCAAAGAGAAAGCAGACTGTAGAGTTTCGGTCATTGTACGTACAGCGATGACTCTCGAGCATCCACTTCATGAAATCCTCGGTGATATCTCCTCTGCCAAAGGTAGCAGGGTGAGGTCCGCCCCTTGACCAATCCACCCAAGTTATGCTTCTGTTTGCTAACATACTTCCTGCTTGAATGGTTAGCATGGTGGGGAAGTAGTGCTCGTCAACATAACATGCTGGTCTGCAGAACTCTTCAAATTTTGGGTAAAATTTTGTGTCTTCGACGATGGTGATAGCAAGCTTCCGGTTAACTTCAAACCACTGGGATCCCTTACGCCACTGGGTGATATTCACTTCAGGAGCCATGTTATTGTTGTAGCGTCCTCTGCCAAACGGGCCATGGTCATCAAACACGCCCATGTAGCTGTACTTGGACTTCCTCATGTACTCGTAAACGACAGTGAAGTTGCAGAGGGGAATGCATGATTCAGAAAGAAGAATGAACCATCCATTGGATATATCAAGCAATGCATTAGCAAGAAGTCTCCTCTCAGCATCACACATACTCATCCTTCCCCATTCGGCAACCTGTACAGGACAAAAACTAAAATTGCTCATATACTACAGCTTTGCATACTATTTCTATAAATCTGAACAGCAACACCAAGTTGAGCATGAAAAAGTTTAAACAAACAATATCCCTTTAATCTTCGTGTCACTGCCAAAAGCCACAAGAATAGAATGATCATTGGATAATCTACAAAACTAAACTACCATGATTCATGATTTGCTCTGTTGTTCCAAAACACCAACTAATTTTTAAGTGAGAAGCAAAAACAAGCAGAAAGTATCCCTCTCTACAAATCTCAGTTCTACCATCCAACATCATTCACATCCAACAGGAAACTCAATCTTTTGCAGGTCTCATCTTGGTTCAAACGGAATCTTTGACATTTCAGAGATTATTACAGGTGTTTATCATAACCAATCCTAAATCTGCTAGGGTCCTGAAGAGAGATGTAGTTTTATAAGAACAAGGGCCAGAGATTCATAGGTGAATCAAGAAGGTATTTGAAGAGTGAAGACTAAAGAGTGAAGAGTACTTTACTTTAGCTGTTAAACACATACTATTGTACAGGATGCATTTAGGTATCAGTGTTTTTCTTGTTATAGAAAAATGTTGTAAAAATTATACATTAGGCCAATGCTATCAAGAATAAAAGTAAGCAGAAACATAGAGATGCATCAAAGTTTTCTAATTTATACACTTGGAAGTCAAATCCATTGATTCTATTGAATTTTCAACTAATATAAAACTCTATTGATCGAAAAGGGCTCCTCCCTTCACTCAGAAATTCAGAATCATAGTTTATATCCTAAGTCGCTATAATCTCAGTGCTCCTTTGTACCCAAAGTTTTATGTTTTAAGCTTGAAAAACACAGCCTAAGTTTTTAGACGCAAGCAACTGTATTCAAAGCTCACCACAGAGAGTATGACAATCAACACACGCATAAACTCCATAAAGTATTTAGTGAAACTAATGGTAGAGTAAAGTACAGCATGCAATCTCATAAAAGGAATGAACATAACATAGACTGATACATACCTGGCTAGGAATATGTCTCTTATGAAAAACCGACGAAGGTGGGAAATTGGGCTGAAACGATGGCAATGAATGAACATAGATTGAATAAAGTCCTTCATGCCCCTTCAGAAACCTCTCCCAAATCGGTGCCAGTGGCAAAGGCCCCTTAGTCAAGAACATAAGTGCAATCTTCGGAACTCTCTCAAAAGGATAGTCCTTTCTCCTAGATGTAAAAGAAGCCCTCCACAACAGTTGTTTGTCATTCATAGTGTGCATCAAATTAGACGGTGGCTTAATCCACCTATCCAAACCAGTTGGTTCCTCAAAACATGGCTGGATGGAGGACGTGACTGAAGTCATTACATTACTAATCCCAAATTGTCGAATGGTGTATATACTAATCACTGAGAAAGTAACACAGAAAGCCAGAAAGAGCACAAACAATTGAAGCAGCCGAATCGGCAATGCCTTGGTTGGGCTTGTCCTGCTAGCAGTAACTCCCGGGTCCTTGCCTTCCTCCAATGGCACAACCCTTGATTGCATCACTTGCATCTTGAACTACACAACACAATAAAAACACACACCAAACCCCAACTCTATTCTGATTTCTACAAGCTATCTCCAATCCTCAAACCTCTGCAACCTAGTTCAAAACTGAATCTTGCAACACAAACGGTAGAGTTGACTCGAATCCAACCATGTCGGAATCTGAATCTCTTAGTTTTCTTCCAAACAAGTATAAATAGATCTGAAACTAATACTCGAGCAACTCAAACTCAACTTCTAGCACATGGGTCTTTCCCAAAACAAAGACTGTCAAGAACCTTAACAAAGATCCAAGATTGATATGGTTTTGCTTGGCTGGTGAAACAAAAGTGAAACATACCATATGAGTTTGAAGTATGAAAGTGAAGTCTGCTGAACTAGTGAAGACTTTGGATCCTTAAGAGCTTGAATCACGAAAGAGATTCGGGAGAGAAGAATAGGATGACGCCAAGCAGAGAAGACTTGAGAGAGTGTCAAGGTGCGTGACCAATAGGCTCAAATGATGAGAGCATGGAGTGTTTGTGTGACGAGTGAGTACCGATTACATGGGGGGGATTTGATTATTGCCTTGTGGAATCTGGGAGATTTAAGTTGGAGGGAGGAAAGCTGGTTGGCTTTGTCGGCAAGTGTCTATTTGATACTGATAAAATGGTAGTTGAGTGAGTTACCATTTTGAGTCGCTGGAAGGGTTAAGGTTAGAGCTCTCCTTATGAGATTCTTTACCATGCGGATGATCGAACCAGTGACCTCCTTACTACCAGGAGTATCACTGTGACATTCGCCTAACATGGTGGACCTAGCCCCGACCACTAGACCAAACCCACATGAGTTCGGCAAGTGTCTATGGCGCCGTGAAATGTAGGTCGGTAAAATCTGGTTTAGGCATATTTACGTGTATATATGTTACTACTTACTAAAATGAAGAAATTAAATGATAACTGTTATCCTTTCTCTGAAAAAAACTATGGATGCGTTTTTGTGGAAAAACTGTGGATGTGCTTAAATATGCCATTACCATTGTGTAGAGATGGTAAACGGGTCATAAAGTACGGACACGAGCACGACACGTTTAAAAGTGGCCCGACACGGTATGAGCACGCTACCGGCCCGACACGGCTCAAACACATAAGGTTTGATACTTAATCTTCTGCTACTGTTGAGATGTAGATACTGCAATCTTCTGTTACTGTTGATACTTAAGGTTGCTACTACTGTTGAGATGCAGCTATGCAATTTCTTGCTACTGTTGAGACTTGTGATTGTTGCTACTGTTGATACTTGAGGTTGTTGCTACTGTTGAGATGCAGATACTGTAATTTTCTGCTACTGTTGAGACTTTGAGGTTGCTGTTACTATTGAGACTTGAGGTTGTTGCTACTGTTGAGATGCAGCTACTGTAATTTTCTGCTACTGTTTAGACTTTGAGGTTACTGTTACTATTACGATGCAGCTACTGCTGGGCTGTTGTGGACAACTAGCAGGTTGTTCAGATTTGAAAGCTGTGGTGTTGATTTTCTTGCTAACTTTGAAATTTGTGTAATCTATTGGAACAGAGTTGGGATAGGGGGATGGTGGGAGCACTTTTGGTGGTGGTAATGATAGGGTATGGCAGTAGCACATTCTTTTGTCTTGTCAGGGCAGCAACACTTACATTTCTTTTTGGAAAGGCAGTAGCAGCAATAACATCGTCCTATTAGACAGTAGCAACTACGAGCATCCAAGGCAGTAGTAGCGACAAACATCTAATTTGACAGTAGTAGTGACAGACATATAATTCGACTGTAGCAGCGATAGACATCTAATTCACCAGTAGCAATCCAATAAGTTAGGAATAGTAGTTTTATAAAATATATAATGACAGATGTCAAGTTGTCATCAACTTGTCCTAATTTGTTAATTTGTGTCATTAAAAGTGTAAGATATTGTCTAAATGGTGTATTTGTAAACTGAAATTTTGCTAATAACTAATCCGTAAATTACTATAAAAACAAGGAACAAAGACAAGTCTTGGGAATAAAATGTGAGTGAACAATATGATGCAGAAAAGATCAAGAACAGAGGTTTGAGTCCTCTCCCAACACCAACTTGGTCGGCGAAGAACATTTGGTGACGACTAGGAAAATTGCAGTGCAGCAGCATCCCTCCTACCATCCCAGGCACTACTGCCACTGTCTCTAGCATCATTGCCCTGCACCCATATCGCCTCTGGAAAAACAGGTCGGTAGGCCATCGGAGAGACTTGACTGTCCAGTAGGCCATTTTGTCCATGAAAGTTGTGGGCAGGTGATGCTTCTGGAGATCTATGGAGGTGTCAGCTTTGTACGTCTCCCATGGTCTGAAACAACTCCATTTCCATTCAATACCGTCTTCCATGGTAATCTTGTTCTGCCCCACGCCCCAGTAGCTGGTAATACCCTTCTCCTCATCATCCTTTTTACCACCATGTGTCCGGTAACGGTGGAGTTGCTACGATCAGCCTCCTCTTGCTACTTCTCTTGATGATCGAGAGCGAGAGTGCTAGCACTACGGACCCTCTGAACGGGTTAAATGATGGTGCTATTGTTCCACAGTGCTTCCACGACCATATCCTTAAGAGGAATGATCACCGAGGACAATTGTTTGGCCGCAGGCGCATTGGTGGCGGCGGCTCTTGCTGCTGTAGAGAAGAGGCGGGCGCTTGCTACATGCGTCCCCGACTTCGCCATGTACCTGCAGGCATGCATGCGAGTCATCGCCATCATCTTGATCAATATTTTGTGGAATCAGAAAGAATGCAAGAGAACTGAGAGAGGTCATTTTCTTGTTTGGTTTTGTGACTGCCTGTTTGGTTTTCAGGGTTTAAGGCTTTGGTGACTTTGACTCAAATCTATAGGGTTTGTGAATTATGGATTGATATTGTGGTTCTTGATTTGATATGCCATGAAAAATAAATTCAATTTGCTGAATTTGAAATTTGAAATTCGGGGTTTGAAATTTGGGAGTTGAAATTTGGGATTTTGGTATGATTATGGTACGTAGCGGAATTTGAATACGAAATTTGAGTTTGTGGCTCTGATGTGGTATGGTGTGGTATGGGTCTGGCTGGAGAGAGACACGTGCGTCGAGCCGATGCTTGATAAGTCGAGCAGGTAATTTTATGCAAATTGTTGCTGCTAGTGGTGTGGTGGGGGCGGGTCTGCTATGTCAGGGAGTGATTCTGATGTGCTTCTCTTTTGTTTATTGTTTTTTCTTCAAAAGAGGTCTGATGATGGTGGGACAAGAGTTTGGCTGCAACTTGTGGTGTGGTTTGTTTGCCTTTTGTGGTGTTTTGTGTTTGGGTTTTGGGATTCGGTATTTGGGAAATTCAGGTGGTGATTTGAGTTTTGGTGGTGATTATGGGGGTACGCATCAGAATACAAATACGAAATTTGTGTTTTGGCTTTTGGTGTGGGTTCATGATTTGTTTGTAGATTTGGGCGGATTCAGGATTTGGTATGGTATTTGATTCAGTAACAATGCAGCGGATTTGTGGTTTTCAGATGCAGAATTGAACCGGCTCCGATACCAAGTAGAAAAGAATGGTTTGATAATGGTTTTCAAACGATATTATTATTCTCTAATGGAGGTATATATACAGATACAATCATGGATTTAATAGGAAAATAATATCTCATATATCTATACAGAATATTTAACCTCTATCTATAAGGAAAATATATATTTGAGAATATTCTACAAACAACTTGTGTAATCGTGTTAGTTATTTGTTGATCATTTATCTATATTGTTTCACACTTGTCTACTTTCGTAAGAGGAATTCTAGGTCGAATTCCTAACAACAATAAAATAGGAAATGCCTGTGAAGAAGAGTAGAAGACACTTACAGATTAAACCTTCCACCCACCACCGAAAACGAAATCCACAGGCTCATAGCCCATGCAGTCAAACATCATCAAGGGCTGATGAAGAACCCTTTTCGTGGTCAGTCGTTTACAAAGTCTGGCATCATTGTCACAGTCCCTTCCCTAGCCTCTCACAGAACTTGCACTACAAGCAAAAAAAGATGCAAAACACTACCTTATTATCTACAGCATAACTTCAAAAAACAAACTATACACTGTTATAAAATACTCTAACTCCTCAAAATAACTTAGAAAATGAGGAAGTGGATTTACCTTGCGAACAAGATCAGGGGCGCCATTGCGTTTGCTTAGGCTAAATCTCACAGCAACTTCTTTCTCAGTCTGCTCTCCACAGCAACTTCTTTCTCAGTCTGCTCTCCACAGCCCTAACATTTCAACTACAAAAGTAGAATGCCAAGATAATGTTATTGGGAGACAAAAAAACAAGGCAGGAGTTGTTACAAAGAAAAAAAATCGAGGCAGTAGAATCGGATGAATATTTGGTTACGTTATGGGCAGGATTAACACGAGGCTCGTATAGCCTGCCGTTCACCTCAGGTCCTATGACATGACGCTTTAAGGACCTGGGTGTTTTCATGCTCTCGAGCAGGTCATAAAGCTTGTCAATGTCCATGTCGCGGACGGTAAGAGCTATAGGATCAACTCTTTTATTCCGGTGAGTGACTGGTTTCACCTTGTAAACTGAAGACCAAGAAATCCTTCTCCCCGTGCAGCTTAAAGGCCCGGAAGCAATGCAGTTTAAAGGCTGGGAAGCAGCACTGCTGCCTATGAATGAAGGACTTGTTGCCGTAAACGTGGGCCGATACTGTTGAGAATTCAAAATTGGTCTTGAAGATTTTCGGCATGGAAAAGTTCTCCTATTCATGGTGGTTCTCTTCTGAAATTTTCCTTCTGATAAGAGGAAAAGGGTAAAGAAAACTAGATGTAAAACGGATAACAAAGAAAAGGGGAAGTCTTTGGAAGAGGAAAATACGGTAAAAATATAGAAGCACGAGTATCAAAACCATCACAAATCAATGTCGCGTCTTCAACCTCAAGCATACTGTCCAACTTAAAATTCTTCGCAAAACATGTGAACTGTGCTAACTGTGAACCACAGTTACGCAGTTACTAGTTAATACAATTCTCAGGCTAGTTCTGCAACGAGACATATGTTCATAGAACAATTTCAACACGTGACTTGAACTTTAAAAACCAAAAGTCTATTCTCACTCTAGTTTTTCAGCACAACAAAAGAAGAAGAGGGCTTGGAGATCATAACCGGGCACTCTCCCTTCTCATCATATTCAGCAAATTCATTCTCTGACAGGTCAACATCGTCAAAGGTTGTCCCAGCCAACTACAAAAGCAAATAAAAGGTTAAGTCATTAATCATTATGAAGATATGTAACTGCCACAGTTGGTAAGAGGAGAGTAATTAGTAAAACATCTGAATCGACACTATTAAGAAGCTAAACTTTCTAATGAGACTACCTCGTTTTTTTCTTCAAAAACTCCACAAGTAGATGATTCAAAAAACGCAATTCATCAGACTAGGATCTAGTCTTCTGTTTCCCTTTCTTCATTCTAACTTTGATTCTCAACCCATAATCAGCTAATGTCATACTAGGGTAAGGAAGGAGTGGATATCATAAGCAGGAGCTTAGATTACTATTTCACAAGCTTCCTTATGAAAAAAAAAGGGAGCCTATTCGGTGCACCGGGCAGTGCAGATAACCTACCTAAAAATACTGACGTGGCTGTTAAATGAAAGGAAACGGCGGTGTCTTAAGACGTTAAGGATGGGTTAAAGAGCATTGTTACTGTAAATCACACCTTATTTGGGAATGAAACTCAATCCGCCGCAAACCTCATTTAGCATACCAACCGAAGCGGTTGCTGTGGTTAAGATAACCACCCGCTATGGATACCCTCCTCCACAGTCCGTCATCCATGGCCAAGCGACCTTGCCCCTCCCAAAACCATAGACCCCCAAACCACCTCAATCTCCTTGACCGCGACCACCTCCTCGGGTCCTTCCTCGATTTCTCCGACTCCCCGCCCTTCGCCATCGATCTCTCCTTCGAGCGCATCCTCGACTCCCGCGACTCCGACGCCGATCAGACCAAGCTCATCGATTGCGCCTTGCAGTTGGGATCGGTGCTCCTCGAGGCTGGGAAGCGATCGGCGCGACGGCGAGCCTCCAAACACAACTCCGCCGCCTGGGCTCTCCCTCCTGACCTCACCATCAAGGTGAGTATAGGTTTTTACTGTTTAGATTATCGAAAACAATAACAACCAAGGAATAATATACATATCATCTCTCTTCTTCTTCTTCTCCAAACAGAACTCAGTTGTGTGCTTCTTCTTCTTCTTCTCCAAACAGAACTCAATTGTGTGTTAAGGCGAACAACAACACTCAATACAGCATCGTCCGAAGAAGAGGACATACTCGCCTGAAGAAGAGGACATCATATTGGGTTATTGTAGATGCAGCAGAATCGTTGATTTTGTGAGTGTGACCATCTGGTAATATTCTTCAACTTTGTATGAGTAATTTGGTAGAGGTGAGGCAGGACTGATGTTTGATGTTAAATTTCATAGGAAATGGAATCATCTGAGGTGAAGGGTAAACGGAGAAGGTTGGTGGCCGGAAAATTGGTAAGTCTCTATTGCACGTTGTAATTCTATTATATTTGTTTCAGTATTAAAACTTGATCTGCAGCAGATTCATCAGGTTTTCTTGCATTTGATGAAGTCTTAATTGTTGACGAAAGGCGATATTGAATGCCTGCGACCTGGGAAAAATATACAAAGCAAGGTGATATGATATCTGAGATGTGTAATACATATGTCATTTTAATTTTGACAATTGAATGGCAATAGCTATCGTTGTGTTTAGAATTTGAGATTTTATTAATGTTGCAACGGTTTTGAATATGATCAGGTGATAAACATATACGCCGCATACTTGTGTGAAGCAGAGCGAACCACATGGTTTTTTTTGACTTATTTTAATGTATGCATATAAATAAATGTATCAGTTTCCCTTCTGTCAGTTAGATTACGCGGTTGAGAATATAGCACATTATTGCATTATCATTTGTTAGGAACGATGTTCGGGTTCAGGCAAGCTATAACTGTGATTGCATATATGATTACAAGTACAAAATTACCAGTTCTATTTTGTCCTTGCAGATGTTGCTGGTACAGAAAGTTTTTGCTAATGATATGAAAAAACCCGGTGACATATATTATAATTTTCCCTCATTTGAAGTAATTGTTCCGAAAGGCAACAGATGGGATGCGAATGGTTATGAAAGTGGCATATATGTGATGAGACAGATGACATTTTACGGTGAACCTTGGTATGATGGGGTAGGTGATCTTGCCTACATATTAATGTTTATGTTCATAAAGCTTGACCGTCGTTATTGTAACTCCTTTGTGTTCATCATATCAGTTTGAGTCTGTTAAGGAGAGGACTGAAATAGCATTAGAAATTATGAAGAACTCTAAGAATGAGGAACTCAACAGCATCAGAAAGTCGGTCGGTCTACGTGTACAGGGTAATAAGAAATCCCATAATGATACCAGCGACCACGTATGTGATGCAAAAAAGGAGGGAGTAAAGACGGTTGATAAGGGATACATTCCAACTGGCCGAAAGATGAGGTCCCACCGAAAGAGAAAGGATCCTGCATGACAATACGCCACATCTTGTTGGTGAATGTCCTATTGAAAAACTCAAGTAATTAGGTTTTAATATTACCCGTATGGAATAACTTATTTTGTATTACATTGGACTCCCCTAAGCAGCAAAAAGAGTGTGAATTTTGAACAGCCATGTCTGAACTTTGATTACTGTTTGCATGGTTGCAGGATTGGTTATTGTTCTGTCTAGGGATGGCCATACGAAACCGAAAACCGAAAAAAACCGAACCGGAAGAAAAACCGAATCGAAAAATAAAAACCAGACCGAACCGGGTATGTATGGTTCGGTTTGTGGTTTGGGGTCCGTAGAAACTGGACCGGACCGAAAAACCGGAAAAAATAAATAAATAAATAAATAAACTCATGAATTAAAATGACTTTAATTATGTAGTAGGAAGGAAAAAGACTTTAATTATGGAAGAAAAATTATCAAAAATCTCGTAATATAAGATGTGTTAGGAATGGTGAAATACGGCTATGGTTTAAAAATCATGTAATTCTGGCAATGTCTCGGTGCTGATAGTAGCGGTCAACCCTATTTATAATTATTATTCCATTTGAGGAGCCCTATCGTCGGAATCACAATATGCATACTAATGTTGTATAACTTGTTTATTAGGTTTTAAGCAAATGCATAACTTTATGAACCAACTCTACATAGAAGCAAAATTATCAAAAAACTCGTGAAATAAGATGTGTTCGGAATGATGAAATACAGGTCTGGTTAAAAAACCACGTAATTCAGGTAACGTCTCGGTGCCGATTGTAGCGGTCAACCCTATTTACCTTTATTATTCCCTAGGGGGAGCCCTATCGTTGGAAGATAAATGTCCTAAAATTTTTATATGGGCGGTTGCGTCTCATCTACGTAAGTGTTTTTCGTGTAGAAGGTTTGACAAAAATACGTAATATAGAGGTAGATATGAGTGTTTCCGTGTGATAAGTGACGATAGATCAGGGTTGACCGTTTTGATCGGAATGATGAAATACTGCTCTGGTTAAAAAATCACGTAATTTGGGTAACTTCTCGGTGCCGATTGTAGCGGTCAACCCTATTTACCTTTATTATTCCCTATGGAGAGCCCTATCGTCGGAAGGTAAATGTCCCAAAATTTTTATATGGGCGGTTGCGTCTCATCTACGTGAGTGTTTTTCGTGTAGAAAATTTGACAAAAATACGTAATATAGAGGTAGATATGAGTGTTTCCGTGTGATAAGTGACGATGGATCAGGGTTGACCGTTTCGATCGAGCCCTTAACTTTGTCGGATCCAGTTGAATTTTTTTCCACAGACATCTTTCGTCATAATGATCATATCTGACGGTCGAATTTTAATTTTTGACTTTTAGTCATCGGAATCACAATATGCATACTAATGTTGTATAACTTGTTTATTAGGTTTTAAGCAAATGCACAACTTTATGAACCAACTCTACATAGAAGCAAAATTATCAAAAAACTCATGAAATAAGATGTGTTCGGAATGATGAAATACAGCTCTGGTTAAAAAATCACGTAATTCGGGTAACGTCTCGGTGCCGATTGTAGCGGTCAACCCTATTTACCTTTATTATTCCCTAGGGGGAGCCCTATCGTCGGAAGGTAAATGTCCCAAAATTTTTATATGGGCGGTTGCGTCTCATCTACGTGAGTGTTTTTCGTGTAGAAGGTTTGACAAAAATACGTAATATAGAGGTAGATATGAGTGTTTCCGTGTGATAAGTGACGATGGATCAGGGTTGACCGTTTCGATCGAGCCCTTAACTTTGTCGGATCTAGTTGAATTTTTTTCCACAGACATCTTTCGTCATAATGATCATATCTGACGGTCGAATTTTAATTTTTGACTTTTATTCATCGGAATCACAATATGCATACTAATGTTGTATAACTTGTTTATTAGGTTTTAAGCAAATGCACAACTTTATGAACCAACTCTACATAGAAGCAAAATTATCAAAAAACTCATGAAATAAGATGTGTTTGGAATGATGAAATACAGCTCTGGTTAAAAAATCACGTAATTCGGGTAACGTCTCGGTGCCGATTGTAGCGGTCAACCCTATTTACCTTTATTATTCCCTAGGGGGAGCCCTATCGTCGGAAGGTAAATGTCCTAACATTTTTATATGGGCGGTTGCGTCTCATCTACATGAGTTTTTTTCGTGTAGAAGGTTTGACAAAAATACGTAATATAGAGATAGATATGAGTGTTTCCGTGTGATAAGTGACGATGGATCAGGGTTGACCGTTTCGATCGAGCCCTTAACTTTGTCGGATCCAGTTGAATTTTTTTCCACAGACATCTTTCGTCATAATGATCATATCTGACGGTCGAATTTTAATTTTTGACTTTTAGTCATCGGAATCACAATATGCATACTAATGTTGTATAACTTGTTTATTAGGTTTTAAGCAAATGCACAACTTTATGAACCAACTCTACATAGAAGAAAATTATCAAAAAACTCATGAAATAAGATGTGTTCGGAATGATGAAATACAGCTCTGGTTAAAAAATCACGTAATTCGGGTAACGTCTCGGTGCCGATTGTAGCGGTCAACCCTATTTACCTTTATTATTCCCTATGGGGAGCCCTATCGTCGGAAGGTAAATGTCCCAAAATTTTTATATGGGCGGTTGCGTCTCATCTACGTGAGTGTTTCTCGTGTAGAAGGTTTGACAAAAATACGTAATATAGAGGTAGATATGAGTGTTTCCGTGTGATAACTGACGATGGATCATGGTTGACCGTTTCGATCGAGCCCTTAACTTTGTCGGATCTAGTTGAATTTTTTTCCACATACATCTTTCGTCATAATGATCATATCTGACGGTCGAATTTTAATTTTTGACTTTTAGTCATCGGAATCACAATATGCATACTAATGTTGTATAATTTGTTTATTAGGTTGTAAATAAATGTGCAACTTTGTGAACTATAACCATTTTTCACTATAATAATAATAAGAAGAAAAATTATCAATTTGAAAAAAAAACCGAAAAAAAAACCAAACCGCACCGAACCGTAGGTGTGGTTTGGTTTGCGGTTTGGCCTCTTGAATAGTAAAAAACTGAACCGAACCGAAGTATAACATTGGTTTGATTCACGATTTGGGGTATAAACCGAACCGAAGTGGACCGGAGCCAGCCCTAGTTCTGTCAATGGAAAGTTATCGCACTTGCTTGAACCCGTCTATATTTTTATGCTATAGCATCTCCACGTATCAAAATGATTCACAACAGGATAGATTATCAAGCAAAATGTATATTTCGCCTTCATAAATCTGGATCTTTAGAGGATATATAGACATAAAAGTAAACCTAACGTTCATCGTATTAGTCACTTCTTAAAAACATAATCAATTACACGTCACTTGTTCTTCAAAATCCAGTAAGTGTGCATACAGATTTGCATGAAGGTCGTTATCTTCACAAAATGAGTTGAATAATCCACTACAGATAGTCGTTTATGGATGCTGAAATTGAAGCAAACCTCGACTCAGCCTTGTTCATAGAATACCAGATCTCGTTCTCTTTGGCATTCCATATATAATATCCAACGACTTCTCAAAACACGTGGTGTGTTTGTTCAAACGTGCAACCACGTCAGTAGACATATACGAGAACTGTGATTTACCGTTGTGATTCTCATTCTCACGTTGCCGTTGTACTAGCCTTATGAGAGGAATATCTGCGTCCAAAGAAGACACCGTGGTATTAGTTTGGTCTTCACTATCAGAAGTGAATCCCGTTTTTCCATCTGACACCATTTCTTTTGGTGTTAACAACACTGGCCCTGCCTCTTTACTGTTGGTATATGTTGCCTTTGATTCCTGCATTAATTAAAGGCAGAAACATAATCACCTAATAATGTCACGTATGAAAGACTGAATGACATTACATTGCAGCATCACTGTTTATGACTCAATGATAAGTGTGTCAAATTACAGGTTAACGACTGTATTACCTTCATAACACACTCAAGACATTTGTGTAACATAGAAATTTCCTTTTCCTTGACCGAAACGCCGAAAGCAACTATAAATTTCACCAGGGCAGCTCCGCGTATGAATAACTAACCAGATCTCGGCAGCTTCAACACGGATCAATTCGTAAGAACGAGGAACTTCACATCTTGGCAGCTTCAACTAAAATTTCAACCCAGATTTTAATCGATGTCGCAAAGACGGCGGCTACAGGGACAAATACTGGTGGGGAAAAGCAGTCTCCCTCCATCAGAACAAGGATTGTGTCGAATTTCACATACACAATTTGTTCTGCCACTTCCCGGCTGTGATTGAGGCGATCAAGAACGCTGGAGAGATTGCAGGGCTTGACCAGGATGAGATGAAGAAGAAGAGGATTGTGCTTAAGAGGAAGTATGATAAGGAGTGGAATGATCCGACACTTTTCCACTGGAGATTTGGAAGGCAGTAAGAGGGGTCGATGTTTCAGAAGAGAGAGGAGGAGAGAGACATTAGTCACATTAGAGAGGAGGAAGAATGACGAAGATGGATGAAGACCGAACTCAGCACCTTTCAGTTTTTACCTCGACGGAACCTAACGGAGACTTAACGACGCAACTTTACTGCCTAGTTGACGTGTCAATTTGGACGGTTCCTGATGGGTAGGTCAGCTGCACCGCAGGTGCACTGAATAAGTCTCGAAAAAAATATTATAGCAGCACTTTTCCAGTCCTGACAACATGGGATGTATCTGTTACTACATTTACCATAAACGAGAGATGTATTTACATCAGGGAACACAGGAGAAGAAACATCACTACTTTATGGAATTCCCAAATCTTCTTGAATAAGCTACACTAATCATATAATATGAAGTGACCTGAAGGTTATAATATTACACAGACCTATTCTCATCAAAGAGAGCTTAAGTGTCTTAGTCAGACTTTTTTTCTACTAAAAAAACTACAAGAAGTCCAAGTGTGGGAAAGAATTAGAAATCCAATAAGGAAAAAGGACAGATTAGTGGTCCCCTTGCCCACCGGGAGAGGAACAGACTCGCTCAAGCTCAAAGCGGTTTCCTTCTGAGTCAACTCACCACAGCTCTGGCACCGCAACTATAAAATTCCAATGACCCAAACAATGTTAATCAGTACATCTTCAAATTTGTAAAAAGATGAGGTCACGAGGATGACGATACCTTGAAGAGATAGGTGAATTCGGGATCGTCGCAGCCGTTTTGGGGCTGAAGGTCCCATGTCCTTCTGGTCCGGAAGACACGACGTCGCTTTGGTTTCAAAATCTTGATATTTTGGGGTACTTGGGGAGGGTAATATGTTTTCTAAACACATGGCTTTGGAAGTTGACAGAAAATTAAGCCAACTTAGAAAAGAAGAGGAAGAAGAATGGATGCTGTCCGGAAGGAACATTCCGGTGCGAAGAATCAGAAAAGAGGAACTGCTCCGAGCTAGCTCGGCTGAGGCCTACGGAAGGAAGAAGCATACCTCTTCTCGTCCTCATGCTTTGCATGACTACTCTAACACTGGTTACAGCATCATCAGAAGTTCAGAACTGTGTACCTTCAACAAGCAAATCACTCGGTACGTGATCATTCTCATACGCAAATTCAAATGGTTCTAATTTAGTGATGGAGATGGTGTTATATAATGTGATGAATGACAATGATGGTGTTTAAAGAATATTCTATATACTTAAGCTAGCTATCATTTTCTCTTATACAAATTGCAAATGTTCTACTTCAGGTGAATCCTAGTGTATGGTCTATTGGACGGTATGAGTTGATCAGCTTGAATCAATTTCCAGTTCTATAAGTTGTAAATAGTTGACATGACGTCCATGCAAGCAGGTCGATTATGGTTCGCAGAAAACAGGTTGCTTCGATCTCACTTGTCCAGGATTTGTTCAAACTAGCCATGAGATTGCTCTCGGTGCTGCAATCTACCCAATCTCCGTCCGTGATGGCCTTCCATACGAAATCATTGTCTACATCTTCAAGGTTCGAAAAACATGTACATAACATAGCATGTGATATGTCACGCAAGAACATTGGAAGCATTGTATGTTAGCAATGTATATCAAGATGACATTTCTTAGTTTTCGTTTGGATTTCTTTAGGACCCCGTAACAAGCAATTGGTGGGTGCAATACGGGGAGAACATCAACATCGGATACTGGCCGCCGGAGTTGTTTGTGGCGTTGCGAGTCCACGCAGAAGCGGTAGAGTGGGGAGGTGAAGTGTATAGTGCAAGAGTGGGTACTAATCCACACACAAAAACAGGAATGGGGAGTGGACAGTTTCCTGATTTCTTTGGGAGTTCAGGGCTCATAAAAAGAATTCATGACAATTCAGCTGACCTCAAATTCCCGGAATGGGTTGAGACTTATACTGATGAGTTCAACTGTTATGATGTTGATCATGTTTCTGACTATCTTGAAGATCCTGAGTTGAGTGAGTTCTACTATGGAGGGCCTGGCCATAATCCCAAGTGCCCTTAATCACTAAAGCTAACTTGTTATGGGATTACTAGGAATGGCGCCACTAGCACTGTGTAACAATTTTTCATTTTTTTTTCAATTACAATTTTTCTTTATGCATTGGATTATACTGGTTAAGAATTATCCGTTTTCCATACTTTGCAATTAGTCTATGAAGAATCTAACACCATAATCTGCAATAAATCATACGAGAAGCCTACAAGAAGCAATCAAATACCATTATAATTAACATTGAAGTGATACAGTTCCAGTAGCGTTCACCTGGTCAGTAAGTGATCATGAAAATCTTGGCCAATCACCCTTATATGTATACATAGAACCTTCCTTCTTCCCTTTTGGATTAGCATTTAATCTTTCTTATTCTGACCCAATATAAATTTCCATAAGAACCAATACCAAATTAATATAAATGAACTGTTTCATATGCATGTATTGGGAATTTGACATATGGATGGTCAAAGACATTATATAACTGCGAACTTTGTCATCACCTTGTTACCCTCATCTTGTTTCTATTTCCCTGGTTCTGGACTAAGGAAGAAAGATATCAGAGAATATGGGAAGGAGGTCTATAATGCTTTTGCTAGCAATGCTGGCTGTGATTGTTCTTAACGGTAGTGATGCAGTAGATGTAGATGTGAAGGCTAACGCTAAGAAACAGTCTATGGAAATTGGTAACAAGTTGAAACTTCTCAATAGGCGCGGAGTGAAGAGTATTAAGGTCCATGACTTTTCTGTCCCATTTTAGCATTCTGTTATTTCAGTATAGCTTGATTATGTGATTTACATTATCGACTTATTTTCTGATGGTTTAAACTTTGGGGTTCATCTTCTTGTAGAGTGAGGATGGAGACATTGTGGACTGTGTTGACATCTACAAACAGCCTGCTTTTGATCATCCAGCATTGCAGAACCACAAAATTCAGGTCCATTTTAAATTTCAATTCTTCCTTTTTTTTACCTTTTTATTTCAGTTCGTTAATTAGCATAAAACTACAGTTGATTTGTTTCCCAATTTTTGATGTACTAATTGATGTCCTTGTAATGCAGATGACACCTAGTTTTCAATTTGCTTCACAGGCTCCTAGTCCTAGAGTTAGTCCTAGTCCTACTCCTGGTCCTAGCTGGAGTCCTGTACAAAATGATCATAATTCCTCTCAGCTAATCTCGCAATATTGGCAAAGGAACGGAAGCTGTCCAGATGGAACCATTCCCATTAGAAGAATCCGAAGGCGAGACTTGCTGAGAGCTGCTTCACTTGAACGCTTTGGGATGAAAAACCCAGCAACAAATTCCTACTCAACCAATGATGACATAGGGAATGTGTACATTAACAAAAAAATAGTGAATCTTGGTCCTCAAATCAATCGTTCTGTGAGTGTCATTTATGTCAATGTTTAAATTGAATCTACTTGATGTACTAGTGCAGTTATGATTGCTATTGCTATATGAACACCTGCAGGCTGCGGTTCTTGTGACTACTGGATACAGTTACATAGGAGCTCAGGGAGACATAAATATTTGGAATCCAAAAGTCGAGTCACGGAATGAGTACACTACTGCTCAAATCTGGCTTAAGAATGGACCTGGCAATGCATTTGAAAGTGTCGAGTCAGGCTGGATGGTAAACCCAAAGTTGTATGGTGATTCAGCTACTCGGCTTTTCGTATATTGGACAGTAAGTACTACATGACTACATCCCACTATGAGAATGTCAGCTCTTGCTTTACAACATGAAATCTTCTTGTCTCACCAATCTACTGCTAATCTCAGGTGGATTCATACAAATCAACAGGATGCTTTGATCTAACTTGCTCAGGATTTGTGCAAACTAACAAGGACATTGCCCTTGGTATGCGGCTAGGACCTGTATCAAGTGAAGGAGGACCCCAATATCAGACCACTTTCAGCATCAACAAGGTTTTGCCCCATTTCCTTTGGTATATGCATTATCTTCACATTGGATACCTAAATAATGTGACCATTCCATTTCAATGTTGAAGGATCCAAACACAGGCAACTGGTGGCTACGTTTGGGTCAAAACATCCCGGTAGGATATTGGCCACCAAGTCTCTTCTCCTATCTGAAACGAGGTCCTGCAACATTGGTCGAATGGGGTGGGGAGGTGTATAGCTCCAAGGTGAAGAAGAGTCGTCCACACACTGCAACTGCAATGGGAAGTGGGAATTTTGCTTCAGGCTTACATGGATATGCTTGTTACGTGAAACAAGTGAGAATTATTGATTATTCAAAGCAACTGAAGTACCCAGAATGGGTAGGCACTTTTGTTGATGAAGGAAATTGCTACTCTGCACGGAACTATGCTAAGTCACTTGCCTATGAACCTACATTTTACTTTGGAGGACCTGGTCGTTATTTTATGTATTGCCCCTGAAAGATGGATGCTCTAATTTCTTGCTACGCCTTTGAAAATAATGTACAATGCAAATCTTGTACCGTGTATCATGGATATGATATCTTCTAGTTAAACTGCAATGAAATTCAAAATATGACAGATAACTCAGAAGATATGGTAGTAATATCATACATTGAGCCTATCCATAAATTTATCTACACATGAATACAATAGCACAAGATCAAAATGTATGAAAGAACAGAACAGAATATCATACCCCACAAAAGGGTATAAGAGCAAATGATGATGCCCACACCAACTTCGATAAATGAAGCCAATGTCATTTACCAGAAATAATATTTGCTATAGACTTGGTCATACTGTTTTCTCTCTTCTTGAATAGATTGGAAAATTCGAGCAGCTGATGCAGTAGCAGATCTAGGATTGTGCGGGACAACTCTTATAACTCGTGTTGCCTGGTTTGATTCATGAGGTTGGGAAACTCGGTCTGGAACTGCTGGAACCGTGGGGAAAAGTTGAAGCGCATCACTTTCACCAGCTGTTTGATCTGTAACAATTGGTGCTCTATCACCAGGACTATCAGCAGTACTTCCTTGTAACTCACAGGGATTTAATGCTCGAGACTTCATGGCACGAGGAATAGCTGCATTTTTGGGTGTTGGCATATTACACGAACTTTGATGCTGCAAATTAGAGTTTCCTGACATTTGATCGGTTGGACCATGCAAACCAGGTCCAGCAAACCAATTCATTTGTTCAACAGCTGAGCTTGACATGGTGGAATTCATTACAGACATGCCGTATGGAGAAAAGTAAGTAGGATGAGGGGCAGGAAGAACCCCCATTCCTTGATGATGAGGTCCTGGAACCCCAAATGCTGGTTTAATGAAGTTGCCCGTCATGGGACTTGAGCCAAAAGGTCCACATCCTGCACAAACTGCTCCGACAAATCCAGGTCCATTATATGGCTTGTACACAAGTCCTTCGGAAGGAGACATTACAGGAATTAAATACTGATGACCAGGTGGTTGATGGAAGCACCAAGGATCTGCTTTATTGTCAGCAGGCAAAGGTGCTGGAGGAGGCGGATTCCCTACACATGGCCCATGCTGTGAAGGCTGGTTACAATTTTTCACCGAAGAAAGAGAAGCTTTCCCAACTGCATTTTCAGCAGAACACTCCATTTTGTTATTTGGCTTATCAGACTCATGCTTGCGCTTTAGTAGTAGTGGCTTTACAACATTATCTGCCGGGAGTTTCTTTGCAGGAGAACCCCTTAAGGATGTGCCTAGGAAAGCACTATCTTCAAGCAAAAGATGTGGAGATCCAGCAATCAGTCGTTGGACCTGTGAGATCCAGCAAAAGAAAGCTAACCTTCTTTTTTAAAATACAATATGGCTGATTTCATAATGAACCAGTGGCAGCAAGGAAGAAGAAAGAGTTTTACCTTAATGAGTCTATGCAACTCAAATACTTGCACCGCAAACAATCTTTGCTGACTGTAGAAAGCAACAAGAGTCGAGTCAAAACAAAGTTCAAAATTACAAACCAAAAGAAGCCTTAAGAAATACAGAAACGAGACAATTACAAGCAAAATGGAACATGACAGAAAAAAGTGCAAAATCCAAACATTAAAAGTAAACATATGTATACATAGTGAGAATCATTACACAGCAAATCTTAAGTTCCCCATATGTATAGATTGCAATCACTACACAACTCTTTGTTTCTGGCAAAGAAACAAACATCAAAAGATTCGATAATGAAAAGAAAATGTACTCAAAATGTAATGATTACAAGCTCTACATAGGGGGAAATTGTCAGAATCGATAAAGCACATGAAAAAGACAACAAAATCCCAACCCGGCACATTTTTCCAGCATAGGAAAGCAAAATACTGTAGATGAGATGTAATCCCCCTCACCACCTTGTCCACCACCAATTCCACATTGTGAACTATTCCCCAAGAATGTAGTCCCAAGGATAATCCTTCAGCACCTGTTCTCAGTGCCCGCAAGTGCCATGAAAGGAAAACTTTCCCAGTGATTAGAGCAAACCCCAAGCATTACCCAACCTTGACAGGAACATCAGAAAGGTAGATACAAAACTAACAAAAGGGCAATGTATAATGACTTAATGAGATGATACGCTGTCTCAGAGGTCGCCTTGCACAAGGTATACTAATAAGACGTAAATTTCCCTGCTATAAGATGACCCATATCCACCGTTAAAATGTTATCGAGGGCTTGTGAACCAATAAAAATTCCAGTATAGAAGGGATCCCGGGACTACACGCTTTTTTTTTTCAAGTCAAAAACATTTCACCTTAGAAACCAACACAAAAAATTAACATGAAGAGTGGCCTTACACGCTTCACCAAATCGGAAAGGAGCAACCAAATAGAGCAGATGATTAAGAAAATAAAGACTTACTTAACAATTGCCTTTCTTGCCTTCCAGAAATGTTTCTGACCTATTATTCCTACTACATCATCAGGAGAGATGTCAATGCCAGATACAGAATCCACCATGGAGGTCTCGGAGACATCATCACCTTTGTCTGCATTTCCCCTTTGTGGTGAACACGTTCTGTATTCACTGTCGTTATCAGGCTGATTGGGACTGCTAGGATTTTCCCCAAAAAGAGAAACACTTCTTGCCTGTGAAACAGTTCCCTTCTCTACATCCCGTGTGGACTCAAGGAGACCATCACCATGTCTAGTGTTGTTTAGTTGAGACCCAGATCTGGAGTCTTGTTGTAAGCAAGCATCATTATCACAAGACCTGTTGAAAGTAGGAACATGATGGTCTTCATACTCTTGAATAGGAAAAGGCAAATTTCTTTCAGGACCATTCCCCTGAAAAACATGAATTCTACCAAATCAGACATGCCATGATCACCTTCTCCAGCTAATACACAAAAACCATTCTATTTCCCATCTTAACTGCAGACAGGTTGCAATTTCCACTATATTGGAATTAAATGACAACAAACAAGCATAGCTATAACCGAAATGTACAGGATAAATCAAAGTATATAGTTGACATATATCCACAAGAAAAAGAATCCAACTCAACAACCTACTAGAAGTTGATAACAAACAAAACACAACCAACAACGTAAAAAAATAACCTGATTTGAGAGAGCTGGCGATCCCATACTGCTAATGCTGTTTCGATTGGGCGGCATAGCGCCATGGTTGAACCTCTGAGAGGGTATGCTCAGCTGTTCGTATAGAGCCATCTTGTTCCTTGGAGGAGCTCTTGGCCCTCCTTTATCTGCATCATTCACATGGAGCCTCGGGAACATTGGCCCCATGACCTTCTCATCATCTCTACCTCCTCTGTTCATCTTTCCAACTACAAAACAAGAAACCCTCTTTCTATTCCACCGACATCATCATACCCAATTGCAAAAACACAAAATCACTGAGACCCAAGTAGCTCAAAGTAGCAGACTTCAAATCAAAAATGGAAACCCAGAAACGGAGGTCAGGGGAGAAGTCAAAGACTGTATCTTTTAGGGGAACAAAGAGAGATTTGGGGAGTGAAAAGAGAGCTAGCTTCGGAGGAACACAAGTCAAAGGATGGAAACTTCCTTCTGTTATGCAGCAAACTGATTGGGTATTTAGGGGTTGAATGCTTTGCCAACCGTAGGATTGGCCTGTTCTTTTAATTAACGGTACATGATTGATAACCCGAATTGATGTTGGCTACTCCTAAGGCATCGTCTTCACTTATTGTTGCTGATAATGGTACTATTTATAAACACCTTGTTGTGGATAGTTGCTCCAATGATGATATTTCTGCTATGTTATTTGAAAGTAGTAGTGAGGATAATCTCTGATGATATGACTGACAAATTGAGTGTTGGGAGAAATAACATCAATGTTAGTATGAGAAATAAGGAGTCTGCGATTACAAGTACTGATAGATTTGTTGTTAAAGTCATATCGAGTACAAGACTCCATGATGGATGGTAGAGAGGTTAACGAGCCTAGAAGTGTCACATCTGGTGCAATTACTATAGTTCCCTTACTTGGTGCACAGGTTCATAGTTCAAAAGGTATTTCTGGCCAGAGCAACATGGACAATCGTCTGTAACTCAAGGCTATATAGCTGTACATCAACCAGTACCTGCTACTAGTCAAATCAGAAAGCTTCATTTGAAGCATCATTTGTCAATTGGTTGTGGGCGAACCAGATAATCAATTCAACATGGAAGTCCAAGCAAGTCCTTTATGCCTCTTATTGGGTCAACCAGTTGTAAGTCTCAGTTAGGCACTATGGAGTTGGCTGTTTGTACGGGAAAGAGGCTTAAGCGGTGCATTGAAGGTTCAGGGAAGATTTGGCAGTATGAACTGCAACCATGTTTCTCTGGATACGATAAGAAGGTCTGGGACAAAGGTAGTGGTCACCTTCTCTTAACAGATGAACATTTGAGTTTGCCTTTTACTGATAAGTTGGAGAAATGTAAAAGAAAGGCTAGAATATTATGTGATGTCATTTGCGGAAGATGGAAATCAGAAGCTCATTCCAAACTTGCAAATGAAAGGCAATGCATACGAGCTTGATTCCTTTGTTAGGGAAGGATTGAAGTGTAACAATGAGATGATGCTGTGTTCTGCTGATGCACATTCTAAAGCAAAGTTATGGCAGTGGCTCATTTCTCATCATTATGCAACGAGGAAGCATTTTATCTTTCACAGAGAAGCATTCACCAAAATGAGTGACTCATCATCTCACAATACCTTTCCGGATAATGGTAAGAAATGCAATTTCTAGTGTTTTGGCTGTTTAAAAGTGTTTGAGAGATGCAATTTCTAGCCTACACGTTTGCATGTCATCTGTGAATTTAATTTTATTGCGAGCTCCAGTTCATTTAAATAAAAACAACTTTACATGTGACTGGCATCTTGAAGACATTATGGAAAGCATAACAGGAAGTATGCGGAAGCTAATTGAAGAAATGAATCCTGACCATACTTGGCTCAACTTCATAGTGAGTGAATCCATTCTTATTGAATTCTCTGTTAGCTTACTTTACGTGAGACCGACTTGGTGCAGGTCTGAGCTTGTAGCTTCTGGAGGTGTTAGGTGCGATCATGGACACTAAGAGCGCAAGAGACATACAGGTGAACAATATGAAGGTTTCACTACGGGTTGGGTTGTTTGAATCAGGTGACACACAAGAAGCAATTGAGGAAAGACTTTCTTCCACCTCAAGGTCCCGTACCTATATGAATACAGTATCAAGAGAACTTCACATTGGGGAGAATCATATTGGTGCAAGTGATGGGTCTGAAGGATATATTGTTCTTGGTTAGAGACTGCTGGGAAGTGGGCTTTCATGGTGATACCATTGTCATTTTTTATGTAGGTCTTCACCCTGATACAGGACGAGAATTTAAGTAATTTCAATAAAGAATTTCAAACATAAAAAAATATGGTCACATTAAGAAGAATGATTTGAATATTCAAAATTGGTATTCAAATATGTTTTTTAATGACAATGTTAATCGTAAGTTACTCTTCTGGATATATCGAGATTCTCAAGCAAAATATTGGTTGAGATTTCGAATATATATATTTAGAGTAATATTCTTTAGTATCTAGTATTTCATATCTTATTTTTGTTAGGTTTCCTAAATTATAGTCTATTCTAGACTATGTTTTCTGATTGTATTAAGTTTAAGTTCCTAGTTCTAGTATGAATAAGTTTATTTCTACGTCTATATAATGTCATTGTTAGATTGTATTTTTGGAATTGAAGTTATCAATAAGAAAACCTAAAAAAATAAGAATAGAAACTTGTGTTTAGGTTTGTCTTTGTTTTGCTAGTAAATTCTAGCTATATCTTCCATTAAGGTTTCGACGCTTGAAGAAATCTTAATTACGCTTCCGTTTCGTATCAATAGGACTGGTGAAGCAGCTGAGGAAAGCAGAAGCCATGTTAAGGGGAAGGACGCTAGACATGTACTAAGAAAAACACACAGTCTATTGTCCTGATCAACCTTTTCTTTAAAAATAAAATAATAAAAATATTGAGACGTTTTCCTTCGCATTTGGTTTCTAAATTCTTTTCCCTTGCCGGCAGTAAATTTTTTGGACTTTCAGTAGGGAAAATTCAGTTCATCAACAAAATTAGTACCTAGTAACCGTGATTAGTCAAGCACATAAAAATGATAAGTTGTGTGTGGTAATGCAATAGATTTGTTGAAAGAAGATCACGTCATTCATTTATGGGATGTAATGATCCAAATGAGAACAGCAACAGGACTCCAAAAATGTTAGGCACCACTACTTTTGGAAAGCACCGTATGAATACTGTTGGCCGCTACTGAGACTCGAGAAGAAGTCATCATCTCCAGCTCCCTGATATCCAGATTTTCCGAGTCCCATCCCTGATCCCATTGCTCTACCCATGTTAAATGAAGTTGGGGGACCTTTCTCCCTTTCATCTGCTCCGTCAGACTGTCCACCCACAATCCCCACATCGGCCAGATTCACCTTCTTGGCTGTAAGAATATGAAGTGGAGGGAGAATTACTGGAGCAGTCTAAACAGGCATGAAGGTAAAACAAACATATACATTATGCTGCGGACAGTAATAAGCCAGGTGGTGATATACTTACAACCAGTTATATTAAGATCAATCAGTCCACGGCTAAGTGAATCGGCCCAAATACCAGATTTCACCTGGAAGCCATCCTTCTTGGGTGGTGTCTTTGAGTCGGCTGAAGATTTCCTATCCAAACTACTATGGCAGGCACCATTGCCAGATATTTGAGAAGGTTCTGAAAATGTTGAACCAGAGTTAGAGGTGAATCCCCCCAAGAAATCAGATCCATCGAAACTGTTCATTGGAACAGCAGCAAAGGGATCAACATCGATGGTGTTCATTGGTGCTGGACTTGTGGACTTCGTTTCTGGCTGCATAACCAGAACAGGGGCCGCAAAGAGATCAATCGGTGAAGAAGCCGACAGAGAAATGGTTGGTTGGGAAGCAAATAGATCAACACCATTCTGCAAAAATCAGTAATACTATGTTAGCATAAAAGTCTAGACCCAGTTTGAGGCATACAGCATTTTTACATAGAAATTTCTGAAATCATTAATAAAAAAATTCGAACTACCAAATTAGGATACATCAAATCTTCCCCCAGTAAGTAGTGGGGATGACTATATTTACCCATTACCCATACCCATCTTTGTTATTGTTCTGTATCGAAAGCTAGCCTATATTTTCAAATACAGTGGCACCATGCACACTCGGTCAACCCAATGCTAAAAAGATCAAAACAAAATCCTGAAATTACATTAATCCAGAAGTAATATCAAAATTCAAGCATCTGATTTGACTAAAAGACACTATAACAATCTTAAATGACATTTAGTGAATATGAGCTACGTTTAGAAAATTGAAATGTACGAGCTTCTAACCGAGTTTGAGAACTTACTCCACTTGCTTTCTGGGGTGGTGCTGACACAAAAGTTGCATCTGCAAATGCTTCACTTTCTGCCTGTGGTGGTGCTGAT
Organism: Comarum palustre; assembly: GCA_951800085.1. Classification (NCBI taxonomy): domain Eukaryota; kingdom Viridiplantae; phylum Streptophyta; class Magnoliopsida; order Rosales; family Rosaceae; genus Comarum; species Comarum palustre. The sequence goes on from OX637583.1 coordinate 20,687,862, forward strand.
ACGAAAGCTGCATCTGCAAACAGATCAACCTCTGATGAACCACTATTCATGCCAGGCTTCTCTTCAGGAACAGATGCTGGAGCATCCATGAGATCACCGATCAAACTACACCCAAAAAGATCCACTTCGTTCGAGCTTCCTGCAGCAGCCTCTGTTGAAAGAAACGGAAAATGAAATGTTTATATCAACCACTAAAAGAATAAGACAGCCTCTAATTCAATAACCACATTATTAGAAAGAACAATGAAGCATCCTCACTGCATTCACGAGATCACTCCTTAATATAAGATCAAACACCCAAATGGCACCAAATCGACTCTAGCTACGAGACATGTAATAAATACACAATTCTGTCAACATCAGCCCAAAAAGAATCTAACTGACACTATGCTACCAATTGCACACATATACAAATACACGTACTAGTAGTAGAAGTTCCTCTTGGATCAAAATCATCCTCGTAATCATCAGCGAGTGCACTTGAGGGCTGAATTGGATTTGAACTGTACTTTTCAGAGTCATTTGTCTTGTATGATGACTTTTTCACACTGGGTGAAATATTATCCTGATCCTTCCTGCAAGAAAAGCATCCAAAATTAATAAACTTGCAAAAGCAACCCAGTTATTGGGACAACAAATACTGAATTTGATCTCTTTATAAGCATCTGTGCAAGGAATATGGGTGAGAGAGAGAGAGGGAGAGAGTGGAAAAGAGAGAGGGAGCTTAATCGAAATTCGTATCAGTAACATAAGGCCATCAATATTCCAGCATGCAATTAGTCTTGAGTCATACGTGCAACAAACCTTATTCCAGTCTCAGTTAAAGTTTTATATATAGCCTAGGATATGGGTATCTAAGAACTTACAACCTATCAAGACCAGTTTAGATACCTGCTGCCATATCCCTTCTTTGAGGAGCTCTCTCGATTCTCACTACGCCGTGACCTACTCGAGCTTTTCTTCTCAAACTTATCTTCATCATACTGATCTCTGTCCTTATAGCTATCCCTGAACATATCACCAGATCCTGCAGCACTTGAACCTCCATAACGGTCACTACTTTGATAGTTGCCACCAAACGAGGACGAAGTGGCTGAACCTGACTTGTATGTCATCCCAGTAGACGAAAGTCCAACGTACCTATGTTGGCAAAGTGCTAATAGTTAATAAGATGACAAACGAATCAAAAGAATTTCAGACATTTTAGTAAACTTGAAAATTTAGTCCTCAGAAAATTAACTTACTTGTCCCGGTTTGCAGCAGCTTTATTTCTAATTTCCTGTATTTTATCTTTATTATTCAGAAGGGCCACTATATTTTCAGCCTTCTTCCTCACATTTATTCCCATATCCTTTCCACTTGGCTCAACATATTCGAAGGTTGAGAGTGACTACACAAGCAAAATAAAGAAAAGAAGAAAATAAGCATTTGAGCATTTTCCTGACTTAATGTTTACCTACCTTCGCAAAACACATGAAAAAGTCCTTACCGAGATTTGGAAAGTGTGTTCTATAATATCATCAACAGCACGTTCCGATCCATGTGACACTAGATACTCTATGACAGCCAACGACTGATACAGAAATGATTTCAGTTAAATAAAAGCCCATGAACCAAGGGAACCAGAATGTAGAATTTATGAAGATCAATAAGCATCACATTTGAACAGTACCAATAAGTTTGGTTACCTTATAGACAAGACGCCAGTCCTTGCCTGTCTCACCCAATCTTGTCCATAAAACATTCATAACCATCTGACATTCCGAACTGAAAGGTTACAACATTCCTCAAGTTGAAGTACAGTGAACCATGCTGCTTCTAAATTCTATATAGAGGTACTAAAGAAAGTGTTTTAAAATGCTTATGCCAAAACAAAACCAAATAAATAGAGTAAACACTTACAATTTCTTAGTGGCTTGTGCGATCTCTGCCAATGCAGAGCCATGCGGACCCCAAGGTTCATTATCCGTTGCATCCAGTACCTGTATTATATCATTAAACGACACATTCACATAAGCATGATCATATTTCCCAACGAAAAATGGAAAATTTTATACAGTTCACAATCAATCACTTAAAAAAAAGCGGGGAAAAGTATAATATAGTTCATATCAGCCAGTTTAGCTCGCATACATAATAAACGCAACATCAACAAAGCAAATCAACACTGGGAGTTCAAAATTGGACAGCTTTTTTTCCAGTGACCTCTCATGATGCGTAAATGTTTCTAAAAATGAATAATCAGATTATGCAAAATGCGCACAGTTACGAATAGCTATACATGACACAAAGTAAAGAACACTGCTAGTTGCTTGTACACAAGAATTCGATTTCCAATCTTTACATACTTGTTCTCGTAATGAAATTCGAATCGAAAAACCTATACGTTGAAGGTGAATCTACGCAGGAGATTTACCTTCTGTTCCATCTCCGGGACCTTTAAGACCTTGAGATTCACCTCCCTCTTTCTACACATTGAAAAAAAAGTAGCAACGTCAAATTCAACTTCAACTGAAATCGGATAGAAATCAAACCGCAATGGAAAGGATTAGAAGCTTACATTTCCCGGACAGTTTGATCGAACACCTTCACGAAATCCATGATCGAATGAGAGAATTCCGACGGATCTGATCGATTGCAAGAAATTGAAGTTGATTTTAAAGAAGAAGCAGATCTTGATTTTAAAGGTGTTCGTTTTGTGGTTTTGAATCTGTGCGTAGATAGAGAATAGGAGTAATCGAAAGTGATCGCTCATTCGTCTGTGCTCTATCGTTTCTCACAGCCCGGTCAGCCACTACACTCGTCGCTATAAAAATCAAAAAAGGAACTACCCACCTTTCTGGTAAACTTCAGAAACTACCGATCCACTCTTTACCGCTTTCCTCATTTCTCCAACGAAACGCGTATCGAAATCCCAGGCAAGCTTTCCCCTTCATCAATCTGTTTTCAATTTTATAAAGCCTGGAAATTTGACCGTTTCTTCTTCTTCTTCTATTTCAACGCTGCGGGTCAAAGTCGCTGATCAACATTTCCTCAGTGCAGGGTTTATAAGTATTGTGCTTTTCTTGTTTTTGATATCAAATTCCAGTAAAAATGTTTCGCAAAGTGTTTGGGAAGACTAAGCAAGATGCTAATCCGCTGCCAACCTTGCACAAACTGAATGAGGTATGATTTCTGCTGCTGTTTCCTTTTATTAGTATTTGGTTATGAAATATATTTTAATTAAGATGATTTTTGTTGCAAGGCTCTATTGATGTTCTGAGGTTTTGATTGATTAATGGTGTAGACGCTTGAGATGCTGGAGAAGAAGGAGAAGCTTCTTGGGAAGAAAGCAGCTGCAGAGGTGGAGAAGGCCAAGCAATTTACTCAAGCGAAAAATCGAAGCTGTAAGCCCCTTTGTGTTGAAAGTTTTTATGAGTTATGGATCATAAGCATATGTTTTGGATAAAATATGGAGAGTTATTGAGAAGCATATGATTTTATCAATTTTCTTGTAATGCATGTTTGGCAGTTCAGTCTTCAAATATAGCTACTCTGTTAAGACTACAATTTGATATCCATGTCTTGCTATTTTTGGTGGAGCCGTGGAGGGTCATGTAAAATGTTATGGCAAAAAAGTAGTGGAATTAGTCATTGAGTGCTTAAGCCTACATTTTACTGTATGGGTGAGGTTGGAGGTCATGATCTTAATTCATATGTGATTCTCTCAAGTACGAATCTAGGTTAAAGAAACAAATGAGTGTGAGTTTGTCCTGTGGCTTTTGATTTTATGCCGTGTTCCCATCATACAGCTGCAATAAAGTGTTTAAAGAGGAAGAAGCTTTATGAACAGCAAATTGAACAGCTTGGAAATTTCCAACTGCGAATTCATGATCAGGTACCATTGAATTGCTTTGAATTCTGATGAAAGTTTCATATTTGAGATTTTATCATGAATGCTTATATTGTACTGGATTTGTAGATGATAATGCTGGAAAGTGCAAACGCTACAACAGAAACGGTTGATGCATTGAGAAGTGGAACAGCTGTAATGAAGGCCATGAACAAGGCCACGTAAGTTACATTTTGACCCGCATTCTGTTCAATATATGGCTCATGTGGTTCATTAGTGCCATAATAATCCTCAAAATTTGAAATCATATGCATCATAGCATTCTACAAATTATGGTCTTGCCATTAAATGCAGCCACATAACACTAGAGCATTACTTGTAGATTTGTAGTGTATGTTTGGACATGCTTTCTGATGAAGCATTGAATTTCAAATATTTTAATTACGCTTCTCAGCTTTATCCTTTATGTACAGAAACATTGATGATTTGGAGAGAACAATGGATGATATCAACGACCAAACTGAAGGCATGAAACAGATTCAGGAGGCACTTTCAGCGCCTATTGGTGCTGCAGCTGATTTTGATGAAGTAGTGCATTTGAATTATTTTTTAGTATTTGCATTTGATTCTATGCATTTCTACAATCCAGTAGTCCAACACTAAGCAAATTTACTTTTTCAGGATGAATTGGAAGCAGAGCTTGAAGAACTGGAAGAAGCTGAATTGGAGGATGGGCTTTTCCAACCCGCCACAACTGCTCCTGCAACTTCAGTTAGTGTAGATGTCCCAGTCGGCAGGCAGCCTACCAGACCAGCTCCTCAGAGAATTAGCCGTGAGGAAGATGAGCTTGCTGCATTACAGGCAGAGATGGCCCTTTGAGAGGTTATTCCATATCCAGGTGATCATTTGTCTTGACATTAAAACCCCTGTAGTTAATCATTCAACTAAATGTTGCACTAAGTAAATTTAAATTCACACGGAAAAAATGAAATTCAGATCTTTTCTAGCTGTCGTTGATTGGGGTAGTTTCATTTAGAAATATGGAACTATATATGACTTATACCTTGCTAAGACTCATTCCACAGTGGGACCCTTGCATCTAGAATTGGATAGTTTCATTTAGAAATATGGAACTATATATGACTTATACCTTGCTAAGACTCATTCCACAGTGGGACCCTTGCATCTAGAATTGGATGTTGGCTATCAATCTTTGTTCAAGTGAATCTAAATTTGTGGAATGAGTTGATTTTGAGTATCGCTCTGTGCACCCTTGATTTTTCAAGATTTCTCCACAAATCGTACTATTTTTGCTTGAAGTTGGAAAACTACTTGCTGGTGATCATATGTTATGTCATTTGATCTAATATATTTTGTTGCTTTACGTGCAGTTATTAGCATACAGTAGTGGGAGAATGTTAATAAACTAAGTTATTGAGAATGATACTGTACCGCCACTTGGAGTCCGTAGCCTAACTAGAGAAGTTTTATTACCACATCAGGAGTTCAGGACGCATTGTATAGATAATAATTTAACTTGTTTAGCCAATTACTGTTTACTAGTAATTTATCTCTTATGAGTTGATGTCCTCTTTTTAAATAGCGCATTAAGATTTGAGAACCTCATGGTCCTTATTATTAGTTCAAACAGTGCAGAATAATCGATTGTGGTCTTAACCGGCATAATCGATACACCGAACAGATAATTGGTCCAGTAACCTTAACCGGTACTAGATACGAGACTTAGCACAATAGAATATGCATTTGTGAAATTAGTATTGATGTATGCAAATGAGTTAGGGTGGATCACCTGACACTCCCATATTCCCATCATTTCTAGTTCATTAGTTACTAGCTTATTTTATATTTTGTTTGTCGTTAATTTAGTTGATTATACATTTAATCTCATTTTATATATCGACTCATTGTAATTACTCACCACTAGGCTTCTAGTTTTGATTAGGCTTTAGTGAAAACTAGAGCCGAACATTACTAAGGTGTGGTGCCTTGGATTAACACTTTCTATTTGTTTTATTTTCTTTGCTATGTGACTTTAGCTCCGATTAGCCTAGGATTGTGGGTTGTATTTCTCTGAGATTCGATAACTTGGACAATTATATTTCTCTATCTTGACAATGATAAGTTCATTTGCATGAATTGTATTCAAGTCAATGGATGTTCAAATTGAGGGATCAATTTAGATTATCATCTATGTCGAGGGATCAATATCAATATCGATATTCGAATTGAAATTTTTTGATGCATACAAGCGCATGTCATAGTCAGATAGATTATTGAACCATATATTGACTGGGTAACATGCATGCAGGTAGATGCACACGATTGTGATATCACATATTTATCATGTATTGAATGATTCAATGTCAAAACTATAGAACAATGAACATGGTGTTTGTATATGTCAATTTGTCATCATCAAAAGAATAAGATGCGTGTATATTGTCAATATGCTCTACTTTAATTTAGAAACCCATAAAAGCAGAGAAGACCTCAGTCCAACTCATGCGTATAATTCCTCAAAATATGAACTTGCGCATTGTTTTCCTCTAGTATTTCAAGTGCAGTTACTGGTTTTAGTTTTTACTTTTTGACTAGCAAACGAGCTGATATTTATAAGTTTTATCTATCTCTTTGACCAGGAGTAACACTTCTCTGTCATAAGAACCTGATTAAAAGTGGGAATGTTTTCATAATTTTATCTTATGGATTGCCATTCCTTCTGGTATGATTACAGCCGAAAGAAGAAACGGGGAATACAGATTTGTTTTCTTTCTGTTCTCTTTTCTGATAGGAACTTGACAGCTTACGGTCGGCTATTTCTAATATAGCAACATTCACCCCTACATTACATAATGCCACATCACTGTGGTGAAATGTGTTCACCTTTCTTTTACTGCTATACAAGACTTGATTAAGAAAAATTTAAGATACAGGACCTGATTAAGAAAACACTTAATTAGGTCAATGGTTGTTATCTGACACTTAACTAAGGTTTGCACCAACTAGGTACGTTCATGGCAGTAGGATTACAGAAATACTTATAGCTCTTAAAGCTTATGAACTCAATAATGCAAGTAACTAAGTGATGCCTCTTGATTATTGAATGGCAGAGTTCTTGGAAATAAAATAAAAAGAGCACAGAGTACTTGACCGTACAACATCCAAGTTCATATTTTATAGTAGCTGCAGCCTTCAGACAGTAGCATTTGACATCAATAAGACTTGTTTAAAGCACAGAGAGCTTCCACAATCCGCTACGCGTTTTTGATTAATGAAGATAAGAGGATGAAAACTACCATGATGTTTCCCAATATTACTGTTTTTTTTGTTAATCAGGTTGCCAAAGAACTATGCAAGTATAAAAGTGAGTTTTAGTCTTTTAGATGTTACTGAATGTGATCTGTGGATTATAATGCAGTGATGACGAAACTTTGAAATGGTGTAAATGGAGCAGATAGAATCTTTTATGGTTATTATTTGAGAGGGACATGTTCAATCTCAGAGCTTTGAATTCTTCCATGAAACTTTCATGACCCTTGTGAAGCTGTGACCCATAAAGAAAAAGGCAAACATCCTGAGGCCATCTGCACCCCACATATCTCACACATTTGATCATGTTCATATTTTGCTACAAGATCAAATTGGTAACCCAAAATGGCAATCAGTTCTAAAACCTTCACAGAAACACAAAGTAAGGGAGGAAAACTTGTTCATGATCATAACTGTAGTAGTCATTCATTGAAATTTGAATTTACATTATGTTCAACAGAACCAAAGAAGATAACTAACACAAGAGGTTGAATGAGACCTTCCTAGCTAGCTATTAGATAGTGTTTACTCCACATTTTCTTTTCTCTGTCAATTGGTTGAAGATAAGCATTTTGATTCAGTCTTTGCATCTTGAAACGTAGTATCAGCAGAAAAAGAAATCACCATCCAAACTTGTGGAGCATCTTGGGTGAACAGCTTCATTGGCTTTTTCTCTAAACCACATCTGATTGACAACATCATAAGGCAATCCTCCAAATCCAAAATCCATTGATATCCCAGAAGCATCCTCGTTTATAAAGCTATTTCCATTTAGTAAAGAATTGTCAACTGCAGCAATTGAAGAAGAACCTGAAACACTTGGACCATCTTGAGACATTGAAACAGAAGTTGCACCAAATTGTGAATATCCCATGAGCTTGGAGTTGTACAATGGATTTGGGTTCAAGCTTAAGTTTTGATCATAGGCATTCAATCCATAATTAGAATCAGATACCATCAATGTGGGAGAAATTTGGGTCTGGAACTGTTCATTGGTTTCACGTTTTGGAACACAAGGCAGTAGGAGTGAGGAGGCTTTTGGCTTTTTGCTCTCTTTTGCTGCAAGACTTGGTTTTGCAGGCAGAAAATACCTCTTCTTCAGTTTGGTGTTCCAATAGTTCTTCACATCATTGTCTGTTCTTCCAGGCATTTGAGCAGCTATGTATGACCATCTAAATTGTACATAATCCAAACTCAGAAGCAAATGTAACAGATTTTAAGCAACTTAGCCTTAAAACTAGCATAGATTTGGAAACACTTACCGGCTTCCCATTTGGGTGTAGAGGTTACACATAATGTTGTCCTCCTCTTCAGTGAAGTGTCCATGTTTGATGTCTGGCCTCAGATAGTTCAACCACCGCAGACGGCAGCTCTTCCCACATCTCCTCAGCCCTACATGAACAGGAACCAAATGTTAAAGCCTTAAAAGGTAAACTCTTTGTTATGGAAATTACCTAAACAAAATGAACAAAACAAGAAAGACCCTTTAACAAAATTACCAGCTTTTTGAGGCAGATGAATCCAGTTGCCACCACTACCATGAGTCTCAAGGTAAGTCTTGAGAGCTTCATCTTCCTCAGGAGACCATTGCCCTTTCTTGACATTAGCTTTGTCACAACATGGAGCTCTTCCCATGGTGAAATACTATCTTAGTTTTACTGTCTTCACTCTCAGAAAGCAAACAGAGACAGACGAAGAAGATGGAAGCAAATGCAGACACGCAAATGGTGCTTCCAAAATAAAAGCAGTACAGAGGGTTTTATAAAGACAAAAACCATTGTAATAAAACATAATAGAAACATTTGACCTATATACGGTCTCCACCATTTTTAATTTCTTTTTATTTCCACTTGTTTTCTTGTCTTTGAAGATAAAGGCTTGGTCAACTTTTGACTGTAATATTTCATCAAAGATTTGGGTAAATATCAAACAGTGAAAATTATTTTTGGTTTAATCACGATTATTAGATCACTCTTTTGCTTAACGAGTGTCACCACCGGTCTTAAATATCTAAAATATCTTTGATATTTTCATTTTTACAAACACTGATATTAATTTTCATATTTTTTCGATATTTTATATTTAGTCTATTTTTAGTCAAATATATAAGTTTTATATAAATTTTAGAATTTCTCGATATATCTATCGATATGTTTATTTTTCAAACCACCGAAATTTTTATGATTATCGATATTTTAGTCATTGTCACAAACTAAGTGAAAAGAGCATACTAAGTAAAAACTTAAGATCATGTTAATATCACTTAGCTAGTTCTTGTTAGGTACATACTTAAGTGAGTACTAAGTAGCATCAAATTGGGCTTAGCCAAAGTGATTCATTTGTTTGAGGGAATAAAGTTTGAAGCATTGTATTATTTACTATATAAATTCACCGTGGACGGGTAACTTTTATTGGCTTGGACTCCTTCACAATACTTGCAAAATTCATACAAGAACTGGAAATGGTTACACTTCATGTGTCGGAGCTTCTTTCCCTCTACAAAGTCGTTTGTTTTTCTAATTCAAAAGCATCCAGTTCTTTTCCTTCGAAAACCAAAATTTAAACTACCATAGCCCAAATCATCTCAGGCCCAGTACCTAACCTAAGCTGGGCTTTTGTACAAAGCTAGTCCAAACTAAATATGGAATATAAAAACTAAAAACACGAGTTCGATTCATGAAATGCTTATTACTTTTGAATTATTGATCTTCGTTATAAACTACAAAACCATTCGAGTACTGACCAGATAACGAATCAACCGTCAACTAGATGGAGTATCTGTTCATTATCCTATGATTCCTACCCAAGTATGCGAGAAACTAATTTCAACTCTACGTAGTAGTACATACACTTCTATTTTATCACACCTTAAAAATTGAAGTTTTATAATGAACATGTGATATCATCTGATGCATATTTCAATTAACTTTGATGATGATGATGATGATCAATGGTCACAATTAATGATGATGATGATGATATGTATTCTACGCTAACTACCAAATTTATCACCAAACTTCATTCGTATGTGATGGAGGAGGTATGGATAACCATGATTTGTAGATAAGAGCTCAACATGTAAAGTCCACATCGATCAATTTTTACTGCAACTGTCCTCTCGCCAAGAATGTTAACATTAGCGTACTGCTATTATATGTCACGAGCTGCAGTGGTGCCAAAGATTGGCATATAGATTGTGAACCAAATTCAGATAGCGACTATATTGTTTGTGTATAAGATTATCGTTGGGATTAAGGACGTGACCAGAAATCAAAAATGGGTTAGGCTAATTTTCACAACACACTTACAATTTTTTTAGGTTTGGAACTCAATGGGAGGCTCATCCTCATGCATTTATTATTTAAAATATGAAAGGGACATAATACCAAAATCTCATAAATTGAAAACTACCAACAAAATGATTAAGCAAATAAAAAAATTATAATATAAAACTAGCTAAATCGTACCTGCCGGTTTCCACTAACTTCAAACTCCTTAATTACAGAATCGTTATCAACATTATCAGCAAACTCTTTTTCAATATAGAGAACCATCAAATCATCTAGAAAATCATCTTCCATTTTATTCTGAAGTCTGGTTTTTATGATGTTCATAAATGAAAAGGCTTTCTCTGTTGTGGTTGTAGCAACTGGCAAAGTCAACACAAATCAACCTATAAACAAACTTTCTAGATTCAACTAACCGCCGACACAAATAGAAAATAAAAGTTGTATCGACAAATCTTGGATCACTCTGAATATTTGCTACGTACAAATAACCCACACTCCATGTCTAGAGTTGACATATCAGATGATGTAAAATCCTTAGGATAAAACTTCAAAGCAAGATTGCAAACATCTTCAAATTTGAATGAAGCAAAATTATCATGGGGATCAAATGCAGCACTAAGAAAAAGGAGCTCCAATGACTTATCTGCAAATCTACTATCCATCTCTACCAATTGGAAGTCTATAATAGTATTAAGTACGTTGACCCGATAATAATGCTCATTAGTAATATTTTGTTCACAAGCCCTTACACCTTTCTTGTAAAGAGCTGACATATCAAGCATAATAATATCATACTCACTACAAAATGATGTAACCCTTGTAATCAAAGCATCCCAACCATTGTATCTCATCTGTTGAAGTCTCTTTCTTGCTAATTCAAGAAAGTTTAGAGCATTCAAAATGTCTGGCTTTTTGCAACGATTGACAAAAAGAAAATCAATTATCTTCATGACAGATTACATCAAAAGCAAGCAAAACACAAACTTAAAACGCTTCATAGTCTTACCTGTATTGTTTGCTTTTGCTTGTATTTTTTGGCCTATTTGAAACCAGATCTGCAAGAGTTGTTCGGGTAGCTCCACATAAATTAATCAAACTTGTTATAGAGCGAAGATGTGAACCCCAATGAGTAGCCCCTGCTGGTTGCAAAGTGCAAGCCTAATTAGCCCCGTACTTGTCTCAGCAGCCACTAAATCTACAATGTCATCTTCTCTAACAAGTTTTAAAGCTGAATGTCTCTTTGCAGATGAATCAACAAAATTCATAATAAAGTTCAATGTAGAAAAAAAATGTGTAAATATCATCCACTCCTCTAGCTGCAGCATTCAAGGTTAATTGTAAACGGTGAACAAAACAATGCACATAATATGCATATGGACACTCTTTGAGAAACAAAGCTTGTAAACCATTAAATTCACCCCACATGTTACTAGCACCATCATATCATTGCCCTTGCATATTTTATATTTGAAGATCATATTGAGTAAGGACTCTAGATATTGACTCTTTCAAAGTTTTAGGACTCTAGATATTGACTCTTTCAAGGTTAATATAAGATCACAATAATATATAGAATAAGACTAATCATCTCTCTACTTTCTTTACTAACATATGGATAAATAAAAAGTTTGTAATATAAGATCACAGTGATATATAGAATAAGCCTAATCATTAAATCGTTAGTGCTATACAAAAACAAGAGCCTACAAACCAAGCATAACAAACAAATTTATAAGCAAAGTTTAAATAAACTTAAATAAAACAGAACCCTAACAGGTTGACCATCTTTCTGAGAGGTCCAAGATAAGACCCGAAAACCATAGCCAAACCCAAAGAAAGCAAGGTAGCCTAATAGGTGAGCATGACAGCAAACATGCCTTGATGTTACCACAGCTGCCGCCATTTCGTCGACAGCCATCAGAGTACCAATCTTCTACCACATCATTGAAGTCTTGATGTGTTTGAGGGTTATTCAAATCGAAGCACTCATCCCCAAATCCAATCAGAATCAAAATGGAAATGAGTACTTTTAGCAGCCCAATTACCCCGTGCAGCCATTCTTCTCCAATCAGCATCAGTGGTGCCGTCGCCGAAGCTTCCTCCTAACAACATTGTAAAGGTCATAGACTCAGGTTTGAAAGACTCTACAAGCCTGAAGTTCAGCTTGATACGATTCATGAAAAGCTTTGACAACATCATCTCTCTCACCAATTGATATGTAGCTATTCCGACCTCAGGCGACATGTCTGTACCTTCGATCATCTGGTTAAGACGACCTCAATGTAACCAAGGCCAGTCGTTTCGCATCCATCACAATCATTGTTGCGTCGGTGACCATTGGTCTTCTCACCCACTCTCTCCAATTCGCCACAACGAGGAGCAAAGATGATGATGAGAGAATTAAGACTATACTGGGTGATTGTCGTACAAGATTGTTGGTATGGTGGCATCAATAGAAGGCTTTTGGGCAAGGTCGAAGTCAACCACCATAGTTGGCAAGGTTCTAAAAGTCGCTAGTCGCTAGTCGGTCGGCCGGGGACTAGCGAGTAGAGGAGTAGTCGGGGAGTACTCGGTTTTTAATTTTTAGATTTATTTTTATTTTTTAAATATATAATTAAATATAATTTTTTAAAATGCATTATAATGTCCAAAATAATTAAAATAGTTAATAAAATGCCGAGTTTGGCTGATTTTTTCCGAGTTAGCCGATTTTTTTCAGAGTTAGGCCTTTTTTCTGAGTTGGACCTATTTTTTTATCGAGTTGGGCCGATTTTTTACCGAGTTGAGCCGATTTTTTCTGAGTTGGGCCGATTTTTTCCGAGTTGGACCTACTACTCGGCCGATTTTCTTCCGGCCGACTTTGTACTCCGATTTTCTTAAAATCGCCTCGAAAGGACGCCGACTAGCGAGTACTCGGCCGACTAGGCCGAGTTTTAGAACACTGATAGTTGGTGAGCAAAGTTTTGAGATTTAAGGTTTTTGTTTAGGAAGGGCATAAAGGTGTCCCTCCTTCACTTTTCGTTTTTTGTTTAGGCTTTGAATATTCTTTTTATTTAATAATATTTAAAGTTTCTCTTATTCTAATTTCTATCTTCTCATTTTTCTCTTCCAATAAAAAGGAATCTGATTTTCAAGTTGAGTGACAATTACTATTTTACTCATGGTTACTGAAAGTCTTAAATTTTAAATAATTAAAGATATTTTATGTACTTTAAAAATTTAACCATTTTCATAATCCTTCTAGCTTTATTAATATATATATGTAAAATTATTAAAAAAAATATCTAATGTGAGTGTGTACATTGATTATTTGCTTAGTCTCATTGAATGGCTGATGGGGCCGTTTTGGTTTTGGATACTCAACTAACTATGCTAATAAGCATGATTTGAATTATTTTGATAGTAGCTTTTCCCAAAATTCAAATGCCACAAAACAAAATGTTTCATCTTAGAATGAAAATGTAAGTTCAAGTGAGGCATGAAAATAAAGATTCATGTGAACAAGGGTCTGATTAGATAGTCTGGGTAGTCGGATTGCCCTAAGTTTCAAATCTCATGTAACATTAGTTTTTTTATGTTAAGATAATTTTATTGATCAAACATCAAAACCACTATTACAATCAAACAAACAATGATAGTCTGACTAATAAAAGAAACATAACCACAAAACTATGTTCAAAAAGGTGGACATTAACACACTGGGAATGCAAATAAAAAACCTTTAAATCTATGCAACCGTGAAGCACAACCGCTAACTCAATGAGTGACGCCTAAGCCCTAATAGCGTACGTTTCCACTTATGATGAGAGATTGTCACTTCTACAACAACCCAGCAAAGCCAACCCACCAAGGAGAAAAGAGAGGTAGGCCCGACAACCTAACCCACCAGAACCAAACATGCAGCCCAGCCCAGTTAAGGTCACCGACTCATACCTACTCTCCGTCACCCTCTCCAAGGTCGCCCAAAAGCCAGCTTCGTCGTGGAAGCCCCTTCCTCACCATTCTGACGGCCGTCCTCTTGCCTCAACCATTAAAGGTACTAACTAGTGAGCAACCGCACAGCCTTCTCACGCCAAAGTCATTGCCGCACAATCTACAACTCGACACAAATTAACAACCGCATTAACCAAGAATTGAATTTGTCGTCAACCACCCCAACGCCTTGAACAAACAGACCCAGAATCGATCAGATCGATCCAAAACACAACCAACCACAAAACAAAGTCACACAACCACCCTCAATCTCAAAGAGACGATTAAATCGACCCATCTGAGACGACCTCCGCCTGATCTCGTCAGCGAAAATCCAAACCCGTAGTCGGAGAGGACGACCTCAACAACCCCGCCCAAGAGTTACTACTGCCGCTCCAAACTGAAAGTCTACGCCTAACCCTCTCGCTGCCACTGCGGTCAAACCGCCGTTGCGATCCGTGCTCTAAAAAGAGCACCGCCGCCCCCGAAACCAAAGGGTTGGGTAAGTGTACCCGTTTTGTGGAAGAAGGTACCTTTTCCTGTTCAAAAAAAATGAAGGTAGCTTTGATAAAAAAATATTCGTTGGTCAGAATAAAAAATAAAATTCAGAAAACCTTAATTGGGCTTATTCAACCGGGCTCAACCTTTTCACCGACAGAAATACTGAAAGCCCAGTCTCACCTAAGATTCTAAGAAAAAGAAACTAGAGGCAGAGCTCTCCTCTAACTCATCCTTCTTCAGTTCTTGTTCATCTTGGGACAAAATTAAAAGTTGGGTACGTTCGTTTATTGATTTAGAACATTTTTTCATTTTGGTTTTGTGGGTTTTCGTTTTGGCGTTGTGTTAGAGATCCGAAGAAGTAATGGAGAAACAAAAGACTGACAATGCCGCCGACGGTACAAAGTTTGGTTCTTTCATAGGCATTGGGTTTACTTTCTATTTTATATTGTAAAATTGGACGTGTTTGATTTATGTTTTTGCTTACTGGGGTTTTGAGAGCTTGAAATGATACCGAGGGGTTTTGAGAAAGCAACAAACTTGAGTTGAATTCTCCATGATTGAACTTGTGCTTTTGTATACATAATGTGAATCAAAATATGGTCGATTCTAGTGTTCATGGTACCAATATCATAGCGAACCATGATTTTTGTGGAGGGATGCACTCTTGGCACCCCAATTGCTGCGAGGGCTATGTAGTTTCAGCTGATTCTGGCCACCCACAAACAAATTTGGGTGCAATTACGCGGTTGTTACCAATCAAAAAGAATGCTGGCAAGGATTGGAGCAGGATATCACTGGGAGAGTGTCCCCTGGTTCCACTTACTTGGTTTCGGTTGGGGTCTCGGGACCTCTTGAGGGATGTGTGGATGTACTGGCAACAGTGAAAACGGAATGCCAAGGTTCAGAAACTAAGTATTCGTTTGAGGGGAGGTAAATGTTTTTTTGTTTTATTAGTTGGAAAGCATCTGTAAACTTGTAATTACCCCTTCAGAAGTTCTGTATCAAATGTGAAATGGGAAAAGTTGGAAGGCAAATTCACACTGTTAACAATGCCTGATAAGGTTGTGTTTTACTTGGAAGGGCCTTCTCCTGGGATTGACTTGCTTTTACAATCTGTAGTGATCACTTGTTCCAGTCCAAAGGAACGGCGAGTACTCATTCTAATTCCTTTTAGTTTCCCCTTGAATGACTGGTCTATTATATCATGATATAAGAGTAGAAGTTGAAGAGTTGTTAAGCTGCATGATTATAGGGTTTAATTACTAGGTCTAGTTTACCTAGTCTTTGTTTCTGTTTCAATAAATCCTGGTCTATAGGATCGGACTGCGTTATTCTTGCTGGTCACGTTAGCTAATCTGTTGCTAAAATGTGATCACTTTTCTAGCTATTTCTGTTAGCTTCTGTAATGGCTATATAAGCCAAGCTTGTTAATAAGAATGATATCCATTCATCCAGAATATCCTTGAGTTTCATATTGTGAGTTGGTTTCGTACTACTTTGCAAATCAGAAATCTTAACATTCTGGTATCAGAGCCCCATCAAGGGGCCTGGTTTGGAAGAGATTAGGAACCGCAGTATCCTAACAAAGAGAGAAAGAGTGTGAGTAAAACACTTTGAGAGATGGCAGCAGAAGGAAACACGTTTGTTCAACCATGTATTCCCAGGCTCGATGGAGATTATGATCATTGGTGCATGTTGATGGAAAATTTCCTTCGATCAAAGGAATTTTGGAGCCTTATCGAAGTTGGCTATTCTGAGCCTGCCGTTGGAGATGCATTAAAGGAAAGCAACATCGAGACCCTATTCCAAAGAAGAGCACTTGGAGAGCAACACAAAAACTGGAACTCATCCATGCTGATATCTGTGGTCCGATCACTCCTGTCTTAAATAGTGGGAAGAGGTATGTCTTATGTTTTATTGATGATTATAGTAGGAAGGCTTGGAGTTATTACTTGGTTGTGAAGTCAGAAGCTTTGAATCACTTCAAATGTTTCAAAAGTATGGTTGAAAAGGAGACAGGTCTGGAGATCAAGTGTTTACGTACGGATAAGGGAGGAGAATTCACCTCAGGAGAATTCAATGAGTTCTATAAACACCATGGCATCAAGAGGCAATTAACCACTGCCTATACACCACAACAAAACGGCGTTGCTGAGAGGAAGAACAGAACGGTGATGAATATGGTTCGTTCAATGCTTTCTGACAAGAAGATTCCCAAGACCTTCTGGCCAGAGGCAGTGAACTGGACCATCTATGTCTTGAATAGATGTCCTACATTGGCTGTCAAGGATGTCACCCCTGAAGAAATGTGGAGTGGTGTGAAGCCCTCAGTGGGATATTTTCGTGTTTTCGGTTGCATGACACATGTTCACATACCTTAGGTGAAAAGAACTAAACTTGATGATAAAAGCTTCATTTGTGTGCTGTTAGGGGTTAGTGAGGAGTCTAAAGGCTATAAACTATACGATCCTATAGCTAAAAAGATTGTTGTGAGTAGGGATGTCATTTTTGAAGAAGAAAAACAGTGGGACTGGGATGAGAGCTATAGTGATCAGATCCTTATAGATTTGGAGTGGGGTGAAGCTAGTGAGGTAGAGAGTGAAGAAGAAGAAGAAGAAGAAGGAGAGGAGGAAACACAAAGTGAGAATTTTGAGGGAGAAACAG
The DNA here is from genome assembly GCA_951800085.1 of Comarum palustre. Taxonomy (NCBI): domain Eukaryota; kingdom Viridiplantae; phylum Streptophyta; class Magnoliopsida; order Rosales; family Rosaceae; genus Comarum; species Comarum palustre. Next base: position 20,705,451 of record OX637583.1, read on the forward strand.
GTGAGTGTGTTGTAGCTAGTGGTGAGGAAGCAAGGGTAGAGAGAACTGAAAATGTAGATGGTAGGGAAGATAGAAGGGTTAGATTCACACCAGCATGGACTGAAGATTATGTAGTGGAGAGGGTCTCTCAGGTGATGAAGACGAGGCAAATATGGCTATGTTAGTGACTAATGATCCTCTGTACTATGAGGAAGCTGTAAAAAGTGCACATTGGAGGGAAGCCATGGACTGTGAGATCAAATCCATCGAGAAGAACAAGACCTGGTCCCTTGCTGATCTTCCAGTTGGAGCAAAGAAAATTGGGGTGAAATGGGTATACAAGACTAAGTTCAATGAACTTAGAGAAATTGAGAAGCATAAGGCACAGTTGGTAGCAAAGGGGTACAGTCAGAAGCATGGAGTGGATTACAAGGAAGTTTTTGCTCCAGTAGCAAGATTGGAGACAGTAAGGATGGTTGTGGCATGTGCAGCTCAGAGAAATTGGATGATTTATCAATTGGATGTCAAGTCTGCTTTCCTTCATGGTGAACTCAGTGAAGATGTGTACATAGAGCAGCCAAGAGGGTATGAGATGAAAGAAAATGAGAACAAAGTCTACAAGCTCCACAAGGCTCTTTACGGTTTAAAGCAGGCTCCACGAGCATGGTTCAGCCGTTTAGAAGCTCACTTTGTCAATGAAGGTTTTGAAGGATGTCCAAATGAACAGACTTTGTTCACCAAGAGAAGCAAAGAAGGTAAAATACTTATTGTAAGTGTTTATGTTGATGACTTAATTTATACTGGTGATGATGAAGACATGTTGAGCAGTTTCAAAAGATCAATGATGAAAGCTTTTGAAATGACTGATTTGGGAAAAATGAGGTTTTTTTCTTGGGATTGAAGTATCACAGCAGTCCAATGGCATCTTTATTTGTCAAAAGAAATATGCAGTAGAAGTGTTGAAGCGTTTTGGGATGTTTGAAAGCAATGAAGTCAATAGTCCAATCATACCAGGCTGCAAGCTGAACAAGGATGAGCATGGAATCAAGATTGATGAGTCATACTATAAGTAAGTAGTGGGAAGTCTGATGTATCTCACAGCAACCCGTCCAGACATGATGTATAGTGTAAGCTTGATTAGCAGGTACATGGCTAATCCCACAGAATTCCATTTACAAGCTGCAAAGAGGATTTTAAGGTATATTTGAAGGGCACTTTCGATTATGGAATTATGTACAAGAAAGGAAGTTCAGAAGAGTTGATGGCCTATACAGACAGTGATTATGCAGGTGACACAGAAGATCGAAAGAGCACCTCTGGCTATGTGTTCTTGTTAAGTTCTGGTGTTGTATCCTGGTTATCGAAGAAACAGCCAATTGTAACGTTGTCTACTACAGAGGCAGAGTTTGTGGCAGCAGCTGGATGTGCAAGTCAGGCAGTATGGATAAGAAGAGTTTTGGAGAAGCTAGGGTATGCTCAGAAGAAGTGTATCGATATCAAGTGTGACAATAGTTATACCATAAAGTTGTCAAAGAATCCTGTCATGCATGGGAGAAATAAACACATTGATGTGCGTTTTCATTTCTTAAGAGAGTTGACAAAGGATGGGGTAATTGAGCTCACGCATTGTGGAACAGAGGAACATATTGCAGATTTAATGACTAAACCGCTGAAGTTGGATGCATTCAAGAAGCTCAGAGATCTGTTGGGAATGTGCAAAGCAGCTGAGCTAAACTAACTGTTCTCAAGTGTTAGTTTAGGGGGGGATTGAAGAGTTGTTAAGCTGCATGATTATAGGGTTTACTAGGTCTAGTTTACCTAGTCTTTGTTTCTGTTTCAATAAATCCTGGTCTATAGGATCGGACTGCGTTATTCTTGCTGGTCACGTTAGCTAATCTGTTGCTAAAACGTGATCACTTTTCTAGCTATTTCTGTTAGCTTATGTAATGGGGGCTATATAAGCCAAGCTTGTTAATAAGAATGATATCCATTCATCCAGAATATCCTTGAGTTTCATATTGTGAGTTGGTTTCGTACTACTTTGCAAATCAGAAATCTTAACAGAAGTGTAGCTATAAGCAAGAAGTATGCAACCAATTTTTGTGTAGTTTTATTGATACGCAAAATACAGTGTCTTCTTTGCCCATCCTCATATCAAATTCTACTAGTTAAGGGTTGGTTTTGGAATTTATATTTTCATTTCTAATTGCTGCTCATATCCAGCACCGAGATACCAGTGCTGGAGATGAAGATATAGTTCTAAACCCAAACTTTGAGGATGGCTTGACTAATTGGACTGGAAGAGGCTGCAAAGTTGTTCTACACAACTCGATGGGAGATGGGAAAATCGTTCCTTAATCTGGAAAAATAGAACGAACACAGACGGGAATGGCATGAAATTGCTGCTGCAACAGAACGAACACAGACTGGAATGGCATTCAGCAGGATATTACTGGTAGAGTGTAGTGAAAGCTAGCTTACGAGGCTACTGCTGTTGTCCGGATATTTTGTAACAATGTCACTAGTTCTGATGTATATTGGTATTTCAAAGTAATTTGCTTTCTCTATATCTCTTTCGGATGAAATTCTGATATGTTTGTCTCATCAATAACTATAGAATTGTTTTGTTATTACTATGTCAAATTACAGTACACTAGTTAGCTAGTTTACAAAACATATCCCTTCCCTTACTGAGAGTAGGTTTGATCAAAAGTGTACAGGCTACAGACAAGGATTGGGCGCAGTTGAAGGGGAAATTCCTTTTAAATGGATCCCCATCCAAAGTAGTCGTTTATTTAGAAGGTCCACCAGCAGGAACCGATATTCTTGTCAATAGTTTCGTTGTTAAGCACGCAGAGAAAGTCCCTCCTTCTCCACCTGATATTGAGGTTAGTGCAATAACTAAATGTTCTCTGTCTAGTATTGTCTAAGCATGTTTTCTTGGAGTTGAATACTTGGTACATAAACATTAAATATGTGTTTTTGTTTGTGTAGAATCCTGCTTTTGCAGTCAATGTTATTGAGAACAGTAATCTAAGTAATGGCACCAATGGGTGGTTTCCTCTTGGTAACTGCACCTTGAGTGTGGGAACTGGTTCACCACATATACTTCCTCCAATGGCAAGAGATAGCCTTGGTGTTCATGAACCTTTAAGTGGTCGCTACATCCTTGTAACCAAGCGCACAGACTTGGATGGGTCCGGCTCAGTTGATCGGTGACAAATTGAAACTCTTCTTGACATATCAAGTATCTACTTGGGTTCGAATTGGTTTTTCTGGAGCAACCGGTCCACAAAATGTGAACATTGTACTCGGTGTGGACAATCACTGGGTGAACGGAGGCCAAGCTGAGGTGGGTGACAACAGATGGCATGAAATTGGTGGTTCCTTTAGAGTTGAGAAGCAGCCATCCAAAGTTATGGTGTATATCCAGGGTCCTGCTTCAGGTGTAGACTTGATGGTTGCTGGACTTCAGATATTTCTTGTTGACAGACCATCAAGATTTAGACACTTGAAGAGGCAGACTGAGAAGGTATATGAGTTGTTAGCTCATTTGCTTTGTAGGCAGCAATTAAGTACTGACAACATGACATTATTATAAGCATCATTAAACTTGTCTCACTAAATATATACTATTCAGATTGGGTTTTCCTTAGCTTATTCTGATCTATCAGTTGTTTGTTTCAATGCAGATCCGTAAGCGCGATGTTATCCTGAAATTTTCACGATTAGACTCGAGCAGCGCATTTGGCAGCTACGTGAAAATTAAACAATCTCAAAACAGTTTTCCATTTGGGACATGCATAAGCAGAACAAACATAGACAATGAAGATTTTGTTGATTTCTTTGTGAAAAACTTCAACTGGTCTGTATTTGGAAATGAACTGAAGTGGTATTGGACTGAACCTCAAAAGGGAAACTTCAATTACAAGGATGCCGATGAGATGGTGGACTTGTGCATGAGTCACAACATAGTTATGCGTGGCCATTGTATCTACTGGGAAGTGGTGGACACATTCCAGCAATGGATCCGTTCGTTGAGCCAAAATGACTTGGCAGCTGCTGTCCAAAGTCGAGTAACAGACCTTCTCACCCGCTACAAAGGAAAGTTCAAGCACTATGATGTCAATAATGACATGCTACATGGTTTATTCTTCAAGACAAATTGGGTAAGGATATCCGAGCCAACATGTTCAAGATGGCAAACCAGTTGGATCCATGTGCACTTCTATTTGTGAATGATTATCACGTCGAGGATGGATGCATACCAGATCAGCACCAGAAAAGTACATTGAACAGATCCTTGATTTGCAACTACAAGGTGCTCCTGTTGGTGGGATTGGAATTCAAGGACATATTGATCGTCCAGTAGGTCCACAATTGTTTGTTCTGCTCTTGATAAATTGGGTATCCTTGGCCTTCCAATCTGGTTCACAGAACTTGATGTGTCATCGAGCAACGAATATGTTCCTGCGGATGACTTGGAAGTGATGCTTAGAGAAGCATTTGCTAATCCTTCAGTAGAAGGCATTGTCGTATGGGGTTTCTGGGAGCTCTTCATGAGCCGTGAAAATTCTCATCTAGTGAATGCCGAAGGGGACATGAACGAAGCTGGAAAGCGTTACTTGCAACTCAAGCAAGAGTGGCTGTCTCATGCTCATGTGATGAACAGGGACAGTTCAAGTTTAGAGGCTTCCAGGGAACATACAGTATAGAGATCGCGACCGCCTCCAAGAAAGCTGTAAAGACATTCGTCGTTGACAAGGGTGATGACTCCACATTTGAGGTTTCCATTGCACTATAACTCTGCTGCTTCTCTTCCACATTCTCAAGCGTCTCTGCCATTCTTTCAATTGCTCCCTTCATGTTTATGGGTTTGTAATTTCTGTTCACTGAAATAAAGATATGATTACTTGATTTACTTCAACCCTCCACAAATACATAACAAAAACTATAAGAGTCGGATCAACATCAAAGGGATTATATTATACTGGTATATAACTATATATACAATTAAAAGACTCGTCCCAACAATGATTTGGGCTCAAACCCAATGAAAATTATTCGGTTTACTATGAAATTTTACCAAACAGTATCTTAACAACTCATTTCGGTATGATTTAAATTCATGATCACTCGTTTCGGTTGATTTTCAATTTTGATTTAAATATGTCATGTTGTGAAGTTTCACCTTTCACCTGCACTGAAGAATCTCCGCAAACCCATTTCCTTTTAGGAAAGAAATGGCCTACCACAATCACATCGATCTGATAGACACCCACCATCTGCTATACTGGTAGTACTACCAGACTTTGAGGGCTATGACTTAGAGTTTCTCTTTTTTCTCTCTATTGGTATGATTGTATAGGTCCCTCAAAAGTCTGTTCTTTTATTATTTAGATTTGTTTGAATAATTTAAAATTATAAGATTCAATACAACATTATTTTATAATATTATTATAACATTTTTACTTGATTTAACAATTTAAAATTATTTAAATAAATTTAATCAATAAATTCAAGTAAAGAATTCCAATCATCTCTAAATACCTTACCCATATCCCAAATGGGTGGACAGCAAGCCTTTTCTGGTGCACATCCTCCGGTGTTCTTATGCCCCAACATGATCTTGGCCAGTAAAACTGCTTGTTTCCTTTGTCATACTGTGAGTTAATTTCGGTCCAATCACACAAATTCTATGGAAAAAACTTCTGCCTGATCTAGATCAGATGGAGTTTTCCGTTTGATCTTTAAATTAGGCTATGTGTACAATATCAATCTTAATCTTAACTGTTCAATAGTTGAATTAACCAATGAAGATCATCTATACAAAAAATCAATGTAAAAAAAGATTGTTTACTTGTCCGAATGCATCATACCAAATGAACAGTTCATGTGCTTTTATGATAATCCATTCATTTTCTTCGATGCATTCGGGCAAGCAAACAATCTTTTTTTACATTGATTTTTTGTATAGATAATCTTCATTGGTTAATTCAACTATTGAACGGTTAAGATTACGATTGATGTTGTTAAAAGTACATTTTAAGGAGATCGAACGAACTACTTGGTCCGATCTAGATTGGACCCAAGTATTTTCCAATTCTATGTAGCCAGCTACTAATATTCTTGATGAAAACTAAAACAAGAATCATGCTACTATGCTAGGGTAACGTCATTTGATTACGAGTGTATTACGAGAAATTTTGGTCGAATATGGGGTAGGCAGTTTCGAAACCTAAAACAAGCATGAGCATATGAGCTCTAGCATAGGAAGATCGATCCAAGAGATTAGGGTTATTCAAAGGAGATGAATCACTAACCACTTCTAACCACGTCTGCGTGAAACCAAACAGCCTCTATCGTAACCTGCCCATACTAGATGCTCTCCACATATTCATATATACCTGGAAAGCATGATTTTCGAATGATAGCATATATGGAGATTATTTCGAAAATACTTCAACACCGGCGGGTAATGTTTAACATATTGTTACCTCCATAAGAGGTCACCTTAACAGCATCTCCAACTCGAGATGTCAAAATATTTTGTAAAATTCAAATTTGACTTCTGACGTGGAATTTGACATTTTCAACTGATTTTAGTCAAACTGATCAGTTAAAAAACATACATATTTCATTTAGATCTTATTGTAATCTCTTTCTCTCTCAATGGTCCTCTTTTGCTTCATCAAAGTAGTACTCTTCTCCTCTTTGGCATCTCATTTGCACCGCTGCAAATGGGTATCTTTGTTCATCTACCAAATCAACTCCGATAAGTCCCTCCGGCTGCCAAGAAACTCGAGACCATGAAGACCGAATCTTCTTCTCTTCTGTGACAAGGTTTGATCGATCCATTTAAATCTCTTTTACATAGATCTTTTACAACATCTTTTTTCTCTCGATCCACCTAAAGGTTTGATTATCCTTTTTACCTAGTCTGGCCCAAACTGTTTTCCTACACGATTGGTCGATTGCTTATCAAAATTCCATAATAGCAAGAATTTTGGTTTAGTTCTGGCCTTCTGAGTAGAAAAGTAGAGAGAGAGACAAGAATACAAGAGAGAGAAGAAGAGAGAAATCATAAACAAATAAATGAGTCAATGTTAATCCAATGTCAAAGTTGACATGATGACCCAAAAATGTCATCCACAGTGGAATTGGCATTTCGGTTGGACGTGAGTCTGAGAAGCCAATTGTTCCCATTAGAACCTCCACATCGAAAAGGACTAATGGGCTGGAGATGCTCTAACACAAGTTGAAATACCGGAGGGTTAAGGACAAGAGCGGAACTAGGATTGGAAACTAAAGTAGGCTAATTTTCTTTGTGTTTTTTAAATTATAACATAATTTGAATAAAACACTCAAATTATAGTAATTGAAAAACAATAGATATATGGAATGTATAGAATTTAGAATGGGATAGAAATATAGAATTCAAAATGTACTCTTTTTCTCTTTTGAAGTTAGAATTTTAGGAACAAGATTTTATCCCAAATCAGCATTTAGAAATTTTCGATGAAGGAAACATAATTGTCCTGTAATAAAACATAGTCAAATCCAAGTGCTAGCTACTCTTTTTATATATTTATATAATCTGCTAGCTACTCCTTTTTTATATTTATATAATCTGCTAGCTACTCCTTTTTTATATTTATATGATTATATTGATTTGAAGATCTAGAGATAAAAATATATATGATGAATAGTTAAAATATTCACACTTTAAACTGATATAAATAGATAGATGATGCATACAAATGACTTTTGTTAAAATGGGTTAATAATTATGATATTTTTTGGCTGGAAATAATTATGATTTTTTAAAAGTTTATAAGTTGGGTAGACTGCCTACCTCTCGTACCGTCACTCGTTAAGGAGTACAGGACTTTTCTGCTGTATGTATAGCATGCATTACGGAGTACCGGCCATTATTAGTTTTACTCTGTCTAATGGCTGTGTACATATGTAATACTCACGAGGTCATGAGATGGATGGTAGAAGGAAGAGAGAGAGATCGCAGAGTCAGATATGGTGGTCAGCATCAGTAGAGTTAACGTTTGATATGATGGGGAGTGCTGGGTAGGTCGCAGACGTATCAGAAAGTTGACAGAAAACTAGTTGCTTTCTCTCTTCTCTCAATAAATTAAAGGATTGAAAAATGAAAAAACTGATGGATAGATGGATGGATGGAATGGTGAGAAGGAAAGTGGGACAATGGCAGAGCTGTTATCATGTCTCCGATGCACTACTTCTGCATCGGGAAACAACTCCCGCGCTGTTCTCGCGCGCCTTTCTCCCAAACCACAGCGTTTGCAGGCCCCATATCTCATGCACCCACCCACCATGTCGAGCTCTCTCTCTCTCTCTATATATCCGCCCCCGATACTCTCCTCCTGTCTGTCATTAACCAACACTCGTTACCATGGTTTCCAAACTCTTCTGTAGCTCCCAGTTATTAATAACTTTCAAGTTTCAACAGTTCAGATTGGTTAGATTAACTTGTTAATTGTAATCTAATTGTTTCTGGGAGCCAGAATTAGTTTTAGTTCTAGCTTTCTTCTATCTATTCGATCAGTTTCTGGTTGAAAAACTGTATTACCATTCTGTTCATTTACTAAATGCACTGTTTATTTACTAAAATCCACAGTTGTTTCACTGTTTTTGGTTGAAAAACTGTGTTACCATTCTGTTCCTGTTTTTTGGTAGGTTTTTAGTCTCTACTGACATATATTTTCTCTGAAGTGATCGATCGAACTACTGCTAGCCCTAGCTTTAGCCCTTCTACGCACCCCGATCTTATTTGCTTGCATAAATTATAATCAATATTTACTGTAAGTTGTCTTGTCTGATCAGCAAATGGTAATTATTAGTTTTGATTAGTGCTACCCTATCCTCAAACAAGAACTTGCAGCCTTTTACTGCTATTGGGGATCAGATCACTTGACTTCAGTACCTCAGCTAGCTAGAGAACACTTTGGCATTAGATCTGCCTACCTACACTTGATTTATTTAGTTTAAATTTAGGTCTTTTTTTGTTAGATTGTTCATATAATTATTACGAAACATCACCAAAAAAACTATAATTATTATGAAACCACCAATTTTCTGTAACTAATCATTCTTTTGGTCACATTCAGAAACCTGATCCGCACCGGATTAACTGGGTTGGTTGATTAATTAAGCAACTTATTAATAATAGTAATATTATTATATTCTACGAATTAATATACTAAATCAAGGCAATCTACTCAGAAGAGACTTAATTATATAAAGGGTTTTGTGAAACTGTTAGGGTTTTGGAGTTGAGTCAATTAATTACCATTTTTTTCCGTGGCAGACATATTAAGCAGATTAGCTAGCAATCACTTACGTATGTAATAATACTTACATCACGTGTTTAATTAGAGTAAGCTTTTGACTGTCAAAACCATGTATTATTAGATATTTTTACTGTTAATTTCTGAATTATAAAATGAAAAGCTCGTTCTGGAAAGGGCTCATAAAAAGGAAAAGCTCCATGCACCAACGATTCATACCAATCGATCAGCAATAATATGCAACATCATATTGGAATTAAAATAGATTGAAAGGTGAGAAGTTGATTCGTTCCATGGCATAAAGACACACGAAAACTAGATACGTTTCTCTTTAAATTATTCATCTTTGATTATTTGTGTTTTACACTAATCCTCATTCCCTCTTTGTCATCTATCAAATCCGACACTTAATACTTAATTATTCCATACATGTAGTCAAATAATCTCAATTCTAGCTTAGTGCTCGTGACTGTGGGATTGAAGCCTCCATCTAAATATGATATTTACCCTCAAACAAAAAGACAGAACTTTTCTTTCTTGCGACTCCTCAACCGATCTTTACCTTCATAATTGTAATTAGAGGCAAACAAAAGTGGAATAATTTGCTTAGCTTTCTAGCTAGCTAATAAAGCAAATGATAATTGTGTTTACTGTGGTTTGTTAATCACATTGTGCTAAGCAGCTGGGTGGAGACTAATTATCTACCACTAATAAAACTTAATGTGGACAATGTCTTTCCACGCACAGCTGCTTGCTAGTTTGGAATCTCATCCAAAACCATGGTGCATCATCTCTGTGGATGCCCTGCAAAGAGTTTGATTTGAAGATTAAGTAAATATATATATTAAACTTCCCCATATGCTTATATATATATATATATATATATATATATTAAACTTCCCCATATCCTTTGAATTAGCTAGGTTGATATTATTTGTGTTGTATCGATCTAATTGTGGCTAGATTAAGAACGACATAGTTACCATTTACCAAGGTATAGGTTTGATTTTGTATGAATGGCGTATATAAATATATTAACAAGCATAATTAAGAACTTTCTGGTATAACAAAATATAGTGTTTGTAGGGATATGGTGACTATTTTCCTTTCAATATTGAGGCAGGCGATAGTTGTTAATTACATATATATAAATATATACATTCAAACTTATGTGTGAGTTGACAGGAACAGCTCATTCATATGATGATGAGAAGATGGCGATGTGATAGGAAAAAGGCAGGCACCAATAATAGACAATCGAACGTACTGTGCACCAAATGCAAATGCAAATCTAATTCGATACCTCTGGTATAATTAATCTGTCTGCGCTTACCTAAAAAAAATTAATCCAACCAATTCTCAAATGAATAATTATACTCACTACTCTAATGGTAGAGTCCAAAAAGAAACGAAAACACAGAAATGTAATATTGCACTAATTGGTTTTTGGACGAGAACTTGCCTCGACACACAGATTTGATTTTGTCGATTAAATAGTCGGGTTATCGATTTATAATAATCTTCCTTTGAAGTTGGACTAATTAGGAGACTTGCTCTCACTTGGGTTCCATATTCTGCGGGGAAATTACTGCAGTTTTACCAGAGGGTAAATGAACACTAGATGATCGAGCATTTGGTTCTGTAAACAAGTAGAAGAAGAAAATTAATGAAGAATAAGCTCCACGGTCAACATTGTTTGGGAGCGACTGAGTGTATTTGAAAGTGCGAGCACTGCTTCTGCTGCATGGGGAATAAACAAAAGGAGCAGTGACTGTGAGTGAGAGAGTGAGAGAGAATAGTAACAGTGAAACAGTAGGTAGTGGTAGTACAGTAGAGAGAGCAAGCACCCCTGATACTGGAGTACCTGCAGCAGTAGAGGGTACAGTCTCTCTGTGTCTGGGTGAGACGTCCAATCCAAGCAACATTGAGAAAGAAGAGAAAAAAACAACGACAGGTGGACTCATGGCCCGGCCCCAAGTACTAATAGCGCGCATCTTTCGGGGGCATTCTAACCTAATAGAAAAATCCAGTGACATGCAGCAGTAGGGTCTGACTCTCTCTCTCTCTCTCTCTCTCTCTCTCTCTCTCTCTCAGTTTGGTTTTTTTAATCGTCTTGGCGCGTGCGTCGTGCTCCTCAGATCCATCGATCGGCGCTCGTCGCCGCCAGCTATATCTCTTCTTTTCCTCCCTCAACTAGAGCTCGCATAATGTCCTAATTTTCCATCGGCCTGGATAGGGCTACCATTTCGTTTGTTAAATATCAAACTCATTAAAAATCGACTAAATATTTTTAATTTAATAAGTCAAAACTTGATAATCGAAATAACCGAAATAAAAAAATGTTAAAAAAATTAGTTTGATTTTTGATAAATACCGAACTTACCAAAATGTTAGTTATTTAAACACTTATATTTGTAAATAAGGTTAACCACTTTGATCTGAGCATTCATGTTATCCAAAATACCTAATTTTTCTACCTTAGCCGTATTTCACTATACTAATCATATCTTATTTCACATGAATATGGAAAATTTTGCTTCCTTCGTACAATTGGTTCATAAAGATTCTACACTTACAAATAACCTACTGAACAAATTATACCACATTAGTATGCATGTTATGGTTTCTAACACTGAAATTTATAAAATCAAAATTTGTCCATTCAATTTGGTCAATATACTTAAATACGACTATGGAACAAATTTCATCTATTTTCAACAATATTTAGAACTTGATCAATGCGCTCAACCTTAATACGATATCACTTATTACACGAAAACACTATTATTTAGTCCTTTATATCTTATTTTGATCGATACTTCCGCTCATAGCCACTCGTATGAATGAGAAGTAATGCTTTAGTGTAAAAATATTGGGAAATTTGCATCCTAATGATATGGCTTCCCATGAAAAATCATAAGAATAAATAATGTTGATTGATTTGATCAAGATCCAAACATTACAGGTAATATGTGATTTTTCTACCATAGTTATTTTTCATCATATTGATCATATTCTATTTAATAATATTTTCAGAAATTTTGCATACTCTATACGGTTGGTTCACAAAAATGTACATTTGTATATAATTAACATACTAAACAAGTTACACCATATTAGTAGGCACATTATGGTGTCTATGACTATATTTTCAAAAAATATGCTTCCTCTATTCTTTCGTTATATTCAGAAAATATTTTTGTTGTAAAGTTTGGTAATACCGAAAATCAAAATACCGAATTTGGTAAGATTTATCTTATACCGAAAAAGTTGATTGGTTTTTGGTAGTCATATTTCATTACCGAAAGTTTTGATTTTGAAGTTGGTAACACTAATTACCGATTCAAACCGATCGAATGACAGATCTAGGCCTGGACATTACATTAGCCTGATACATTACAGTACACCATGTCAGATCTTTATTTAAACCAGTTAAGCCTTTTTAATTCACTCAAGCTAGGGTTAATTATTGTTTATATTCCATAAACCAGCGTAGGAGATACTGGAGGGGCTTGGTCTTTTACCTTCGAAATATAAGGAATCAACAAGCTTATAATTAATCGGAATTTTGAGAAAGATAGAAATTCCTTCTCGTATAGATTATGACTGATACTAAAATTGATAGTTATGCGACAACAAGTCAATCAAATGTCTTTTCATTATAAATTCTTTTTAAGACGTGTCGATTTTTCACCAGAGCTAGTTCAGCTAACTGAGCCAGTTTGGTTCGTTTCCATGGACCTAGAATATCAAGGACACTGTTCCAAGTTCGTATACTTCAACTCCGCTGTAATCTTGTTTAGTGGAGCTAGCGATGAACATGTAGTAAGCCAATCTAAGTGTCTAATCAACGACAACTAATTATTGGGGTCAATTGTGATTCTATTGTTAACTTGCTATTTTGATCGGTAGAAGAGTAAAAGATTTGATCTTACCAAATTTGATTAGTCCCCTAAAATTGCGCCTATCAATTAGTGTGCTTTGGTTAATGAAACAAGGTTGAGGGGGCTACACTAATTCACGACAGGTGCGTCCATAATTTTCTATTTGGGTTGTCTCAGAGGCTAATTGTTAATCATATTTATAACATGAGAAAGATAGTGTGTGAATATGATCACCTCCCTCTATTTATAATAGTAAAAGGAAACTTAGTTTGAGAAAGAGATGAATTTTGATAGGATCCTTTTGGTATCGAAACTCAGTTTTGAAAGTGTCAGGTAATTCCATCAAAATAAGTTTTAGTAATGCGGGTCGTGCTAGCTCATGGCTGAGCAACCTGATGGTCTCATATGACTTTGTATGAAACATCTTTCCATAAAACTACTTTTCACGCGCCTTTTCATCTGGTACATAAGTTGTAGTCATTTCCATCTCGCATGCAAACTCTAATATCCAACTCGCGTGACTTAACTAGCAATACATCAATTGTAAACTTTGTTTTTCACGTACACCTAGCTCACACGGTTTCGTAGGCTAGGTAAAAAACCCAATGTTAGTCAGGCTCATCGATAACATGTGACATAAATCACGGACTCGACTTGTATTCATTTAAGACATTTACCATTTTATCTAATGTGTAATTTTATGTGTAAACATTGTCCTCAGCCTCGAGGTCATGAGTCTCGTGAATGACCAAAGAGGTTTATATTCATGCTACTTCAAAGCCACTAGTAATGACTGAGTTCATAACATCAAGTGAGTAAAAAAGCCATTCAATATGTCTCGAAACTCAAGCATGGTGCATCAAAGCATTGTAGAGAAACTGTGTGCTTCGTTTGCTCTTGATGATGTGGTACCTTGCACCTTGAGCAAATAATTTTCTCGAGTAGATGCACCTTTAATAGATTGGTGGACAGGCGAGGTGAATGAAGAAGGCAAGACACCCCCTTAGCTTTTTTTGTTTGTGAGATACCAAAATATATATTTTTTTAAGGTGACGAGATGTCCCCTCACTTTTGGTCCCTTGTGCTCCTCAGTTTTGATGTCTGTTTCACCGATGGAAAGATATAAAAACTATTAGTGTGCCCCAAGGAGGCGAGAAGGTGTTGCAGTACCACGCATAGATGAAGGCACACACAATTGCTTTGGATTCCCCCAGTGTAGGAAAGCATGATGCGAGGTCATGAAACACATAGAAAATAACATGTTGTCAATTCACGCGTATTCTGACCTGTCTGCACTCAAACTACTAAAACTCTCCAAAAATATCAGAACGACGAACCGTAATATATATCCAGAGAATTCTATCGTACATGCCAAGCCAGTTATTTCTTTCAAGATAGACCCGCGAGTTGGCATAGAAAACAACTTATTAACAATTTGTGCCTATGCTGACCTGTCTGCATTCAAACTGTCATAACTCTCTCTCTAGAAACGTCAGAATGACGAACTGTAAAACTATATGGAAAGTAGACATAAGCCAGCCAAATGTTTCTTCTTGGATCGTTCCAGATCGAGCCGTGAAGTGGGCTGTCCTGCTGTGACTGTTTCAGTTTTTAGCATTAGAACCTCCCTGCATTCAAACTGCTATAACTATCTCTAAGATTGTCGGAATAACGGACCGTAAAAACCTCTAGAAAGTAGACATCCAGAAATTTTTGTTAACATAAGGTTAGCCAACTAGTTTTTCCTGGATCGTTCCGGTTCGAGCTGCGAAGTGGGCTGTTCTGCTATGACTGTTGCAGTTTTCAACATTTGAACCCATGTTTAGCCTCGCTTCGCTGGCAGTAACTCAAAGGTAATTAAGATGCCTATTGTATTGAAGCCTCAATGATATGCTGCAGATGAAGGTCAAACATTTGCTAGATAAAACCATTGGTTCCCTCATGAGGCTACAGTGGAGGCCACCGATGCTTCAACCCGAGTCTCGATGCCGTTATGGTTCCAGCATGAGACCTTTGTTTCCAAGAACCTCTAAGTGTCGAGCAAAAGTGTTTCGCATCAACAACTTGAAAATTTTGACAAGCGTTGTTGTTATGTGACAAAACATAATCTTTAATTGCACACCTAGAAGTGTTGAGCACATATCAACTTTATTGCCAACGATCATATTGTTATCAGTGTCCAACCGATCACTTTTTCTATGATGAACTGTTCTGTCCTATCTTCAAGCTCCTCTTCCTTGAGTTTGCGAGAGCGGATTTTGTCGTGCCAAGCCGTCAGACCTGCGTCATTAACAACTAAATTGGTCATATTTTTTCGTGCACGATTTCAGGCTGCCACATATCACGAACATTTGGTTATCTGAAAATTGGTGCAATTTAAGAGAGGCTTATAGTAAGGACACTTTCTTGCTTTTCCCCATGATAGTGGATGGAAGAGACAATATTTTGGCATCATACCTCAACTTAGGAAGCGCAAGGTAATTGCACCAAAGTCTATTTTAGTAGTGCGGGGCGTGCTAGTTCATGAGTGAGCAACCTGAGTAGTAGGGGTAGTGTGCGTAGTTTTCTTCTTCTTATAATCATGCAACTGAACAACAAGAGAGCACCAACTTGATCATCAGGTTCGTCAGAAGTCATCTTGATGAGGAAAATTTACGGTTGTCTATCGCCACCAAATTGATAATCGCGTTGGGTAGCGAGCAAAGCAACCAACGGAAAATACAGGGAGAGTACCCGTTTAATAGTTTAGATTTTCGATAAATCAACAATATAATACATAATATTATAGAGGCATTTTGTAAACCCACCGACATCGCGTTGTGACCATGTCCTTAACCTTTTACGGGACCTCGCCCTAGTCTGACCATAACATAGGGACACTATCCCTAATGGGCGCTCCCACGCAACCGGAGTACGTCCTTTTCTTCCCGCCCGATACTATGTGGCCATCTCTATTAGTATCGATGATGATCCTCCTTGAGGTACTCACGGTCTTCTCGAGAGCCTTTCATGTGACGGGGCCTCTCTTCTTCCTTGTCGGCTTGACTCTAACGATGCCTATCACATGATAAACCAAATTGATTATTAAGATCGGAGAACCTTTATTATGACATTATAAGAAAACAAATTATTCATCTTTCATTACCTGAGAGTAATACGACCGACGCGACGTATTTGAATTATTTTTAATTTTTCATACATAATTTTTAATTTTTAGATTATTTGAATTATTAATTTTAAAATTGTTTGAACTTTTAATTTTTAATCCTTAACATATATTAATTTTTAATTTTTAATCCCAAACCAATTATGCATAAATTTTAATTTTTAATCCCTAACATATGCATATCAATTTTTTGCAACAATTCGAAAATTCACTTATTACTTCTACAATTAAAAACAAATGCATATCAATCTTCTGCAACAATTCGAAAATCCAATTTTTGTTTTATACACATATTACTTTTCAAATCAAACTATTACAACATATACACATATATAGAAGTACCCAATTGGAATACCAAAGTATCCAATTCGAATCATACCTGAGGAAACGGAGGCGGATGGGGAGGTGGGCCTCTAGATCTGGAGGTTGTGGAGGTAGAGGAGCAGAGGTGGAGGCGACAGATTTAGGTTTTTTTTTTAAGATTTGGGGCAAGAGAATGTGCTGAGTTTTCTTATATATCCTTTACTTTTAGCCGACGAAATTAAAAATTCGTCGGCTATATTTTTCAATAATCTCGTCGGCTATAGTCTATTTTGTTTTTGATTTATTTAATTTATTTTCATTTTATTTGTTTTATTATCATTTAATTTAATTTATTAACTATAACAAACAAATTTTATATAATATCGTCGGCTATAATCCATTTTATTTTCAATTTATTTAATTTATTTTTAATATGGATAAGTATGTAATAAACATAAGTACGTACAGAAATAAAGAATTACGTACCCAGCTATCAAAATAGTTTGCGAACTTCTTGTTGTGGTACTTGAGATCTCGTTGATGTTTGGACGGTATAGATAGATGTATTTCCAGTATTCAACTTCTAGACAGTTAGTCAATATCTATCAGTGGACAATGACTAGCTCATGTGGTTGCAACTTGTAGGAGTTTCGCAAAATTCTATAAACTTCAACATCACTAGAGAATATGAAAATATTGAACTCGGTATATCTACCTGTATGGTTTGAGAAGTTTCCTTCAACGTTCAACAATACAACTTCATGCAGATAACACACTCGTGTGCAATATATGTTTCAGCTATACATCATTCAGACGCAGATTTATTACTAACATAAGTTTTGTAGTTTCCAAGTTGCTTATAAATCAAGTTGTAAAATGTTATGATTATATATTAAACATGTATAATGAGGAATTCATGTGTAAAAAACATTTCTATGGGATACATCCAAATGTAGTGTACTGGACCGGTAAGCAACAATTGCTCAGAAAGATGGATCATCGGGTGATGCATGATGTCAAAAAAATTTGAAGAAAATATCATCTCAAATTTACACATGATATAAATGATGTCCTCTTGCATTTCCTGGAGGTCAGATTTTTTCACTTCCCGTGTGTATAACTTCTAGAAGAATCTTAACAACGCTACTAACGGCTCCACCACCTGACGGAGAAGGAACGGTCGAATGAAAACGGGAAAGAGACGTTGTAACCAGATATATATATATATATATATATATATATATATATATATGAATGTCATGACTCTTCAATCCATACATCTTATTGTTCAAGAAGTTCACACACCAGGCTATATTTTCTGCATAGCCTGAAGGATACTTCACATAACTCATTTACATGAAAATTACGTTCTTCTGGTCATGCTTCACTGTGTAAGGAACTTGAGACATTTTTTCTTCCCTTCTGTCAACCACAGATGTCTTCGTATATCCATTTTTTTAGATCAATGTGTGCCTTAGGACCGTATTCCCTTCCAAGTTCAGCACTATGCCCACCATTTTCTTTTCTATGTGCATAATATCTAGGTAGTGCATGATCAACAACTTACTCCAGTATGAAAGTTCCTAGAATATGCTTTTAGGTGTCCATAATTTTTACTTGTTGGATCATTCAGGTATTGCTGCCATAATATTTGGATGATTGCAGAGCTACCCAAAATCGTACTCATTAAACGCTGCTAAAATTTCTTCCCCCGTCCATCTTTTGGGAAATACACCGTTTTCTATGGTCTCATTAAATGCCTTGTCATCGAACCGTCATTTGTGATCATATGGAAGGAGAGTACGATGACCCAATTTGCATATCTTATTTTAATGACCGTTGCTCCCCTCATCGTTGAGGCACTCTAGACAAGCCTGGTATCTCCTAACAACATTGTTCGACAACATCCCATGGGCAGGAAAATCATTGATGGTACCAACAACCATGGTATGCATATGAAACAGCTCGTGCATATACTTGTCATAAGTAGGATGACCAACGTCCCAAAAAACTTAAGTTCATCAATCAAGGGTCTCAAATACACATCGAGACACTTCCCTAGATAACCAGGCCTCAAAATCATCAAACTAAACATATTGTATTACTTTTTCATACACATCATTCACACACTGTATTGAAGACTCATGTTACCAAAAGGGTTGAACCTTTCAAATGAGAGCCCGAGTCTCACATTTCGGACATCTGAAGCAAAATGAGGAAACTCCCTGTTTATATGCTTCCAAGCATCCCGTCAACATGGTGTATAAGAGTATCTTTGTCATGCAATTCCCTATCAGTGTGTCATCTCATAGCTTTGGTCGTGTGTTATGACATGTACAACTGCTCCAACCTATCACTTAACAGGAAATGCCGAAGTACCTTCACAGGTTTTCTATTACCTGTAGGAGTCAGCTTATACCTGTCAGTGTGACATACTGGACATGTGTCAAGGCCACTAAGGTCATTCATTTCTGGATATTTATCCCAGAAGACAATGTAGTCATATCTGCATGCATGGATCTTGATCTAGAAAAATCTAAGATCTTTCAGGATACATCGGGCCTTATGATGAGTGGTATGACGATTACGTAGGGCATCATCGAAGCAGTGAACTGTAGATTATCATCAACAACCTCCACAGTCGATTTTATCTAAACTTTAATCTTCATTATGTCCATCACACCTTCAATAACGGTCTTCTGACAACCGGGGTACACAAGGATCTGCCCATGATCATGCGGACCCATTGATGGTGTTTCACCGTGATATATCCAACTTGTGTACTTGTTCCAAAACCCGTTACTCTTCAGGTGCTGTCAAACTTTGTCAATCGTAAATCGATGCATCTCGCTGCGACACTGACATTTCGTGCACGAGCAATAAAAAATTGTATTCCTGTTAGCATTAGCCAGCGCATATTCAAGAAAACTAATAACTTTTTTACCATATCTTTTGTCACATTTTGGAAGCGAAATCCAACTCTTATTCATTTCCTGAAAATATAACAAAATATATATGTATAACTCTAATTAATTAAATTCCATATATAAAATCTCAAATCATTTAGTATTCTAATACAACTAATTAATAACAAATTAATAATTAACACACACATATATATATACACTTAATAATTACATAACAATATTATATATATATATATATATCAATAGCATCATAAAATCATAAATAAGTCTTATCATCAACAACTTCATACCATCAACACAATATTATAATTAAACTAATATATATATATATATATATATATATTTATATATCTACTACTTATTAACAATAACTTCATATATATTAATTATCAAATAAAAATCGATCAACTTAATTACACTCAAAATCTATCAACTCAAATAAAACTCAAAATCAATATTATAACTCAAATAAAAATCTTAAATTAACTCAAATAAAACTCAAATAGAACTCAAAATCAATATATATACATATATAAGTACCTATATATAGCTCCACAAACTAATTATGGACAGATTTCGACAATACCCAATCTATTTCTCCCATTTTTTTTATAAATGAGCTGTTGTCTAGATCTGCAAATATAAGACACTTTAGCCGACACAATATATAATTTCGTCGGCTAAACTTTTAAAATTTCATCGACTAAAGTTCACAGACTATAGCAGATGAAAAAATTAATTTAGCCGATGAAAATTTAATTTCGTCGGCCTGTTTTTTTCGTCAGCTAAACACGTTCTTCTTGTATTGTAGCAAGACGTCAATGGTAAACTTTTTTTTTTCACCTACTCGTAGCGTACACCATGCTTACACCGTCTCGTAGACTAGGTAAAAACCCAATATTGTTCAGGCTCATCGTTAACACGTGATATAGATCACGAACTCGACCCGCATTCACTCAAAACATTTACTGTTTTGTTCAAATTGTAATTTTGGGTGTAAACAAGGATAACTAGGCATTTAGTTCAATGCATGGTACACATATTGCACACTGATCAATAACCTTTAGCTATATATCTTTTTTATTCTTCTTACTAAAAAGTTAAGCCAGAGGTTGGTTACGCTACACCACTATCGTCCGATCAAACTTGTAACCTCAATTTTCATGGAATTACTGTCGACATGTACCTATCACACCAGCATACAAGTATAAATTTTCACAGAGAAATTTACAGTTCGGGAACCAATGAGGCATGCTGGTACGTAGTAGGGTTCAAACTTAAATAGGGTCTCCATCACTAACCTGGCCTGGCCAACTGATCGAGTAAAACCTCGTTGGCATCTTTTTTTTCTTCTTCAATCAAATATATAGGAATTAATCCAATTCAAAGAAGAAGAATAAAATGGGATGAAAACAAATGTACATATTCTAATTTCTTACTTACCAAACTGTCGCGTCAAAGGTGATTATGAACTGAATATCGTACGTGTTTTCTCCCCATCTATCAAATTGATAAGTTTGACTACCAAAGATAGTTTGTTAACTTATTTGTGCGTGTTTTTTTGTTTTTTAAGAGGATCAAAGGATTTCACTCATACCTTATGGTGACTCGAACTCATGACTTTATCAATAGGTAATGGATGCGCTTACCACTACGCTATAACCATTTCGTCAATTTATGTGTGCTTAATTAACTGAAAGAATACATACGTTGTTTAGTTAAACGAACAAAGAATGTGCATGTCTGATTATGTTTTCTTATCTTATAATGAATTATACTTTCATTTGTATTTATTTATACTTTTAGATCTATATTCATCAATAAAATTCACAATATACAGTTCTTTGTTGTTTGCCATCTTCTTTTGAATTTCTCAAACAAAAAAAACATAATTGGGTGAAAAATCTCATATCTGGATAGTTTACTTAGATTAATCACCAACCTGAACTATCAAATCTTTATTCTTATTAAAAAGGAGTTGATATGTTAATCATACCGAAGAGTAAGAGAGTTAAAAACGTGTGAGATTAATCAATAAAGAAAAAAAAAGAAGTTTAAACTTGTCGGAATATCTTTGTACGTACAGGAAACAGAGAGTGAGATCGAAGGGAAGAGGATAACATATTGAATTCAGAAATGAAAACGCCAGCAAATAAAGGAGTCCGTGAAACAAAGGTTAAAATCAAACTCTGAGAGGGAAGAGAAAGACATGGAAGAAAAATCTCCAATATAATCTAATCTAATGTCGACTTGCCTTATCGCTAGGTCTTCAATAGCGAGCGCCATTTTATCTTCACCATTTTCAACTACTTTTTTTCTCGCAGCAAAGAAAACTAGACTCTTCTTCAGCCACATCTCCACCCCCAGAAACGGTGCCGCCGACGGTTCTACCGGCCTCGCCGTCTGGCCAACTCCACCCCTTCATCTTCATCCTTCTCCTTCATCTATATGTCAAAGGAAACTCTCTGACTGTTATTGCTAGCAGACCCTTATTCTTGCCCCTAGCTTCAATCACCTCCATAATTCCATGCTTTAATTGCACAGAGATATTATTCCCCATTTACTTTAAACACCAACTGCAGGCCGTGCTTAGAAACTTAGGGTTTCAACTTCTTCCTTTCATAATTTCTATTCTAGTTTGAATTGCTTAGGGTTTTCGGTGCTTAAATCTTAGCTGAAACAGTTAGTTGGCTTGGAAATGGAGGAATACAATAATAGTAGTGAAATGGATCATGAGAGTCAAGGCGGCACTCATAGAGGAAATTTTCTCTACGCTTCTCCAAGTCTTGGAGGTACCTATGGTAGAGCTGCTGCTGCTTGTGATCATAACCAGCAGATCAACGCCTTTCAACTTCAATCAGGCGGCGGTGAGTGTTTTCCGTCAACACAGACAACCGTGAAAACCGAAGCAGCCGGTAGTACTTCCCAGCATGCTCACCACAGATTTCATCATCCTCAGTTTCCTCCCCCTTCATTAGTATTGTCAAGAGGGCACAATGATCAGCAGCCTCTGCTTCGGCAAAACATAGAAAACGAGAATGAAGTGGAGGCCATCAAAGCTAAGATCATCGCCCATCCTCACTACTCTAACCTCTTGCAAGCTTACATGGATTGTCAAAGGGTATATATAACAACACATGACTAGCTAGTTGTAAAGCTTCTCTCAATTATCGAATCCTTTGCATCTTACTGGCTGTGTTGTATGTTTAGGTGGGAGCTCCGTCTGAAGTTGTGGCTCGTCTCTCGGCTGTGCGCCAAGAGTTTGAAGCACGACAGCGATCTTCAGTCAGTTCGAGAGATGCTTCTTCAAAAGACCCAGAACTCGATCAGTTCATGGTGATTATGATCCAAGTGTCTTCTTCTTCTTTTTTCTTCCATTTTTTTGTCTTTTTATCTCTTTTTCTTAATACATCAATTACATTCTGATAATTAAAACTTGATTAAACAGGAAGCTTATTATGATATGCTGGTTAAGTATCGGGAGGAGCTAACAAGACCCATACAAGAAGCAATGGATTTCATGAGGAAGATCGAAACTCAACTCAACATGCTTGGCAATAACAGCAGCACCACTCCTCTGCGCATCTTCTCGGCCTCTGCACTAGGTAATTAAGTTAATCATTGGATTGGATCAAACAGTACTTAACCTTAATCACTCATATTTTGGGTTCTGTTCTTGATTCTTGCAAACGGTAGTTTAGTCAATCGAGTCCTACTATTGTTTTCTCTCTGCCTTGAGAATCGTAAATTAAACCTGTCAGAGATCTCGACTTGGTGTCAAATCTGGTGTTGAGATTTGAACGCAACTTTGACTCAAATTTGCATTCCAAATGTTGAAGAACTCGTACGGACAGGAAGAAGATGAAGATGAAGATGGAAGAATCAACAGCAAACCAGTAGTCCAGTACACACCTACTCCTTTCACGAGAGGCTTAATTTACATAATTACATAAACATGTCGTACGTAATCATGCACGAGCTCAATAGTGTGATGAATTTAGGCTTAATTAATCATTTGCTTAACTATAATAAATATATGTTTTTTTAATATTTAAATGTGTACATCGGGAAAGAAAGGAGTAGCAGGCCAAGACAGAGGCGCTTGGATCGAGTATAGTAAAATACCAAATACCTTATATATATACGTATGTGTCTGACAATCTTGTTCATTCTTATTTCTCTAATTAGGGTTTTGTTTATGTAGGTTTTTGTGGGATTTACAGATACCATGTTTGCCTAGTGGTGGAAATTGCATTCCCTTCTGCCAAAAATAAAAATCTATATCTCTCATTCCCAAGTTCATCGTCATATTCCTCACTGGATATGCTAATTAAAAATGGTTTCTTTTACAATAACTTTCTCTTGGTCTGCTATTTTTATTTTTTTCCTGAACCTAATAAGAATAAACACAGCATTGTAAAACACATAGGATGCTGATTGAATCAGCTGCACCTTGTAGGTAGAAGAAAGCCAGTAGGGACATGTCTGCATTCATTTGAGAAGTAATACCACCTTCATTTATAAATATCCACACTATAAGTCCCAGATATGACATCTCTTACCCCAAAAGAAAGTAAAATAGGAAAACAAGATCTGACCATTCGTGCCAATATCTGACAAGGAAACTATACTTTGTTAATCAAGGAGAAATTAAGCAGTTTTTTATATGCCTAGTTGATCTATATGCTGGATGATAATCAAATACTGCTAAGTAATTTGGTAACCGTGTCTGTTTACTAGACCTAAAATCTCCATATTAACTGGTTGTCATGGGCTGTTGTACCTGTACCCGTAGCGGTGCCTGATGGCCTCCCATTATAAAATTCATCTTCTTCTGGGGGAGGCAGAAAGTGAGGAACTTAGATGAGGAACATAGCGCACATGTTCTTACCGAGATTGTAATCCAATTTCCGAGATCTTCTGAGACTGTTTTTGAGTCTTTTGATCAACTGACTTCTTTATATCCATCCCTACTTTTCTCTCATGCTGCTTATCTTGATCTTACACCCATTTGGCATATTTCATTATTCTTGACTTGTGTTTTTTTTGGCATGCTGTTCTAAGTTATCCCCTCTTTCAGTCTTCATTTGATTTGGATGCATGCATTTTTGAAGTGTAAAAGAGAATTTCTATGGCAATTGGAAGAAGAAGAAAATAAAGTAGATCTGTGATATGAGTTGAATGAACATGAGTGAAATGCTGACAAACATGTAGTTTGGTGTACAAGATATCCAAATTAGATCAAGCTAAGATATCCGTATATATAGTAATGTATGCGGGTACATTAGTACTAGTTAAAATTTAACAATTGTATCGACCCGATTAAGCAGAAGTTGGTTATGCATTTTCTTGGGTTTGTGTGATCTAAGAAGCAGCAGATGTGATTTGCTATCCTGATTTATTTTATCATGATAATTGGCTCAGTTGTCTCTGTTCTTGATACTTGGTCTGAGATGACATTGCTTAAACATACACAGATGACAAGTGTGACGGGAATGGTTCATCTGAAGAGGACCAAGACAACAACAGCGGTGGAGAAACAGAAGTAGCCGAGATTGATCCCAGAGCTGAAGACAGAGAACTTAAAAACCACCTGTTGAGAAAGTACAGTGGATACTTGAGTAGCCTCAAGCAAGAACTCTCCAAGAAAAAGAAGAAAGGCAAATTGCCCAAAGACGCCAGGCAGAAGCTTCTCAGTTGGTGGGAGTTGCATTACAAGTGGCCGTATCCTTCAGTACTGCTACTAATCGACTACACTTTAACAATCTCCTGTTGTTATGGGTTAAGTTGTCGATCAAA
Organism: Comarum palustre; assembly: GCA_951800085.1. Classification (NCBI taxonomy): domain Eukaryota; kingdom Viridiplantae; phylum Streptophyta; class Magnoliopsida; order Rosales; family Rosaceae; genus Comarum; species Comarum palustre. The sequence continues at coordinate 20,730,829 of OX637583.1, forward strand.
ACTATATATTTACACGTTCTTGTACAATGCAGGAGTCGGAGAAGGTGGCATTGGCAGAGTCGACAGGTTTGGATCAGAAGCAGATAAACAACTGGTTCATAAATCAAAGGAAGAGGCACTGGAAACCATCGGAGGACATGCAGTTCATGGTGATGGATGGGTTGCATCCACAGAATGCAGCAGCCCTCTATATGGATGGCCACTACATTGGCGATGGTCATTACCGGCTCGGTCCCTAATCATCATATTAAGCAATATTGAAGTTTGTTTGGGCATGCACCATGTTCCTGTTGGATTACTTACTCATGTGACTGCTCAAGCAGTACATGAAATTAATTGAGTTGGGCAACTTATATAGTTTTGTATCAGAAGACCAAAACAAACTGCATAGTCTTCTAGTCATAGTTTGTGATTGCTATCGCTACAGTTGGGTCGGTAATGTCTTCATGCATTATCAATCTGATAAGATATGTATATTTATCTTTGATCATTACAGTTGGTGTTTGAACTTTGAAGTTTATGACATGATGTTTCAGGTTGATGATCAGTAGTAAGCTGTATGCATTATGATTTCTGTTAATACCTCTCAGTACGTATAACTATCTAGTTTCTAATTATCCATCATTCATAGTTTTACACTTTAGAGCACAATACCCCAATGAACAAGCAAGACAAACGACCGTTACCTTTGTTGGAAAGGATTGTAACCCAGAGGGAAATGCTTCTTCTGAACAGGGAAAGTGAAGCGTTTGGTGAAGTGGACCTTCTGGGATCTTTACCCTAATGCTCACAATAGTGAAAGCTTCAATACGGGATTATCCGATTATGACCAACGCTAGTTGCATGGGCTACTTGGATAAGCCCAACGCTAGTTTGAGCCCGTTGTGCAGTACGTGCTCAGATTGAATAAGTTCATCATACAAAAAAGATTGAATAATGAACAATATATAACAAAGAATTTGAGTGAAATGTTTATCATTGACTCACTGAGGTCACCCAAAATCAACAGATTAACATTTCAAATAGTGATGGTCTTGCGATATGCCTAAGTGGTCATTTCCTACGACCCAAATTATCTTTGACGGTGTACACGTAAACATGCAACCTTAATCATTATAGGAAGTTCTATTACATACTACACAGACGGCTGAAATATATGGTTGGAATTGATTAGAGAAGTTAGTGAAGAGATTATACATTAACTAGTTTTACCCTCATAAGTCCACCCTTGTACACTGGTAGGATCAATTTTCAGTCTATATAATATGTAAGGCTCTACAAGACTACAACAGATAAACCCTATCGACATTATCATGCTTATATGTTAGTCTCATCTAGTTTTAGTTCTTTTCCTTTAGAAAATAAGCCGTAGATTAAGTTTAACCATGCAGTAACACATATATATGTATATTTATTCGAACAGGGTTAGCTTACTTAATTTTATTCTAACGCAGCCTAGCTTAGGGACACTGATATAAATACAAACGAATGTATCGTTGCTAAGATATGAAAATATAAATGCTCAAGGTATCAAACCACGAGGAAAAATGGCTAACCTACAATCCTAGTCTAGTCGGAGCTAAAATCATCTAGCAAAGAAAATAAAACAAATAGAAAATGCTAATTTAACACAACATTTAAGCAACTTGCAGTTTGTGCAAGGAATTTTATTTGGTCTGGGGACGTAGCAGTTAAAAAGTTGGTAATAGTCTCTTGAAAGCAGTGTGTTGCCCAAGAAATGAAGCTGGGTTGGGTCTGCGTCATCTTTCAATTCTTAATAAAGCAACACTTCTCACTCTAAGTTGAAATATTCTCACAACTTCTACTTCATGGGGTGTGTTTGCACGCAGTAGGTTTTTGATCCCCCGACACATGAAATATAAGTATTTTGGTTCATCGATATGGCCTGGGCTACATGTTTTTTTCCTTTAATTTATCAACATTCAAGGTGGAGCATTGGTGATGGTTTTGTCTTGTTTTGGTTGGACAAGTGGTTGAATCATGCGATCATTGATATTCTCCAACTTAATCATCTCTCTAAGTTTTTTAAGTCACAAGTTGTTGCTTATATCTTTGAGCAAAAATGAGTTCTCCCTATTGGGTTTCGCACCACCTACCTTATTTTAGCGTAAGAAATTATGAATACTCTTCTTCCCATTGTTCCCGAGAGTGATGTTCTTATTTAGGAAGACTCAAGTTTCGGTACCCTTTCATTTTCTAATGCCTATGAGTTACTTCGGCCTCGCTTTGGTGAGCAAGACTGGATCCTTAAAATATGGGGGTGTGGTACTCCACCCCGGTTCTCTATGCTTACATGGCGTCTATTTCGTAATAAATTACATACGGATGATCAGTTAAGAAAAAGAGATGTTCTTGTGGTTTTGGTTTGTCAACTATGTATAGTTTTTGGTCATGATGAGACGTTGACCCATCTCTTTATCACTTGTAATTTTGCTCAACATGTATGGCAGTGACTTGTTTGTTGTTTTGGTACCCACTTTCCTTTTTCAAGTACGCTTACTGTTTTTTGGAGATCATTCATTAGTAAACGATTCTTTTCGCAATTGTGAATCTTTGGATTGCTAATGGTCTCTATTCTCTTATGGCTATTTGGAATACTAGAAACTAGCTTCGTTTTGAGAATAAAAAGCCTTCTTTAATGAAGATTTTTTTTCTCAATTAAAGCTTGGTTCCGTTTTATTGCTCCACATATGTCTGGGCATTCTACAGAGATCTTGGACAATAAGTTGCTAATGGTTCTGCTTCTGGTTATTTGGCACCCTCATCTTCTCCCTTGGTTAAAACTTAGTACTGATGGTCTTGCTAAAGAGAATCCTGAACCTGCTGTTTGTAGTGGTGTTTTCAGGGATAAGTTTGAGAATTTTATTAGAGGCTATTGTCAAGGACTACATTATCTCTGAGTTAATGGCGGTCATTATTGGTGTTGAATTGACTTATCAATTGGGGTGACATTAAATTTGGCTGGAGAGTGACTCCACCAGTGTACTGGCTTGTCTCTCTTCCTCTTCTTTTAATCCACTATGGCCGCTGCGGATACTATAGATTAATTGCCTTGAACGAATTCGTGCCACGAACTTTTTATATTCTTATATTCTTTATGAGAGTAACACAGTGGCTGACTAAATTACGAGCTTTGGTTTGACATCCTCATCTTTAGTTTGGTATGATTCTCCTCCACCTGAACTTCTCTCACTTCTGTCTATGGATGCGAAGAGTTTTGCATATCATAGGGAATGTTAACATGTCTGGGGCTGTTGCATGTTGGCGTATACTTTTGTATAAGAGGTAGGTGCATCCTATCCTCTTTTTATTTATTTTGTTTAGGTCATGAGGATGGTTTTGGTCTAGTCCCCCGTCTTCCTATTTGTACTTTTTTTTAATAATAATCCGAGCATGGGGCTGAGTGTCCCATGGTTGGCTGGGTTGCAAACTCCGTTTCAAAAAAATGAGTTTAGATATAAAAAGGATATTGAATGAGGAATCAACAAAAGTAACGACAAACAAAATATAAAATACGGTAGTAACTAATGAACTATAAATAATGGGAACATGGGGTGTCGAGTAATATGCCGTAACTCATTTGCATACATCAATATCAATTTCATAAATTTATATCATATTGTGCTAAGTCTCGTATTTAGAACCAGTTAAGGCCACTTATCCGTTCGGTGTATCGATTATGCCGGTTAAGGCCACATTCGACTCTCTAACATATAGGCATTATGCCGGGTTAAGGCGTAGGGTGCAAGATAATAGAGACCCAAGCAAGTATAACTACAATTAAGCTAGCTAATGATTATCACACTTCAAATTATAGATGCACAAGACTAATAAGTTGTAAATTTACTAATTTAATCATCGAATTGTCCGCAACATGAATTCAAAGGGTGAAAAATCCTAAAAACATGATTCTAAGAGCATCTTTAGCAATGCTAGCTATTTTTGAGTTAAATTTTAGTTAAATTAGCTAAAATGTCATTTAGGCTAACCACTTTAAAATGCGGTTGCATCAATACTCTCTATTTTAGCTAGTATTACATCAATAATATTCCTTAAATAATGATTAATTATTTTAAATATATTTATATGTCACGTAAATATCTTATAATGAATGTATTAAATTATAGTTATCCTAATCTTAGTCATCTCGCTCTATATATTTAATTAGCTAGCGGGATAACTTACAGTTAAAATAGTTTAAATTTGGCTAGTCTGCTGTAGCTCTAAAAACATTAAAAAAAACTAAACACGTTATCTAAATATATAGCTAAAAGCTAAAATAGAGAGATTGCTAAAGTTGCTCTAATTAAGGACAACAAGTTCAGATTCAAAATATACACAATACGAATTGCATTTATATCAATCAGTACTAACATTTATACAAAATAAGTTTAGGGGTTCACAAATCACTATCCCTAACTCCCAAAATAGAATCACTCACAACTCATAGTCAAATACATCATTCAAAACATAAAAAAGATAATAAAGAAGAGAGGAAGAAATTAGTTTGGTCACTTCTAGCTATCGGCTAGTATGAACCAAGTAATTTATATATATATACCTAACTAACCAAAATGAATTGTAGTGCTAGGGCTACTTTTCCATCGAGTCATTGTCCAGTAAGCCAAACTTTGCAAGAACAACTACTTTTCGATCTAGCTAGCTTCATGCATGCATGCATCCATATATGTTATGCTATCTGTTCTTGATAAATTTTCTTTTTTGAACAATATATACCTCTTATTATTAAGGGATATATAATGGTCATTTGCAAAAAAAAAAAAGTCAAACTCTAATATTCCAATGAAAATAAGACTTTGAAACCTAATTGAATAAAAGATACACTTATTTATTAAAATCATATTAAAATAATAATTTTCAAGAAATTTTTACCCTTGTCTCTTACTAAAGAGAGAAGACTTTGCCGGAACACCGCCGGGCTCCGGTCGTCGGATTCCGGTCACTGTTAAATAAGTTACGGACACCTAGTAACTCAGATATTCCAGTTACTGACCCCTAGTAGTTGAGTTACAGACCTTTAATAATCATAACTAAATCGGTTACTGACACACAGTAACTCGGCTATTCTAGTTACTGACCCCTAGTAACTGAGTTCCTGATCTCTAATAACCATTAATAAATCAATTACTGACACCCAGTATCTCAGATATTCTAGTTACTGACCCCCAGTAACTTGATTACGGACAATCAGTAACTCATATATTCTAATTAATGACATTAAGTAACTCAGATATACCAATTACTGACACCCAATAACTCAGTTTCTGACTCTCAGTAGCTCATGTTTTTTCCCATCACTGATACTAATCATTGTTATGTGATAGCTGCTAAATAAGAATACAAAGCTCAATGACACATGTCCACACCAAGAACACAACGAAAGAAGTAAAAATAAAGTCTGTAATGGAACAATTTGACAGTCATAGGTATGGAGGTATGGAAAAATTTAATTTAAATAAAAAAGTTATAGGTTCAATCTCCACACCAGTGATGCTAATCTCCCCACTCCTAATTAATTTAATTTCAACTTCAAGACTAAACTGGAAACTATTAAAGACAAAACTCGAAAAGTAAACAAAGGGGGCTATGAATAGCTTTTTAATCCATATATCTAAAAACGAGAACTTGTTTAGTACATTTTTCATTTGATCCTCTCCTCATTTTTTCTATCAGAACAATAAATATGAAAACTACAAAGCTTCAAAGGATAAAACAAATATTGAGTAAAACCAAACAATTTAGTTCCAAAGCCACTCAACGATCCTCTCCTCATTTTTTCTATCAGAACAATAAATATGAAAACTACAAAGCTTCAAAGGATAAAACAAATATTGAGTAAAACCAAACAATTTAGTTCCAAAGCCACTCAACTACATACTTTGAGTAAACTAATATTGAATAAAACAACACTAATACTACGTACTACGACACAATAATTATTGAAGCAATAGGACAATGCATATGTAGAGTTTAATAATCATTGAAATAGGACAATGCATATGCCTAACAACACGGTTAATGACCCCTAGAAACCGGTTATTGACCACCGATAAATTCATAAACTTTGGGTTCAATCTCCACATCAGTGATGTCCATTTCCCCATTCCATCGGACACCAAAGCAGCACTTGCAACATAAAAATTCTGCATAACACATCTCAAAACATTAATCTCATTTCGAAAACCATGCTAATCGAGCACAGGATACTAACCATGGACATGCTTCTGCAACATACCGAAGACACGCGCCAAGTCATTGGCCTACTACGTGAAGAGGCTAGTTTGATCTGCTCCACTGTGTCCTCAATCCTCAACCCATTTATAACTTGTTCATATATAGATCTATAAATACTTACAAATCTCACCATAGACTAACGTACTCGACCGCGTCGAAGAGGTTGATCGTCGATGGCGGTGGTATGTGTCAGACGAGCTGGAGATGTAGTGGATCAAGGCATCGTCAGCAGTTCACCTCTTCCTCTTTCGATGAGGGACGCAATTGGGAGATCTTTTAGATTCTGATCTACCATATGGCGATGAGATGTCGATCCACGACCGTGACGAGATTTGATCTGCAACGAGAACGAGGAGCTCAACAACTCAGATCTTGATTGATGTGCTTCAAATCTACCCTGTTGTCTTCTGACAACTCTTGGATTTGTCAGAGCCAGAGATGAAGGGCAGCATCGCCGAAGGAGAGAGAGAATGAGGGAGATGTGCGGTGGATTTAAAAAAGGATATGATGGTCTATATGTTAAAAATTATGTAAGTGGGTAAGGAAAATATGTTGTCATTTAAATAAGTAATCTTACTCTATAATTAATATGAAACAGTGATTTATCCTATTATTAATCAAACTAGGATATCCATATATTATACTGATACATGTTTCTGGTAAAGTTCCAGAGACAGAAAAAGAAGAATATCTTTTTCACCAGATTACGAATTAGATTTTGTCTCCTTCATCCAACCTAACACGGAACAACCCAGCACTAGCTCAATTGAACCAGCAATCAAACCCAATCCCCCATTTCTTGCCGGACCACATCCCATTCATCTTTGTATACAATTATACATATATGATGATAGGCCTAACCCTAAAGTTGGACGTATATTCCAACTTCTCATTTTGTTCCAAAAGGGTTGCAGATATATATAACTTAATCATCACTTAGATTTAGTTGGATATTAGTCCATCATGCTCTCTATTGCTCTAAACCCTAATTGGTGCGAAGGCTACCTAATTAATTATTTAATCACCATCGTCATCGACTTGATCTAAAGCTTTCAACTGGTTCTCCAGCAAAATCGGGACGCCGACAAAAAATATATGAAAACACACGGTCTTTCTAATTATGAAGTTGGAAACAGATAGAAGAACATGATTGAGACTCAATCCATCGATGACACATATGAATAACAATATCAATGTGACTTAACCTAGCTTTTGATTGCCTTGTCATTGTTCACAATTATTTGTATATATGATATAGCTAAGGCTTTCTTACTCATGTATTAGGCTTATTTTGTCATTCCTTTGTCTTTTACGTAAATTATATTTCAAGATTGTTGGTGCTGATTTTTAATACTAATAGGTCAACGGGGTTTCCGTTGATTTCTAACGTGTAAAGTGGTGAGGTTGTTCTCTTATTGAGGACATATGTTCCTCTTACGTTAGTTTGTCCACAAACGTGTTCATGGTCGTCCACTTTTGGGTTGCTGAAGGATGCCTTGATAGTGTAGGTTCATATCTTAGTGATTGACATGTGACGAGGTATGACATCGATGCTCTTGTGCATTCGGTTTCATTGAATAAGATTGAGCTCGTGATCATAGACATTAGCTCCTCAATTCTTAAAGTAGGTGTCTTAGAATATTGGTCATAGCCTTTGTTATCCTTCATTACTCGATGGTGAACTTCTTCCCCTCAATGATGAGTTTCCTTCACTCTGTTTGATGGAACTTGTAATATAGCCTTTGATGTTGATGGTGGGATCCTTACACTAGTAGAGAAAATGGCTCAAGTGACGAAAATATATTTTTTCATCGCATAAGTTCATACTGATGCGACGAAAATAAATTTCGTAGCATGATTCTAAACTGATGCGACTAAACACATTTTGTCGCATAGTGCTGACTCATGCGACAAAATTTTTTAGTTCGTCACATAAGTTCATAATCATGCTACGAAATATTTTAAATTTCGTCGCATCAGTTTTGGATTTTTCTGTCAAAATTTTTCTCCTAGCCCTGACTCATGCGACGAAATATTTAAATTCGTCCCATAAGTTTACACTCATAGTACGAAATTTTGAATATTTCGTCGCATCAGTTTTGATTTTTTTGCTAAAATTTCCCATAGTGCTGACTGATGCGACAAAATATTAAAAATTTTGTCGCATTAGTTCACACTCATGCGACAAAATTTGTTCGTTTCGTCACATTAGTTTTCGCCAAAATTTTCCCGACTCCCTTCTTCTTCCTCCCTTTTATTATTATTCTTCTTCTTCCTTCTAATTATTCACCACCACCCCTCCACTTCACCACCACCTCCACTTCTTCTTCTTATTCCTCTACCACCACCTCCTCCGCCACCACCACCATACCACCACCTCCTCCTCCTCCTCCTCCTCTACCACCACCACTACCACTTTCTTCTTCTTCTTCTTCTTCCTTCGCCACCATAACCAGCGTACCACCACCTCCTCCTCTGCCACCAGCACAGTACCACTACCTCCGACAAAACAAAAAAAACAAAAAAAATCATAATTTATTAATTTAAATTATAACTAAATTAATAAAAATATTTTTTTTATTTACTGAAAATTCTTAAGCGACAAAATATTTTTCGTCGCATATGTCAAAGCGACGAAAATTTTCGTCCCATAAGTTTATTCGACGAAAAAAAAATTCGTTTCTTAAGGGGAACTGATGCGACAAAATTTTTCGATTTCGTCGCATAAATCTAATGCGACGAAGCTTATACGAAAATTTTTGTCGCTTTAGGTCTTATGCGACGAAAATTGCCTCTTATGCGACGAAATCATTTCATCGCATGAGGCTTTTCCTCTATTAGTGCTTTTGGTTGACATGGAGCTTTCACACTCCTTTGTTTGGTGCACACTGAGTTTCTTCCGCTTGATGATGAGTTTTTTCTCTCTTTTGCTAGATGAAGCTGATATTCTCTTGGATTTCTTCCACTGGTCGTTGAGCTTCCTCCGCTCGATGGTGAGTTTTCTCTCCTTTATTGGATGAAGTTGACTTTCCTCTTGGACTTCCTTCACTAGACGTTGAGCTTCCTCCGCTCAACGGTGAACTTTATCTCCTTTGCCGAATGAAGCTGACTTCTCTTAGACTTTCTCCACTAGACGTTGAACTTCCTACATTTGATGATGCGCTTTTACCATAATTATGATCTACAAAAGTGTTGAGATGGAAGATCACCGGAGGACCAACCTAAGACCGGTCAAACACTCTCCGACGTCTAAATTAATAAAGTGTTTGAACAATGAATAAAGATATGAGAAATGTGTGACGCTTGGACATTGGGCTGATGCATGCCTCACATGCCAACACAGAAAGATAGAAGGAGAGAGAGATTATGCAATTGGGCATAACCTTGGGAGAGGAGAAGAAGAAGAGAAGTTCTCAAGTCCTCCTTCAGCCTTGTTAGTACCTAAAAGCGTAAATTGATCTTTTAAAGAGAACATTGGGCCTTAATGTCATGTAAGGTCCCTAAACACCTAAAGGACAAGGGCCCTTAAGGGGCAAGCCATGCATGTCATGCCAAGCCATGCCTACAGGCCAGGCCCCCCAAGTAAAAAAAAAAAGTTACGTGCCTATTTGGGAGTCAAGCCACCAGGCCATCCATTCACGCCCAAGCACACCTCTCTTCACTCTTAACACGGTCTCTCGTGGATATAGCCCATTCGAGGGTCAAGCCATGAACCCATGCACTCATGCCCAAGTATACTCCTTAGGCATATGGTCCCTTATGGACACAGCTCAACCACCACATGCCTGTTCACTCCATGCACACGCCAACACATGCCCAAGCAAAGCCATGCACGAGCGTTGTGATGGCGTGTCTTAACCCATCTATCACGACATGCCACGCGGCCAGGACCCAAGACCACTAGGCCAAATGGGGCTTACTAGTGGGTTGTGGTGTGGAAGGATACAGGATCTTAGGAGGCCTGGATGCCAAATGTCAAAGTGTCCAAAGCGTCTTGGGAGTGGAGGACTAGCTTGAATTTGAGTTTCCCGCGCACAGGCGTGTAACGGACATCTCATCTGTTCACGAGCCATCCCAGACCTGACCCCTGCTTCCGTAAGCTTTCACCTTATAAGCTTAAGCCCACCCCGAGGCCATACTTGGTTGGAAACCTTTAGCCTAGAATAGCTTGTTAAGAGATCGAGACAATTGGCCTTAAGCTATCCATGACAAGGGTCCTGAAACACTACCTTGTCTTTACCTTTTGGTTTGATAATCCAAACGATGGCACCAAGAAGGAGAACCCTGACCCTTGCTAAAATGGGAGGTCACGGGTTACCATTACAGACCTCAGGCCTTCATCTACAGTTCTATATAAAGGGTGCTAGGGTAGACTTGAGGGGACACCCATTCATGCTCCGCAAGACCTACACGCAAAACCATTTCCAAACCCCTAATGCCTAACCAGCTCTAAGCCACCACCACCGTATTCACTTTTTTTTTCAAAACACCATTCAAAGCTCCCAAGCACCATCATCCACCTCAATCTACCATTCCTCACCCGTATTAGACCCTTTCACGCGATGAGCATGCATTCGTTACACTTCTAAAATCCTAGCTCTCACACCAAGCATACTACTAAGTCCTTCTTTGATATTGATATTTACATGCTACACGCTTGGAGCCCTTTCTCCATCACAACAAAGTCCATCTTAGGAGGGACTTTGGGCCTAGTCTCGTAACCCTAAGGGGGGAAGATCGGATCCTCAAGCCCAACACCGGCAAGCTCCTGGTTCCTCAATTTCTACCCCAACATAAATTGGCGACTCTGCTGGGGACTAGGCTGTGATTCATTCAAATGGCTCCACCACGCAACAATAAGAAGAGCAGGGGGGCTAACAGCACTGTGCCTTCGCAAGAGGGAGGAGATCGTCAAGAAGGGGGAGAACGTCCGGAGGAGTCTGCCTCCAGGCAAAACGAGTCCAGACATCATGAAGACATGCATGAGGAAGAAACGGTAATTACGGCTGCTGATCTCTTACGTACTTTCAACACCTTCGGAGAGACCCAAAGGGAGCTAGTCGAAGCCATGAAGGGGATAATGAGTTCCCTCTCAGCCAAGAACTCCGGAGAGGAGCCAGACAAGCACTCTCAAGATGTAAGAGACAAGGGTACTCATGAGGAGTCGGCGGCAGCCAAGGAATCTGAACAAAAGGGTTCAGGAGCTGAACAAAAGACCACTTCTTTTGTCACCCAAGATGATGTCATTGCCATGCTAGAAAGAGAGTTACGGCGCACTAATGAAGATTGGAAGTACCTTCCTCAGCCACCCTACTCAGCAAGTTTAGTCGATCGTCCTTATCCCAAAGGCTATGAAACACCAAGCTTTGTCCTCTTTGATGGGAGAAAGGGAAATCCAAGAGAGCACATAAGCCGTTTCATTGATGCCCTTGGACCTCATGCAGGTGATCATAACCTCAGGCTACGTGAGTTCTCAAAGACCCTCACAGACCGTGCCTACACTTGGTACACCACTCTGGCGCCAGGTTCCATCCGTACTTGGGAGGATATGGCAAGTAAGTTTTGCAAAAAGTACTTTGAGCGTGAAGAAAGGGTCACTTTGGCTCAGCTCAACAACACGCGCCAAAGATCCGGGGAAAATTTGGTGGAGTTTGTGAGACGTTACAGAGATCTTGCTCTAGATTTTTACGATGAAAAGGGTGAGGAAGCCTTGGTGGAGATATGTGTTGGTAACATGCTGCCTGAATACAGAGTGTATCTTGAAAATGCAAACATAGTTACCTTTTCACGCTTAATAGATGCTGCAAAAAAGACAAGCATGTCTGTCAAAGTTGTCAGCGGGAATAGGACGTGGAGGTCAGAGAAAAAGGATACTCATCAAGCACTGGCAATTGGGGAAAGATCCTCAAACAAACGTAAGGATAGGGAAACCTATCCTGCTCTGCCATGCAGTGAAGAGGAACTTAATGCTATCTTGGATACTATGTTTGCCGATGGCGTGATAAGACCACCACGTCCGTACAAGAACCCATCCCGTGAAGATAGAGCAGATCCACGCTACTGTAGGTATCACTAGCTTGTTGGGCATCCCACTTCAGCTTGTCAATTCTTAAGGAAGTTCCTTAATGAGAAAATCCAGGATGGAACTTTAAATGTACCATCCAAGAAGCAAGCTATCGATGAGGACCCCTTGCCTCGTCGGCGTCCAGGGAAAGAAACAGTCGCTGTCATATCTTGCCTTAACGATGATATGGAGGAAGGAGGCCGTTCGGGTAGCCAAGTGCCTTACTTGGTCACGGAGCCTGAAGAGGGAGGTTTTGACCTCGTTTCCTGGAATAAGTACTGCAGGCCTCAGGGTTATGGTACCCCATGGTCTAATCCCATGGAATGGAAGGAAGAGGAGCATGTTCACTATCACATGGGGGCTTCGAGTAACAGGGAAGCAACCGTAGCAGCCTTTACAGGTCTAGAGGATAGTGTATCAAGGTCTCACCTCAATGGAAGCAAGAGGCAGCGATCTTATCCAACTTGCAATCAGGTTCTGCAACGGAACCCAAAATTCAAATCTCTTTTTGATCAACTTGAATATGGGCCACAGGCCAGGCAAGTGGCAACAGAAGCACTCATGCGGATTTCAGCTGAATTTGGGCCTCAATGCTTCGCAGCAGAATCAGCCAGCAATAGGGCGTTCCTAGAAAACCCTAGTGGTGTAACTTTCACTGATGATGACATGGTGGCCCCTTATGCAGATCATCGAAGGCCACTTTATCTTGAAGCTCATCTTAATGATGTGTCGATACGAAGAGCCTTGGTTGATACTGGGTCATCAGTTAATATTGTACCACTCTCGGTGCTCAAAGCCGCACGGATTCCTACTTCAAGGATCACGCGATCGGCAGTTACCATTTCAGGTTTTGGTAACGGAAGTGAAGACACCATAGGGTACATTCAGCTGGATTTAAGGGTGGGACCCATTCGTTCTCTTACAAAGTTCCATGTCCTTGACGCTTCAGTGGCATATCATGCTTTACTTGGGCGACCTTGGCTCAACAAGCACAAGCTCATTGTCTCAACCTATCATCAGTGCGTCAAGGGGAGGTTGGGTCTTAGGCCCATCAGTATCCCTGCAAACCAGACGCCATTCAACCAAGAAGAGGCTCATTACTCTGAGGCACGGTACTACGACGATTTCGCTCAAGAGAAAGACCCGGCTAGGGCCATGGGTACACCTTTGCCATCATGGCTTGAAGTCAGAGATGTTGATGATGACACACTCCATATGAATCTTAGCCAGAGGAGGAGGCCTGAGGAGACCAATGTTTCCGATCACTATGTAGTCCCACGCTGCTCAAAAGTGGCACTACCAGATGGTCGGGTGGCATACCACTTATGACGGGTTGCGGGGCCCTACCGCACTTTGTGGGAAGGCCCCAAGACTAGAAAGGAGGCTGTCGTGGGGAATGTGTGTGCTCAAAATGAAGACGGGGGAAGCCCCACGACAGAGAAGCCAAGTACCCTTCAAGATGTCATGCCTGCTCCAAAATGCATGCAAGATGGATCTACAGCAGTGGCTGAACCACTTGAAAAGGTCAACTTGAGTGATGACCCATCCACTCAGAAGTTAATCTCTATTAGTGCAAGTCTCACTTCGAAAGAAAAGGAAGACCTCCTCAAGCTACTCAAGGAATTCCAAGATGTCTTTGCCTGGAGCTACGAAGAAATGCCTGGTCTTGATCCAGGTTTGGTATGCCACACATTAAATGTGCAACCAGGATCCAAGCCTGTTGTTCAACCAAAGAGGAATTTTCACCCTGATGTAGAGGAGAAAATTAAGCAGGAAGTAGAGAAGCTCATAACCTCTGGTTTCATCAAGCATATCAAGCATCCAACATGGTTGGCTAATATTGTCCCGGTAAAAAGAAGAATGGTCAGATGCGGATTTGTGTCGACTTCAGAGATCTCAACAAGGCTTGTCCGAAAGATGAGTTCCCATTGCCAAACATGGATGTCTTGATAGACTCCACATCCGGACAAGGTTTGTTGTCTTTCATGGATGGCTTCAGCGGCTACAATCAGATTAAGATGGCAACTAGAGATGCAGAGAAAACTGCTTTCCGTACTCCTTACGGGAACTTTTATTACACGGTCATGCCATTTGGACTCAAAAATGCAGGCGCCACCTATCAGAGGGCAATGACAGCCGTCTTCCATGATATGATGGGGAAAGAAGTCGAAGACTATGTGGACGATCTGGTTGTAAAGTCCAAAAACAGGGGTGCACATTGGGAGACACTAAGAAAGGTGTTGACAAGGTGCAGGCTTTATAATTTGAAAATGAATCCAGAGAAGTGTGTCTTCGGTGTAACTTTAGGCAAATTCTTGGGTTTTATAGTGCACCAGAGAGGGATAGATGTGGATCCTGCCAAGACCAGAGCTATAATCTCATCCCCACCGCCTTCCAACAAAAAGGAGTTGAAAAGTTTCTTGGGAAAGCTTTCTTACATAAGGCGTTTCATCCCCGGTTTATCGGCCCTCACCGGAGTATTCACCCCCTTATTAAAGCAAGATGTGAAGTTTGTATGGAGCAATGAGTGCAGTGAGGCATATGTCAAGGTCAAGCAATTACTCATGCGACTTCCAACAATGAGAGCACCTATGCCAGGCGTTCCTTTAAAAATTTATCTTGCTTCGACGCCTACTGCTATGGGGGCATTGCTCGCACAAGATGATAGTTCGGGTGAAGAGCAAGCAGTGAGCTTTGTGAGCCGTCAGCTCCAAGGAGCAGAGACCCGGTATCCCAGGACAGAAAGGCTATGCCTGGCACTTGTCTATGCTGCTCAAAGATTTCGACATTACTTCCAAGCACACAAGCTTCATCTCATGGTGAAAACTGATCTGGTACGGTATCTGCTCACTAAGCCTGTGTTGACCGGTCGTTTGGCGCGGTGGTTACTGCAATTATCTGAGTTTGACATCACATGCATAACCCCTAAAGCTATAAAGGGGCAGGCTTTGATTGACATGCTGGCACTTTTTCCTGAAGATGATGAGTCCATCCTGTCTAAAGAGGTGCCCGGTGAGCTTCCAGAATTATCCACAATGCTAGCTCAGGAGAATCTTTGGACTCTGCATTTTGATGGCTCGGCTACAAATGCCGGAGGAGGAGCCGGGGTAGTTCTGACTAGTCCAGATGGAAAAACAACCGCTTTATCTTTCAAACTGAACTTCCCTTGCACCAACAACATGGCAGAATATGAGGCCCTCATCATTGGCCTATCAACAGCCCAACAGATGGGAGTTAGGGATCTAAGGGTTGTTGGCGATTCAAATCTGGTCTTGAGTCAGCTCAAAGGAGACTTTGCCTTAAAAGAAGCGGCTCTAGCACCCTATAGAACAACTGCAGAGGGTCTCATAGGGTCATTCGAGCATGTTACCATGGAACACACCCGCGGCGCCACCAATAGATATGCGGATGCTCTGGCCACCTTGGGTTCAAAGCTTTCCTTCATTAAAGGAGAACCAAGAATCTCAGTGCTTCAAAGACACTCGCCTGCCACTGAGGTTGTGGCCACGCCAAAGCCATGTGAAGAAGACGATTGGATGCAAAGCATAAAGGAAGGATTGTCCGAGAATGACATTAAGGTCTCAAGAGAATACGTGATGCTCTTTGGGACATTATACAAGCGGCTTCCTAGTGGCATTCTCTCCAGATGCACAAATAAGAGGGAATCACAAGAAAAACTACAGGAGATGCATGATAGCACTTGCGGGCTGGATCAGACGATAAGTTTGTACCGTCGCTTGCAACGCAAGGGATATTATTGGCCTGACATGAAGGTACAAGCTGCCCAGTTACAAGCCACATGCCCCCGTTGCTCTAAAGTGTCATCTTTAGAGGAAGTATTCACTCTCTCGGTGTCAGAAGATTGGCGCACTCCATACTTGTTGTACTTAATGGAGGAAAAGTTACCAGCTAATGCCAAGGAGGCACATCGACTCAAGAGGGTAGCAAAAAGGTACTTTTTGGATGGAGAAAAGTTATTCAAAAGGGGGTACAATGGGGAGCCCCTAACATGCTTGGGACCAGGAGAAGCCCATAAAGTCCTGCAAGAAGTACATGCAGGTGACTGTGGAGAACATCAAGGAAGGAGAAAGCTATACAGATTGCTGCTCAACATGGGTTATTATTGGCCAACCATGCAGGAGGATG
The DNA here is from genome assembly GCA_951800085.1 of Comarum palustre. NCBI lineage: Eukaryota > Viridiplantae > Streptophyta > Magnoliopsida > Rosales > Rosaceae > Comarum > Comarum palustre. The sequence goes on from OX637583.1 coordinate 20,747,315, forward strand.
CAAAAGCTACAGTCAAAAGGTGTCGCACATGCCAGGTTCATGGAAACCTTAACCACAAGCCGCACACATTGCTTCAAGACATAAACACACCATGGTCTTTTCATACTTGGTGGTTAGATTTAATTGGCATGATCCACCCAGGGTCTCATGGATACGTGTGGATTTTGGTCAGGACAGAATCATTTACGAAGTGGGTAGAAGCAGTCCCTCTTCGAAAAGCTACTGGAGCAGCGGTTGCAAATTTCATCAAAGAGTACATCATCTGCAGGTTTGGAATCCCATACAAGATAGTCACTGATAACGGGACCCCGTTTGTCAACAAGCAAGTTAGTGACACCCTCAGCGATTATGGAATCAAGCACCGACGCTCAACCCCATATTACCCTCAAGGAAACGGTCAAGCTGAGGCAACAAACAAGACACTTTTGAGGATTTTGAGCAAGATGGTGTATGAATATTCTGGGGGCTGGAGCGATCATCTCTGTGACACTCTTTGGGCTTATCGCACCTCGCCTCGAAGTACTACAGGCTTTTCCCCGTACTCGCTCGTGTATGGGTCTGAGGCCATTTCCCCTGCCGAGATAGCCGTCCCTACTGCTAGAGTTGTTGTTGTTAATGACATCGAATGGGATGCTAGCTCTTGTGCAGACTGGAGATGGGCGGACTTAGAAGGAGTTGAGGAAAAAAGAATCGAAGCTGAAAGGAGGACTGCACTCTATCACAAGAGGGTCGCCCAAGCATACAACAAAACAGTCAAGCCTCGACAATTTGAGAAAGGGGACCTTGTCCTCAGAGTTGTGGACCATGTGAGAAGGCAAGTCTCAGCACCCTCCAAATTCTCCCCATCATGGGAAGGCCCTTTCATTGTGAAGGAAGCTTATCAAAGCGGTTATTACATGCTCGTCTCACATGATGGCACGCTAATGGGTCCCATCAACGGCAAATGGCTCAAGCTCTATCACTCTTAGCAAATCTTTTTTTTTTGGAGCCTTTTGTACTTTTGTTCAATTTGTTCAAGCTTTCGCATCATCTGCACTTTTGTTCGAGCTTCCACACCTTTTGTACGCAATAGTGTAACCAACCGGGGAAAAGCATAATGCTCCTACAATGTTAGCATCCAACTTCAAAAGAGTACCTTTCCTTTTGAATCTCATCTTTCCCTTATCAAACAACCATTCGTTTTTATGCCCACACAATTCTTTTGATTATGTGATCTAACTTTAGTTCACATAACCAAGGGGGCTGACATAGATGATAATAACGATGGGATCCCAAACATAAGCCATCAAGCGATGCACATGCAACATATATTAAAAAAAAAGAGGAGCAAGTTGTAATACCGACTTACATGCCAAGCATCATATCAAGGTACGAGTCCAAGTGACAAAATCAAGCTACAAGTCAAAATAGCAAAATAGGAAGTCTTAGGCCTACCCTAAGATCACAAGCCCCATTACTCAAAGCACACACTTGTTCAAGGCCTATGGTCAAGCAAACCAAGGAGGCTAGTGTTTCCAAGGCCAGATGTGCACTCAACTATATACTCAGAATAATCCGAGGGAAAATTCGGATCACGAGACAAGAGATCACGCAGCTTCTTTTGTTCCGTGTGTATCTTCTTGTAAACGTTCTCAGCAGATTCCTCAAGACTCCTAATTGTCCCCATTTGACGAAGGGTCTCTTCAGGCAACCTGGATTGTAAGAAATAGCATATACGAAGAAGCTTCTGAAGGTGCCTAATAAGGAACCCTATTGGAACATTAAGACCCATAAGGTCACGCACCACATCACGCCATCCCAAAATACCATCCAACACTAGGTTGGACATGAGTGTCTTGTCCATGCTATAAAGAACAAGCCCAAGCCTTTCAAATATCATACTCTTGGTATCACACATGCAGTGCTTGAAGCAATCAAGTTGACTCATGTCTCCATATTTTTCAAAAAATACGGTCAAAAGAGCAATGACTTCAGGACACACATACATTCCACGGAAAGGCATTCGACGTTCAGTAGAGTAAGTAGAAGGATAAAGCTGCTCTATGTTGTCAAGCTTTCTTACCCCACTTTCAAATTGAGCACTCCAATGAACAAAGTCTCTGATGCCTGGTGGAACTGCTTCAATTGTCTTTGCCAGAAACTGTGGCGTGTGTTGCGAAGGTATAGGAGATACAAATAGCTGAGTCTTTGGGATGCCAATGGAGCTTGAGCCTACCATAGCAAATTCCCTCCCCTATAAGCAAAAAAAAAAATTTTAGTCATACCTTACATATGATATGTGTCATGAGAAAAGAATAATTAGAGTAACATGCCTACCTTCATACTTTCTAACGGGGCAACAACATGCTGAAGAGGAGAAATGACATGCTCATTCATTTTACCTCCCTGCACAAATATATACTTAGACCAAAAAAATTCCCTGGAGGGAATGTTGTATACATGCATGGTGCAGTATAGACTAAAAAAAAAGAGGGTTTAGCAACGAGGCCATACCTTCTCTCCATGCGCCTGCATGGTCTGAACAGATTGGCCACCAACATGCTCATGCTCATTTGCCTATGTACATACAATAATCACCAATTATATACAAGCACACATGCAATTGTACAAGCATAGATACAATGATCACCATACATACATATATATATATATATATATACATATATATATATATATATATATACATGCGAGACAAGCCTACACAAACCTTTTCTTCCTCGGAAGGTTCTTCATCGGAAGTATTGGTAGAGCCGTGCGTAGGCAAAACATCCTCACTAACAAGATCTTCATCCCCGCTTGAACACGTAACTTTTTGAAGTTCTCGCGGACGAAGGGTTCTTCTCTCTGGCGCAACCAAGTTGGACTTGTCAACTTTAGACGTTTCGGCTCTTCCAGGCTCACGCATCTCAGCTTTTCTCTTTGTGGGAGTGTCATCCGCGGCTCCGGAACTTATTTTCCTCTTCTTACTTGTAGTGCTTCCATCATCTACTCTGCCTGATTCCAATGTACCCTCGGCTATGTGATCCCCATCACTACTTGGCCCAGTGGGTAAAAATCTCGAATCACAAGTGCCACGCTTGACATATTTCCTAAAGCCTTTTAAGACCTCAAGCCAATAATTATAAAAGACCCTTGATGTGTGCCCTACTCTTTCCCTGCCTGCCAACATCACAGAGGCACCCTCATCCAAAGCTTCCAACTTTCCATAGAATAAGTCATTAGGCATGCCACATTCCTCACTTTGCTCTACACAACAAGGAATCCCTTGATCTAAGCCGAATTGACGCCTTACTCGATGAGGAGAATATGATATGAAGGAAATCTTAGATTTCTCGCCAAGAGTGGGCAACAAGCCACGCCTAACCACCAAATATGCGTCTAGTAAAGCATCACCATGACATTTTTTCACTAGTTCAACATTGATACCATTAGGATCTGCGCACCCATCACTCAAGAGCTTCAAGGGAACCCCACTTGCCAAATCAACATATGGGCGAAACTTGAATTTTTCCTCATCATCCAAGCTATCAAGGAAAACACGGGCACTCAGGGGTGACGTCCTCTTAAACCAACGGTACATCAAGGGGAGATCATCAGGCTTGAAGTCAATTAATTCCTTCTTTCTAAATAGAGCAAGGGGAGTAGGTTTTATTGGCAGGTTCTTCAATCTCTCCCATATGAACATCTGAAGAAAAACTGTGCTTACATATGACTCAATTGTTTTGTCACCAGTCCCCTCTTTCTCCTGGGTGGCTATTGAGTCAAGTGATTGATATAAGTGCCCAAGGAACATGGGTGCTAAAGGAAAAGCCTCACCTTTAGACAAAAGTAAAGCCAAAGGGAAAACCCTCTCTTGAATCATATCCCTCCCATCTGAAAACACAAATTTACTCAACCATAAGCTCAATAAGGCCTCCATTCTACAACCCGAATCGTAGCCAGGTCCTTTCTTGAAAATCCTCCGATCATCATCTTCTTTGATACCCCCCCAGAAATGCTTCACCCACACAGCAAAACGGTCTCTGACTTCTTTCAAATCATTTAGCTTGTCCACATCTTCCATGCCTATTCGGATATTAGATGGATCAACACCACCCGTGATGGGCAGCCCGGTGATGTTAGCTACATCCTCTAATGTGGGAGTGAACTCACCCCATGAGCATACAAATGTGTGTGTCTCTCTACTCCATCGCCTCACAAGATGCCGAAGCAAAGTCAGCTCCTTATTCACATTGCATAAGCTTGAAAGAAGGACTGCAGGAAGGATTTTGGCCTTGTCCAAAATGCGTCGAGTTTCTGAAGACTCCAACTCATGGTTCACCCAATTGAAATGGTCATTGACGACCCCGGAAAGATACTTGAATGATATTGTCAGGGCAGGATGCTCACCTTTCTCAATATTGAGCCTGGATATCGAACCGGGACTTATAGGCAACGATGGACTCTCTTCATCAATAACCAATTGCTGGTCGCCAGCAATGTCATGGAATTTTGGAATACGCAGCCCGTCCCCAGTTAGTCCATCATTTACAGAGAAGCCTATGTCCACCATGGAAAGTGGAATACCCCCGACAGATTCAGGGTCCATGAGAATGAAAAGAATTGAGTCTCAACCTACAAAAAAAAACCAGAAGAAAGAGGCGGTGCCATATATTAATACGAAATCCATATCTCAAGCACCCATGTTGTAGATTAAAACAAATCCATGTACAGACAAGACATCGCTTTCCTCACGCCTAATTCAAATGTTTCTATACCACTTCATCATGCTGATATACACACATGCTGAAACCATTATCAATCTGACACCATATGGATCGTGATTATACTACACGATCATGAATATTCCAATTAGCTCTGACAGAGGCTTTCATCATCAGCAGAAATGTCATTTTTTCCAAAAAAAAAGGGAGGAAAAGAGATCAATGAAGGATACTCACTCTGAAGATCCACCGGCACTTGCCTTGATGATGTAGTCTTGACGATTGATGCCTTCACCCTCCAAACTTCTGATTCAGCCAAGGTATCAGTAAAGAGTAGAGATGAAGGATTACAATTGTGGGAAACAACCGTTACCTTATGAAAGTTGCAAATGAAGCTTTTGATGCATCTTTCTCTTCTACAAACTCCTAAAAATGGAGGTCTGCGAACTCAGAAAAGATCAGTGAAGAGAAAGACAGAAGAGAGAAAAGGAGAGGATGGAGACGTGTGAATATGGGCAATGGTCAGACTTAGCTTGGGTTCATTATAATATCATTATTATGGGGTTATGCATGTACTTATGGCAATTGTTTTGTCAGTCAAGCATTGGGACTTGTTTCACAAAAAGAAAAAACAAGAAGAAAAAAAGGGAGGTAAAGAAACGTGTGGAGTACAACAAGGGGGAGCTACTTTGATACATGCATATGCACATAATTAAGTCATGCACTCTAATACTAATACATGCATGTGCATTAGGATAAACCATGCCCTTCATCTCTCTCCCATGCAATGAAAATATGACCATAATCACAGCTAGCGTGCATGTTATGGAGTAATTAGGTATGCATCCTATCATGCAACATGCGTGCTACACGCCACGACTGCATTTGGAAGGATACTTACTTTCTTTGAAGTTGCATCTCTAGCCCGTACCACAGGAAGACTAAGTTTCTTTCTAATCCCTCCATCTGTTCTTTCTTCTGCAAAGAGGAAAGTAAGGTCTCCAAATTTTCATCCTCTGGCCTGTTGATCTGTTCTTTTAACCATTTCCTAACCTTTTCTAATGTATTGCATAAAGACACGACTGAACCACGGATATGAGATACACAGGATTGATCTGCAAATCCAGCTTTCTTCTTCTTCTTTCCCGATGGAAAAGATGAACGAATGCAAGATTGAATAACAAGACCATGCCATGCCAATGATTCTGTAACTAATTGTATCAGAATTGGAAGATCAACCCAAGGAGAGGTAATTAGAGTCTCCATGGAGCTAACTTTATCTGAAACAAACTTCTCCACTAAAGAATCTGCACAACGCCATGCTCGGGACAGACCTCCTTCTCCATTTGCCAGCCCAATTTCATGGGAACTCCAGTTCCATGCATTCACAAACACAGAAAAGTTTATCCAGTCGATCAAGTCCGAACCAAAGACCTGCAAAAAATGCTAACGTTATTATACCCGAAACCTTGCATCGTCAGCTTTCTGTCGAGGACCCTGTTTTTCGAGAGGTACATCTCAAGAGTCTCCCTGTGCTTGTGTCACATCTTTCCATGAATTTACATCTTGAAGGACTCATGTTCACATTCATAGTTCACAACTTCACATTCCTGTTAAATTACATCTCAAGGGCCTTAAGCCATATCTATGCATCACATCTCAAGGCTCATGTTCACGACTCATATTTTTCTCAAAATTACGCGTGAGCTTCCATGATCATGGCTTGTATTCTTTAAAATTGCGTCAAAAGGGCTTATGGCCATGTTTATAGATTAGATTACCTGAATTGCACTTTCGACCTTTGCGGTCACTTGTACCCTTCCAGAATCGCACCCTTGGATGACCAACCAGTATATGATGCATTTTCTTTAAAAATTGCACCTTAAGTCCATAAGACTATCACATGCCCTAGTTCTAGAAATTACATGTTTTATCCCTATGCTCACCTCACGCCTCACATGTTTTTCACTAATAGCATCCTAAATCCCTATGATTACCTCTGCGGCTTACGTTTATCTATCAAACTACACCTTAAGTCCCTGTGACTTGTTCCCACTCTTTTCAAATTACTTCACAAGCCATCGTTTTGAGTCAGTTGCGTGAAGTACTCCGTTCCTTTATTTCGGACTAAACGACTTTCTTAACGTTGCATGCTCTTATTCTAATTGCACCTTACACTCTTGTAATACATTGCTTTGTTAACTCCCACGATTAGACAACCCACGTACACATGATCAAGCACCGTGACCTTCCACGCGTAGGTTCTGGAGTACATGCTATGCTGTCCGGGAGTCACGTTGTAATCAAGAGCAACCCTTTAGCGAGGTTGATTTAGGCTGAGTGTTGATTATGTTGCTCGCCGTCTACACGAGCAACATAACCAAGGGGGCTAATGTTAGTACCTAAAAGCGTAAATTGATCTTTTAAAGAGAACATTGGGCCTTAATGTCATGTAAGGTCCCTAAACACCTAAAGGACAAGGGCCCTTAAGGGGCAAGCCATGCATGTCATGCCAAGCCATGCCTACAGGCCAGGCCCCCCAAGTAAAAAAAAAAAGTTACGTGCCTATTTGGGAGTCAAGCCACCAGGCCATCCATTCACGCCCAAGCACACCTCTCTTCACTCTTAACACGGTCTCTCGTGGATATAGCCCATTCGAGGGTCAAGCCATGAACCCATGCACTCATGCCCAAGTATACTCCTTAGGCATATGGTCCCTTATGGACACAGCTCAACCACCACATGCCTGTTCACTCCATGCACACGCCAACACATGCCCAAGCAAAGCCATGCACGAGCGTTGTGATGGCGTGTCTTAACCCATCTATCACGACATGCCACGCGGCCAGGACCCAAGACCACTAGGCCAAATGGGGCTTACTAGTGGGTTGTGGTGTGGAAGGATACAGGATCTTAGGAGGCCTGGATGCCAAATGTCAAAGTGTCCAAAGCGTCTTGGGAGTGGAGGACTAGCTTGAATTTGAGTTTCCCGCGCACAGGCGTGTAACGGACATCTCATCTGTTCACGAGCCATCCCAGACCTGACCCCTGCTTCCGTAAGCTTTCACCTTATAAGCTTAAGCCCACCCCGAGGCCATACTTGGTTGGAAACCTTTAGCCTAGAATAGCTTGTTAAGAGATCGAGACAATTGGCCTTAAGCTATCCATGACAAGGGTCCTGAAACACTACCTTGTCTTTACCTTTTGGTTTGATAATCCAAACGATGGCACCAAGAAGGAGAACCCTGACCCTTGCTAAAATGGGAGGTCACGGGTTACCATTACAGACCTCAGGCCTTCATCTACAGTTCTATATAAAGGGTGCTAGGGTAGACTTGAGGGGACACCCATTCATGCTCCGCAAGACCTACACGCAAAACCATTTCCAAACCCCTAATGCCTAACCAGCTCTAAGCCACCACCACCGTATTCACTTTTTTTTTCAAAACACCATTCAAAGCTCCCAAGCACCATCATCCACCTCAATCTACCATTCCTCACCCGTATTAGACCCTTTCACGCGATGAGCATGCATTCGTTACACTTCTAAAATCCTAGCTCTCACACCAAGCATACTACTAAGTCCTTCTTTGATATTGATATTTACATGCTACACGCTTGGAGCCCTTTCTCCATCACAACAAAGTCCATCTTAGGAGGGACTTTGGGCCTAGTCTCGTAACCCTAAGGGGGGAAGATCGGATCCTCAAGCCCAACACCGGCAAGCTCCTGGTTCCTCAATTTCTACCCCAACAAGCCTTAGGGAGACTTAATATTTACAGGAGAAGAGTTTGCATATGTGGAAAGGGAGAACATGACTCTTCACCAAACTCCTTACACTCTGCCTCCTGACATGTGAAGTCATGAGTCTAACATAGTTGGTGACTGATATCACCTTTTGGTCATGCATGTAGTTTGTTCTCGTCGTCAGCGAGCAACATGTGTCCTGGTAGGTGAGAGTCGACCATTGGAATACTATTCTCATGTCAGAGACCTATCCTTGATGTTAGAGCTTGATATGAGGAGTAGGTGAGTTTCTCCTTTGCATTCCAGCTGTTTAGTGCATGTCTATGAATGAGATAAGAGTCAAGGCCTTAGCCTCGGATGTTGGACTCTTGGTCTTGGAGGTCGAAGTACCGACCTTGAAGGTTGAAAAGTCAAATCTTATTGTCGAACCAAATTATGACATCAATAAAGAATATAGTGCTTCAAAAAATATCATTGTCGTATTTCGGAAATTAAATGAATAGTCGGTTTGTAAGAATTGGGAATCGAAGTATCCCTTTTCTTTTTCCCTTCTTGCATTGTTTATTAGAAACGATTAGCTTTACTTACCCTTTTTAATTTTTCTTTCTAAGTTCGAAGAGTAGAAGATACAAGGTTTCATACGTCAAGAGGAGTACTTTGAACTCTCACATTTGATGATAAACATCTAAATTTCAACCAATATATGCATTTATATACTTCTACCTTTAATACTTCTTTTTAATTGATTTTTGTGTTCTTTCATTTAATAAAAAATTCACATCATTTTTCTTTTTTGGAGTTGATAAATAATTCATGTCGACATCTAGAATTGTTACAAGGTTAGGCTAGTGGAAATGATGACAACCAAATATTGATTCTTCTTTTTTCTTTTCATATTGCACATAACAATATAAGACATACTCATGCTAGCTAGCCAGCTGCTATATATATAGATGCGGAAGTCCGCACTTTTTAAAAAATACGGATTTTTGCAATTTGATTCACTTTTTGATTATGATTTCTCATCTTAACCGTTCACAATGTAGATATGTGAGTAGATCATCTGTATAAAATTTCATTTAATTTGGAGATCGTTAAGGTATTCAAATATGTGATTTACAACAGAAAAAACTAACGGTTTCGGTTGAACAATTTTATTACGTTCATAGTTTTGATTCATTTTGGATGTCTTAATTAATGATCTCCAAATTTGGTGAAATTTTATAAAGATGATCTGCTCACATATATCTAGATTGTGAACGGTTAAGATGAGAAATTAAGATCGAAAAATGAGATAAAATTGTAAAAGTCTGTGTTTTTAAAAAAAAAATGCGGACCTCCCCACCGGAAAAGCCCCGTATATATATTGTATTTCGATCTTGATACGAATCATGAGGAATCAAGCAAAACGTACAAATTAAGTTAAGCCAAGTCTTGTAAGCACGCAGATACTTTGTCAATTTTTCTATATGCTGAAAGTTGCTCTCGATCTATTAATTTCATTATATACTTCAAAACATTATTCATGCTCCAAAAATAAATACGTGTATATATAATATATATCAACTACTGTATATAAACCATGAGAACAATGTGCCCCTCCATATTATTGTAGATATGAATTTTCCATTTTGTGTTGCTGGCCTCAAAAGATTGATTGATAAATGATTTCAATCTACGCATAGAGAACCTTAACAAAAACGAAAATTAAGAACTGGTACGTAAAACCTAGCTAGAGCTGTCCACTAATACGTAGTAACAATTAATTAAATAAACCATCAATCTATGTAAATTTGTGACTTGATTGATTATTGAAACGTAATATTTACAAGAAAATAATAAAGACGAAATCTACGCACCACCACCAGCAGCAGCAATCTTCGTCCTTCCTTACCTGTTACCAAAACCTCGAACATATTTTTGAACTCAGATGTTTCCATGGTTATGATGCCCTCATAAGTTGTAATTACAAAACCTGGTTCTTCTCTGTCTCTCTCAACTCTCTTTTTCACTAGGCAGCCTTCACATGAACACATACTAGTAGTAGTTCCTGCAATCAACATATTATTGCTGTCAGATCACATATATGTTTGAAACATTTATATTTGGTCTATTTCAATGCATGTATACCTTGGATCTGGACTGTTCTTCACCATTTGGTCTATTTCAATGCATGTATACATGCGTTGCTATGGATTCAGAATGAAAGTGACTCTCGAGCAGGGAGAAAAATGCATATTTGGTTCTTTGTTACATGTATCAAGTTTTGGAACACCGAGTTTCTTTGTGTATGTGGTAATACATCTCAAATTTACAATTCGGGGCAACCTAGCACATGAAGGAATAAAATAACACGACTTTATCAAAATGGAGCAAACCTGCACCACAAGCTGGCTTTGAACTCTGCTCAAGAGTTCCGGGGTAGTCTTGTCAATCTCATCCCCATGCTTTCATGCACCACAGTACCCTTTACCCCAGCTATATTCCTGCAATAACCATAGCAAAAGTTGGAATGGTTTCTCAGAATTCATAACATGCTAAGCGGAGATATAAAATAGAAACATAGACTCCAGTTTCAGAAATGGATCATGTGAGGTCGGTGCTAGACTGTTAGTAAATTTTAAGGATGATTAACAGAATTGCATCAGAAGAATGATCAGAACTAGACCTTTAGGAACTCTACATTCATAATACTATATCATGGTGACAAGTGACTGCATTGTTGGAAGACGACTGCATTGTTTATAGCTCAAAGAATTGAAGATTGTAAAAGATTAAAGGTTTGGCAATAGCTTTTATTCTACTCGATCGATTCAATCATGTTTATAAAGATGCAAATGGTGTAAGTTATTGACCAAGTGCAAATGCAGCCTCAAGTGCCAACAAGTTGCAAGAATCCCGTGTTGATGCAGCAGGAAATACATATCTATTGCAAAATTAGAGCACGCATGATTAATCTAGCAGTTCACTAATGAAGGTAAAATCCAAGAAGAATTAACAGTACCTAAAGCTAAAAAAAACAAATGTTAAACCATCCCCTAAAATTCATAATCATAGTGCCAGTAGCGAAATGGCCCATACAAAAGAAAGTGTGTAGTATGTGAAACAGAGAATGTATAACCCAGATAGCTAGAGGCTTCAATTGGGAATAAGGGTGGGTTTGGCGGATAAGAAGAGCAAGAAAATCTCAAAAAATAGTAATTGGGTACCTAAATTTGAAGCCAGACACATTGAAATCTTCAATTTCACAAGAAAAAGACTACCATATAAGATATTTAACATGAAATTTAAAAAATTTAAGAAAGTACATACAAGGTCCCTCTGCTTCAATCCTTTCCTGCCCAGAATCACTTCCCATGGTCTTCTCAAGAAATCCCAATTTACCTTTCCCCTCACCTAGCCGTCAAAAACCCAAATCTCAAATGGCCACACCGTCGTGGATCTCAAACCGGAACTCCTCAACCGTCAGACATACCCGATGACATCATCGGCTCCCTAGGCCAAGCAACAATTGGACTTGGCTGAAACGTCGCCGCTGTTCCGGAGCTTGAGCGACCATGGACGAAGCTGAACCACTAAGAAGATGAGACAGAACAACGGACGAGAAAGGAAGAGAAGAAGAGAAACGACCCAAAAAGAGGGCCACTCGTGAGCCCGGTTTACAATTTTATTTTCCTGCCAGTAACGTTGACTTAACCCTATTGATGATGTCATTTGGATGGAAGATGATGTCATTTGGATGGAAGATGACATGGTGCACGGTAACCCTAGTGTGCTGAAGACGTTCCCCGCACAGTAGCAATTCATATATCTCTACAATTAATCTGAACTATATGATCCTCGATGAAGTAGGTTGCCTCTATTAGCTAGCAAGCTGTAGATGGATGAGTAAGGGAGCTGAGAAGGTGAGGCTTCGACACTCCATGATGATGATCATCATCACCAGCAATAGCGCTGCTTGTACCGCTAACGATTCTCTCACTGCAGGAAGGGCACACGGTGAGGGTAGCCGTCGGAAACTGCATGTAAAATGGTACCGGCGCCGATGTTTGTTTCATCAACTGGAGCTCTTGCAGCTCCTTGTGTAGCCTCCTGTTCTCTTCTTTGAGTGTCTCGCAGCATTTTTTTAAGAGCTGGCAATCCGCTTCAGTTTGCTTCAACTTAGTCCTACACATAATTAAGGCAGGGATATAATTGGTTAATTATTCACATAATTAAGTGTTTCATGCATGGAAATATATTTGTATCATCGAATAAGATTACGCACCTAGCTCTTCTGTTCTGGAACCAGACTTCTACCTGTCGCGGCAGTAGACATAGATTTCTGGCCAGCTCAAGTTTTTGTTTCTGATCATCGTAATTTAAACAATAATATCATATACAAATTAAGATTATTTAATTAGGTAAGTAAATTATATAAGAATGATGAATATATTACGTACAGGATTGAGAGTGGTGTGTTGTTTGAAGCTGTCTTCTAATGTGGCAGATTGTTCTTTTGTAAGTCTGAATTTCTTTCTGGGACTCCCTGCCTGATCTTCATATAGTTCCTCACTTACTCTTTCTACCTCTTCACCGGAACCCGGTACATCTCTGTCTGCCCTCTTTAAACTAGATGAGTTAGAAAACGATGAAATCGCTCCGCTGGGAGAAGAATTAGACCCTCTAGGTTCGGCCTCATCCGATGGACCTAGCGTGAGATCGGACGGCAGTAGTTGGTCGAATCTCAAGTGTGGTTTCTTTTGGTTTTGGTGATGATCATGATCGTGGTTTTCTTGCTTGTCATGGAAGCCTAGGCTGAGGCCAAGCTCAGCAGTAAGATCATCCAAACCCATAACTTAGCTTAAAGAAATTGAAGTGGGGAGTAGTAGAAGGTCTGCCAGAATGGGATTTATTTAAGCGAAAGAGTGACGAACAGTGTAAATTGGTTTGTGGGAAATTATAACAATTATTCTGCCATGTCTCTTTGTCCTCATAGGTTGACTATGAATCACAATTTCAACAAACAAATTAAGTTCGCTACTAGTCTATATCATTGTTGTCTATGCTTATGTCTCTACACAACCAAGAACGTAATATAAAGCATGCGTGGAACCACATGGAATGTGGGTATACACAAGAACGCATAATCAAGAGATCATGATTCAGCATTTTGTTACTTTTCTAATATCCACTCTTTTTCTCCTTAATTTTCAGTTTTCTACATCGGTACGAGAGTGTTTTTGTTCATACTATATATACAACTTGAAAAGTATATTAGAGAGATATAATTTGATCGATGCACAGTTAAACCTCGATGAATGAATGAATTAATGTTAAACTTTGATGGTTACAATTCTATCATGATTTGACTATATTGAACTTTGTTATAGAAATCAAAACATGAGAAATTTTTAAAAGGTACGAGAGAACCACGTGACTAGTACGTGCCACATTTCACTTAAATTTAAATATGTGAATTTTTTATAACTAAAATATAAATTAACATTTTTTTATGTTTTGTGAAATTATATTCATGAGTATTTAGTGAGTTCAAACTAGGGTAATTAAAGGGTTTAGGGGTTTAAGGGTAAAGTATTAGGGTATAGGGTTTAGGGTTTATGACGTAGGGTTTAGAGTTTCAAAAATAACACCTAAAATGATTTTTGACAAAAATAGCTGAAATGATGTTTTATGTAAAAAATCTGTATGTCCAATTTTAAATGAAATATAACATCATTAAGTAATATCATGTGATTGGTGATTCTAGGGTAGAACTAAAACGTTCCTATCTAAATAGAATCTTTTTGTAAAGATAACGGATGGGAAATGATAGCAAATTGTACGGCTAATCCACCGACGAATCTATAAGTGCAAATGAGCCGCCCCATCTTTTGTGTGTCATAACTTAGAAAACGTAGTAATAGTTTCTTGACGAGACATTTAACCGTCATAGTGATACACCTTTTACCTCACTTTATTCTGTTTTATATTTGGCTTAAAGTCTTGAACAATGGCTTTGTTCTTCATATTGATGGATCGATCATAAGAAAAGGGAATGGAAAAGTAGTTAGATAGCATAAAAGATTAACAGACGATTGCTTATGAGGATCTTACGCTATCCTTCATCGACAAGTTTGCTAGCTAGGGCGATCGAAAAAGAGCAGATGCATATTGACTTTGACACAGTGGACAATCACTTAACGATCGCGAGATTTGGGATTAGCAACAGATTATTCCTTAATCTGTCAGTTATTCAAAACCCTAATTGCCACGAATTTCTATCATAATGGAAAAGGCTGCAAGAACAAGCTAGCTTGTGGAACCGGCCAATGATTTTGCATGATGGAGCATTTGAATCAATTCTGAAGAATATGATGGATGTTTTTTTGGCTGGAATATGGATGTTTGTGTGAACTGAAGGAGCTGCAGATCGACCTGCACTGAGGCGCATGTTTAAGATCATCCTTCATTAAACATGTCATAAACATAAATAATAATAATCAGATGACAATAACCGCATCCTAATATTTGAAAACATCTGAGATGCATTCAGTGCATATGTACCGGGTCATCCACCGTTTTTTTAATAAGGTTACAAGTTTTGAAAAACGACAGAGAAAAGAGCCGAGTTCAGATGGACGATAACAAAACCAAACCGAATAAAAATTAAAAATAATAATAATTTTGCCTATAATGCATATGCACTCGGTGCACCCCAAAATTTTTGTTAATATTTAGCTCGCTCGCATACATATATAATGATACTACAAGCACTCAAACAAGTGCTTATAGCAGCTCAATATGCAAGTACTGGGATATGAAAGCAAACAAGGTCTAAGACTAGAGAGAAAAGGTGAGAGCAATGATGAGGTGATGGAGCGATGGATGTGAGAGAGATGTATGTGTAGCCAATAATATGGCTAATATGTCTACACCACCAAGCATAATTGACACTCTTTAGGGGGCTCACGAGTCATGACGGGATTCATCCACGACATGCAACACAAAGCCCGACATGCAACCTATGTATCGGTACCAAGAAGTCAACAAGAGCATATCAGCAAGTCAATTTTCCGGTCTCACCAACATGTGTCTATAGAACACTTGAAGACTAGAATATGACTCTTAGTCTCATATTGAAGAATATCTAAATGGAGGAGCCTCATTCCTTTATAAAGGAGACTTCACCCCATTCATCTTGAAGAATATGAGGCCATTAAGTTTTGCTTTCATCGACTTTGATGATAGTAGAGATGCTGAGGATACCGTTTAATTAGATGACCACAGTGACTGGAGAGTCGAGCTTTCACACTACTCTACAAGTGTGGTGAGACATAACCTCAATAATGGTAATGCTTATGTGATTGAGAAACCTCGTAGAATTGGTAAGATCGGTATGACTTTAAAAATCTATAACTTTGTGAGTTTTGATATTTAGATTATTGATTTTAACGTCACTGATCATATGACTTATGATAAATCTTATTTTACTGAGTTGTCTTTCCCACCAGTATCATATGTCACTAATGTCAATGGAGATACTTTTACTGTGTTAGGGACATGAACAGTCTGTATTACTCCTACCTTAATGCCACCAGGGACATGAGTTGTCTTTCCCACCAGTGCCATATGTCACTAATGCCAATGGAGATACTTTTACTGTGTTAGGGACACAGTCTGTATTACTTCTACCTTAGAGCTACATAATGTTTTATATGTACTTGACATGTCTCATCACTTGATATCAGTCCCTCAGTTAAATACAGAGTCTTGCTGTTCAATAACTTTCTACCCCATGTATGTGATTTTTGCAGAAACTTTTTACCATGGAGCTAATCGGTCGGGGGTATCTAAGGGACAAGTTGTTTCATTTGGACCATACATACGCAGGAGAGAAACCAGGATCACAATCTCGCACCACTTTGACTTCAGGTTCTATCGTAGATCCGGGCATCCATTTTTAGTGTTATGAAAAAATCCATGTCTTCTTTGTTTGTTGATGTGAATTTGTCTGCTCTGAGTTGTGAAACATGTGTCATAGCTAAGAGTAATCGTGTTACTTATTCTCCTAGTTTTTCTATGAGTTGTACTCTTTTTTAAATAATTCATTCATATGTTTAAGGGCCCTTTAGAGAGCTTATTGTATCGATCGAGTATGGGATATTTTGTATTGTTTGTTGATGATTTCACAAGGTTGTCATGGGTGTTTTTTTTTTTGAAAACCAAAGATGAATTCTTTCCAGCTTTTCAAGCTGTTCGTACACTTGTCCAAACACAATACAGTAGTACCATTAAAGTTCTTCTTTCAGACAATAAGGGGACTATGTTAATTGTGTTTTCAAATAATTTTTCCAAACACATGAGATTGTTCAACAGACCACATATCCACAAACACCAGAGCATAATGGTGTGTCCGAAAGGAAAAACCGTCACCTCTTAGACATGACTCGTGTCATTCTCTTTAGTACTCATATGTCTAAATATCTTTGGAGTGACACAGTACATGCTTCTGCTCATCTTATCAATTGTCTTCCATCTGAAAAATATGGCACAATGTAGGTGATTAGATTCTGAAATTTCAGTTTTCAACTATGATGCATCTGCTATCTTACGACATTAGGTTTAGGCTCCACATGTTACTCTGAGCATGTGGTTAGTTTTTGAACTATTAGTGAAAAGTAAAGTAGTTTCTTTGTTTCTGTTCAGGGAGTAATTGAAGAGTTGAAAGCGTATAAGAAGCTAGATAATTCTATAGTACTTTTTCGTCCAGAGGAAAATGGATCGAGGATGAGAATGGGAGCAGAGCGTATGTGTTTGCCTGGACCAACTGTTGAGCAATTTATGGAAGCTGTGAAACTTACTGTGTTGGCACATAGACGTTGGGTAAATTTCCCGACATGCTTAGTGATAAGAGAAGTCATGTTTCAAGTGAGTTGCTTAGTTTAGTTATAATTTTGTATGTCTCACTATACGTTCCTCCTCCAACTAAAGGCTTTCTACTTATCAAACAGTACTTATGGGGTCTGGACATGGGCGGAGCTACGTTCAGACCTGACGGGGTTCAGACCCATTTAAGTTTCCGGCAGATCTCGTTTTTTTATATGTTACAGAGAGCAAAGTTGCTGAGTACGAGTTTGTTTCTGAATATGAACCCCCCTATTCAATAGCATACTAACAGGTGTCAAACTCGAACCCCCTCTAACTGAAAATCCTGACTCTGCCACTGGGTCTGGACCTGTTGTTAGTGTTGAACCAGCTCCAGAATTCACCTTTCTCATATATGCTACTTCAATGGGAAATAACTTTAAGGTAAGTTGCTGTAATTTATAACCAGCAATAAATTCATTAGTTCTTTAACACTACCTGTGTATAAGGTGCGTGTTTTCAACTACTTTTCCGTTCTTGAAAAGGATGTTATTGGAAGGAACTTAACTCAACATAACATAATATCTTTTATCTCTCTCATGGCAACAGGGGGGACTGGAACCAATCAGCTTAGTGGTTGAAAATGAAATCCATTGTGCAGTTCCTGGTGGAGCTGGAAGTATTAATGCCGTAGGGAATTATGCTCCGGTAAACACACACTTATATAGCAATTTGTTTCTTAAATTAGTTTTGATGCAGCGGAAAATAGAATGATAAGAGATTGAAATCCACCAATCTATTTTTGATCTCGAATCCATGAGAAGTTCTGGAATCCACCAGGAATTGAGATAAACTCAAACGGGTTTTTATAAAATGAAAGTTATCAAATACAACTGATAGAGGCTCCTTATATAGAAGCAAACAAATCCTATGACAACTAACAATGAAACCTAAAAGCCCATGGATTAAAATAAAATAAGTCTAAATAAATTAATTAAATTAAAACAAAACAAAATAATAAAAATAAAACTCGAAAAATAATTAAAACAGTCTTCTGGAAGCCTAACGAATTTAGATATTCGTAAATAATTTGCCACGATCAAACAGTTCTCCAATCTTTATTTTCCGTCGGAAAGCGACTCCCCTTCGTTACATCAGTCTCCTCCACTTCAAAAGAACTCGACCTCGAGTTTTTCTTGAATAAAGAAGAATAATTTGTAGAAAACAAACTCAATAATAAATCCAATAATTGAACTTGTGGTTTAGAAATCGGAGACTCTGTAAATTTTGAAGGCACAATCATAAATCCAACACCAAAGATGAGTTTGTCAAATGTAACTTGAGAGAAGTCTTCATGATTCCCAAAATTGTATTCTTGAATGGCCATTGATTCTAGTTCTGTAAAAGTCATATGAGGCGAGGTTTCTTCAATACTGACAACCGAGTCAACATGAGAAAATTCTTCTTTAATCTACAAAGTGATTTCTACGACATTTTTTCACACACTTCAGGCTTTGCATGATTGATTGTAATCTTGTTCGATTTCTTCTTGAGTAAATATGTCTCATCTTTGCAATAACAACCGTTGACGCTTTCATGCCATGGTTTTTCAAAAAACACATCACTATCATCCATATCAATCACATTACAAGTAACCTCATCGTTATAAACTTATCCTATAGAGATGGGAACTTTACAAACCTCTATCACGTGTACACGATCATCAATCCAAAATGGATTGCTCAACTTCACTGTCGGTAATTGAAGGGAATGAACAACCTTGCTGGCAACAAAATTTTCATGCAAATCACTATCAATTATTGTTGACCATATCTTGCTTTTGATGAAACACGTTGTTCTGAAATCATTACAATCTGGTAAGGTAAATATCCAACGTTCCATGCTAGCTTCATTTTTTTTGCTTCTGAATCAAATCGATAGATCACTCACCAGGAATCCACCAAGCTCTGATTACCAATTGATGCAGCGGAAAATAAAAGGATAGGAGATTGGAATCCACCAATCTATTTTTGATCTCGAATCCACCAGGAATTGAGATAAACTCAAAGGGTTTTTTTATAAAATCAAAGTTATCAAATACAACTGATAGAGGCTCCTTATATAGAAGCAAACAAACTCTAGGACAACTAACAATGAAACCTAAAAGCCCATGGATAATAAAAATAAGTCCAAAACAAATTAATTAAAATAAAACAAAACAAAATAATAAAAATAAAACTCAAAAAATAATTAAAACAGTCTTCTGGAAGCCTAACGAATTTAGATATTGGTAAATAATTTGCCACGATCAAATGGTTATCCAATCTTTATTTTCCGTTAGAAAGCAACCCCCCTTCGTTCTACATCAGTCAATTGATGCAGCGGAAAATAAAAGGATAGGAGATTGGAATCCACCAATCTATTTTTGATCTCGAATCTAAGAGAGGTTCTGGACTTCACCAGGAATTGAGATAAACTCAAGGTTTTTTATAAAATCAAAATTATCAAATACAACTGATAGAGGCTCCTTATATAGAAGCAAACAAACCCTAAGACAACTAACAATGAAACCTAAAAGCCCATGGATTAAAATAAAATAAGTCCAAAATAAATTAATTAAAATAAAACAAAAAAATAATTAAAATAAAACTCGAAAAATAATTAAAACAGTCTTCTGGAAGCCTAACGAATTTAGATATTCGTAAATAATTTGCCACGATCAAACGGTTCTCCAATCTTTTTTTTCCGTCAGAAAGCGACCTCCCTTCGTTCTACATCAAGTTTTTACCATGTTGGTCAGCCTATTGCTCACTATGGTCAATCTGCATTCTGACTGTCTTTTACTTATTACCTTAGCTGCGTTGACAGCATTACATAGAGTTTGTTTGAGTGTTTTCTTTTTCCAGATAGAGATTATCTGTGCTTGCATAGAAGTTGGGATTGATCCAGTATAGTGTTCTACATGAATAGCTGTTTGTTCAAAATAAGTGATACTTGTACTCAGGATATAGCAACTAGATGTACATTGATAAAGTTTATTGACTTTCATGAAGGTTTTGAAGGCAGAGGTGGAAGCAAAAGCAAATGGATTCTGTGATGTTTTGTACCTTGATTCTGTTCACAACAGATATGTGGAACAGACTTCCACTGGAACAGATATGTGGTACATGAAATTGAAGTACTGACTGTTTGCTTATCAAGTAGTTTATGGTTGAGGAACTTGTGAGGCTATATCATTTATTGGATTATATAAGAGGTTGATTGACGTTATTCTTAAAATGGACTTCTATATAGGACAAAATTATCTCCACAACGGCACTGGAAGGGACAGTTTTGCCCGGTGATCATCATGTTTTTTTGTTCATCATCAATTATTATGTTAAATTATAATACAAGGAAAAGAACATGATTGTTTGAGAAGAATATTTGAACTAATCTACGAGTTTTGGCCACTGGCAAGTTCAACCTATGAAGTCCACATATTACATTTACATGGTACTGATGTCTGATGGTAATGAGCTATTTTAGCTTCATTCTCTGGTTTTTTGAGTTCGCTTACATTCATCCAAAACCAGGTTGAGGAGCACCCGGTGTCGATTGAGAAATTACTGGAAGCTGATGAAGTGTTCTGTACTGGAAATGCTCTATCTATCACCTATAGGCAGCATAACTTACATGGGCAAAAGGTGATCTAACAAATTGAGTTATTACCAAGAGCCACTAACAGGTCTTAAAAATGCGCCAAGCTCATTGGTTTCATGGATTTAAGTAGCTAGTCGTGGAGCTAAGATTTCTTTTCCCCTTTGCAGGGTGCCTTTCCAAGGAACTGGACTTGTTGGAGTTTCTGAGCAACTGTATCAGGCTCTTTCAAACATACAGACGGGTCTTGCAGAAGACAATAGGGGTTGGACAGTAACCTTGAACTAGTAGAAAATACAGATTACCATGGATGGTAAACCGTAATCAAAACTTCCATTTGTAAACAATAACTAGACGTTTATGTGGTACAAGACGGCTCAATTTAGCAAGATGGAACCATACATTAAATATATATATATATATATATATATATATATATATATATATTTATATATATATATATATATATTATTAATAACTCACATAATTTACTTATAATAATAAAATTTAAATATATATATATATATATATATTATTAATAACTCACATAATTTACTTATAATAATAAAATTTAAACACATAATCTCAAAATTATTATTTAACGCCTTAACATCACAGCTCATCGTCGACAAAATAGAACCATACATGTATATGGCTTTTGCTAGTCTAAAACGTGGCTGGCAAGACGTCGTTTTCCTAAAACAGCATCCTCCTCACAAGGCCAAAGGAGTCGGGTTGGAAAGGGTCAACCACCATTGTCAAAACCACGTCTTTTTTCCAGTTGCCATGCTGGTTTGCTCTTCTTGCCTTCAACCACGGTGACCGTACTTATCTTAAAGACACCACTAGACAGAGGTCATGGGTTTTCAACTTTCCCACTAATAAATTAATGGGAGATTTTACTATACATCTAAATTTACACATTTATTTTTTATCAAACTCAACTTTAATTAATATTTTTTTAAAATACATATATACATATTAATTAGATTATCATGTAAGATATATAATAAAATATGTTTTCTCTGAAAATTACAAAAATTGTCACTATAAAAAAATTTATAGTTTATGCTAATTTACATCTTTTATCATTATATAGCCTAAACTATATATGTAATTTATGTAATGTTTTTCCTCAAATCAAGAGAGTTTTTCTTGAGTTTTTCAATCAATGTACAAGAATCATACTATTTTCTTAATTTTTATTAAAAATCTAGATGAATGAATTCATTCACCGATTTACACAAAAGGTATAATATAGTATATCATATATGACCTAAACCTAAAACCCTAAACCATATATCATAAATCTTATACCCTATATCCT
Organism: Comarum palustre; assembly: GCA_951800085.1. Taxonomy (NCBI): domain Eukaryota; kingdom Viridiplantae; phylum Streptophyta; class Magnoliopsida; order Rosales; family Rosaceae; genus Comarum; species Comarum palustre. Next base: position 20,769,578 of record OX637583.1, read on the forward strand.
AAACCCTAAACCATACCCTCAAACCCTATACGTACCCTAATCAACTCATGAATACCTGACTTGTAGGAGTTAGATGTAATATATATGAGTTGTAGAAATCAGATCTAATATACCTGACTTTTAAGGGTTAGGTAAAATAAATAATTGAATATATCTATTTATATGAATTAGATATATATAAAAAAAGAGCAAAAATAATAATTAAATGTCTTAGATGTAGAATAAAAATAAATATATAAATGTCTATTTAGGTTTTTATCTAATTTTCTCTAAATTAATTGGTCTGTTCTTTCCTAGTCTGACCTGGCAACCGCATCCTCATCGTTCCAAACTGTCATAGCTATCAATCTCCCCCTCTTCTTTCTTCAACTATTATCCATATCCATCTTTCTCAAACTCACCAATCCTCATCCAGTTCTGCCTCACCTAAAGGATTAAAAAATTTGCTTAAAATGGTTGCGTGATCAAATATTCAGCATGCCACGTCTTGTCTTTCTCTCCTACAGTTTCACTTGGCTTGCTCGCTGGCCATTGATATAAACTCCATTTATTTCCTTGCAATCCGTCATTCTCTGCCTCTGTTAACACTTATGATATTGCAACGCCACCTCTCCATCCGTTTCTATTATCTTCTTTTTCTTAACATTTCAATATTCTGAGATTTTTCACCTGAGAAATCTCTATATCAATTGGATTGTTCTGGTCGAGAATCGAGAGCGAGTGAGGAACAAAGGAACCATGATTGGAAGGACTGCATGTTTGAGTAAGCTGGTTCGATCTGTTAAAGTTGGATCTGCGTCGTCTTTGCCAACCAAGGTGAATGCTCATTTCATTGGATCATGCATGGTTTTCTTTGTTTCTGTGTCTTCCTTTGCTTTTGCTGAAATGTTGGAATCAATAAACTCTGTTTCCTCTGTTTTCTATGTCTTCTGTTGATGACTTGATGATGATGCTGTTATTGAATGTTCATTGCATTAGTTTCATGAACAAAGGTACACAGTTTTGAGTTTTGACTGTTAATCATTAATATCTTCCAACTATTTTGGTTAAGCAGCTTAGAGATCATCGTTGCTTTGTATCGGCTTCTGCTTCTAGCGGAGAACAAGCGTGTGAAGCATATAGGTAAATGATTTGTCATCATTACCTATAAAATTGCTGAAAATAAATCCGACTCTTTTCAACTCTGTCGAAGTATGTTGCATTGATCAGTTTATTGACTACCAGCTACCATGTATTTTTCACTCGAAAGATAATGAAACTTGTTGATAGAGATTTCTGTAGTTTGATCTTCTTCTGGGTTACTTGGACTGCAGTGAATTTAGTAAGAATGAGTATGCTGATGTTGATTGGGATAATCTTGGATTTGGTCTAGTGCCAACTGATTACATGTACATGATGAAAGGTTCCAGCAACGGGATATTCGAACAAGGCCAACTTAATCGTTATGGAAATATTGAACTAAACCCTGCTGCTGGAGTTTTGAATTATGGACAGGTAAGTATAGTCTTTCAGCTTGTGAAATTCATATGGTTTAGTTCATACCAAATCCAACTTTTCATACAATTCATTCTAGTCAAAGGCTCAATTTGTATAAATGGACAAAGCTAGGCAGCCTAGGCTTGTGATGATGCTTCCGATGTTGTTTGTTATCTTGGCTTTGCCACTTAAAGATATTCATAGTTGGATTAAAAAATCTCAACAGGGTATATATGAAGGGATGAAAGCATTCAGGAAAGAAAATGGAAATCTCCTTCTCTTTCGTCCAGACCAGAATGCAATGCGAATGAAGATTGGTTCAGAAAGAATGTGCATGCCTTCGCCATCCCTTGATCAATTTATTGATGCTGTGAAGCAAACTGCTCAAGCTAACAAGTGCTGGGTAATCATCATTTTCATTTGATAGAAACAACTTAATTTGATTTATTTTTTAGTGCATTCTATTGCTTTGGTAGAGGACTTGTGTACAGTATTTACAAATTTGTAAAGATGTTCCTTGATTTGAAGAATAGGTTCCTCCTCCAGGAAAAGGGTCTTTGTATATTAGGCCTCTACTTATAGGAAGTGGTCCTATATTAGGTTTAGCCCCATCACCTGAATACACATTCCTTATATACGCTTCACCAGTCCGCAACTATTTCAAGGTTAGGATAACATTTCTCAGTTTAAGTTGACTAAAGCATCAATCAATGACAGGAGAATAACATTATATGCTTCCCATTCTTGTAACAGGAGGGTTCTGCACCCTTGAGCATATACGTCGAGGAGGAATATGATCGTGCCTCTCGTGGTGGGTCTGGAGGTGTCAAAAGCATCACCAATTATGCACCAGTAAGCAAAAGTTTTTTGATGTAGATGATTGAAGTCTAATTTCCAATTGCAGTATAACATTAACTTGTCCTTTCTATGTAGGTTTTGAAGGCACTGCTCAGAGCAAAGAGCCAAGGATATTCTGATGTGTTATATCTGGACTCGGTAAATAGAAAGAATCTAGAGGAGGTCTCTTCTTGCAACATTTTCATTGTGAAGGTAACTAGTTAAGACTGGTGTATCGAAGATCTATATCCCAATTTTATACATGAAATTGACTTGGCACATGTCTTCTGCTTTTGTTTTCCAATTCTTAGGGCAATGTAATTTCAACTCCTGCAACGGCCGGGACTATACTATCAGGGGTAACTCGAAGAAGCATCATTGAAATCGCTCGTGATCACGGTTACCAGGTGATTTTCTTTGCCTGTCAGTTCGACCATTGCTAATCAAAGACTTGCAGCTTAACCATTGCTTGTGTCAGGTTGAGGAGCGTGCAATTGCGGTGGATGAATTGAGTGAAGCTGAAGAAGTCTTCTGCACAGGAACTGCAGTTGGTGTTGCTCCTGTGGGAAACATTACATATAAAGATAAAAGGTGCCATTCTATGATCCTCCATACCTCACTTATAACAAGTAAATTCAAGCTGAAAAACCGATTGATGACTTCACTCGTTTGCATATCAAAGCTGATTGACATATTCATACTTATGCAGGATGGAATACAGAACAGGTGCCCAAACTGTTTGTCCAAAGCTCTACTCAACTCTTATAGGAATTCAAACGGGATGTATTGAGGATAAGAAAGGCTGGATTCTCGAAATTGATTGATCTTTGTTTCAAAGTAGAGTGGAAGATGTACATTGCCATCCGTATATATGTTTATCATCTCAGTTGTTGACCACCATTATCTTAAGCTTTACCATTTTGTCATTCCACGGTAAAATCTGATTTGGATTATGATCATCAAAAAAATCTCTTATGAACTAGAATAACCATTCATCACTTATTTTTCGAGTGAGAGAAAGTTCACCAGTTGGGTTAGAATGAACAAAGTGACCTGGGTCACTCTGGGTCGCTGTGACTAAATAACCATTCATCACTTATTTTTCGAGTGAGGGAAAGTTCACCAGTTGGGTTAGAATGAACAAAGTGACCTGGGTCACTCTGGGTCGCTATGACTAGGTAGCAGTTTTCATCAGTCATATATGTTAGAATGCTGTCATGTAACAGTGACTGTTTATTTAATTTTTAAAAACGTTTTCAAGTGTGAATAATGGTTTGATCGTAAATAAATAGAGAATAAATAAACAATATGACTTATTAAAAATAATTTTTTCATTTAATTGACAAGGCAAGCCTAGAGAACTTAAAAAAATACAATTATTTGAAATTTCCTAATAAAAAGCACACAAAAAACAAAGTCTAGACGTTCAAGTTGTCCTGAAATTGCCACAGATGCTCTATGAGATCGGCTTGAAGGTCGGATTGCTCGTACGGACATCTAATTACATCGTATCGCTCCATGAACCCTTCGAAGGTATGACTATCTCGACCAACTTCATCAAAATCTTGACCGGTTGGACCATCCCAAACTTCGGCTATTCTAGGCTTCATATTATTTTCCTCCTTTTCATCAGACTCTAAATCATCATCACTATCAGCAGGACGTTCGTCTTCCACTATTATGTTGTGTAAAATAATACTAGCCAACATGATATATCGAAGATCTTCTTTATCTCAACCACGAGCAGCTCCTCTAATAATACCAAAGCGTGACTGCTAAATACCAAAACATCTCTCCACATCCTTCTTATACCCCTCTTGGGCCTTGGAAAATGTAATGTCCTTAGGACGGGTGGGATGTGGAATAGTTTTGACGAAATTCGCCCACCTATGATATATACCATCGGCAAGATAGTAGCCAAACCTGTCACTACCAGAAAAACTACTTTAGCCGACAAAATTTTTTTTTTCGTCGTCTAAGTAAAAACTTTCATCGGCTAAAGTCTTAACTAACGAAACGTCGTCGGCTAAGAAGTCGTCGGGAAAAAACCCTTCTGCCAAGACTTTAGCCGACGAAATTACTGTTTATAGGCGGCTAACATCATTTATTTAGCTGATGAAAAAATGTTTCCTCGTTTAAAATCTGGACTTTAGCCGAAGAATTTTTAGACCTTAGCCGACGAAATTTTATTAAATTTCGTTCGGCTATAGTAATTTATTTAATTTATTTATTTAACTTTAGCCGACAAATTTTAATAAAATTCGTCGGCTATAGTTATTTATTTCATTTTATTATTTATTTAACTTTAGGCGACGAATTTTAATATAATTCGTCGGTTATAGTTATTTATTTATTTATTTAACTTTAGCTGACGAATTTTATTAAAATTCGTCGGCTATAGTTATTTATTTAACTTTAGCCGACGAATTTTAATAAATTTCGTCGGCTATAACTAGTTATTTTATTTATTTTTCTTTTCTTTTTCTATTTAAATTTAGCCAATAAATTTTATTAAAATTTACCGGCTATAGTTATTTATTTTTATTTCTTGTATTTTTAATTAATTTTTTTCTTCTTTTTTGTTTTTCCGCCGGTGGTGGAGAATGAGGAGAAGATCGAATGAGGAGGCTAGGCCGAGAAAGCTCCAGAGGAGGCCGATAAGCTAGGAGAGGAGAAGGCTAGGAGAGAAAGAAGGAGAAGAAGTTAGAGGAGGATGAGGAGTTGCTGACGCCGAATGAGGAAGAGGAGGAGGAGAAAAATGAAAGATGTAGAAAAAATTTAAAATTTTCGGCGAGGATTTTAAAAATTTTGAACTTTAGCCGACGAAATACGCTAATTTCATCGGCTAAAGTTCTAAATTTTCAAAATCCCGCTGAAAATTTTGAATTAACTTTAGCCGAAGAATTTTAATATATTTCGTCGGCTATAGTTATTTATTTATTTAACTTTAGCTGACGAATTACCCTAATTTCGTCGGCTATAGTTATTTAATTAATATATTTATTTAACTTTAACAGAAGAAATACCCTAATTTCATCGTCTAAAACCCTAAACCATATACGTAGAAGCTTCAAACGAAAAAAAAGCAATGAAATAAGATCTGACAGGAATGGTGAAACACGTCTACGGTTAAAAAATCATGTAATTCTGATAAAGTCTCGGTGCCGATAGTTGCGGTCAATACAATTTTCTATTCTTTCTTCCTAGAGGTAGCCCTATCTCCGGTGGTTAATTTTTATAAAATTTTGATACCACCGGTTGCGTCTCTTCGATTTGAAACTATTTTCAGTTGAAGATCCAGAAAAAATACATAATTTAGATGGTCAAATAATCGTTTCCGTGCGTTAAGGGGTTTGACTTACTGGATTGACCGTAAGGATCGAACCCTTAACGTTGTTAGATCAAGTTGAATTTTTTTCTATAGACATATATTGACATAATGATCATATAAGACGGTCGGATTTTTATTTCTCAAATTTGATCATCGGAATCACTACATGCGTACTAATGTTGTGTAACTTGTTTACTAAATTTTAAGTAAATGTTCCGTTTCAAAAACAAACTCTACGTAGAAAATTCAAACGCAAAAAGTCATGAAATAAGATATGACTGAAATGGTGAAATACGTCTAAGGTTGAAAAATCAAGTAATTCCAGTAAAGTCTCGGTGCCGATAGTTGCTGTCAATACAATTTAGGGGTGACTTACGGGATTGACCGTCCGGATGAAGCCTAATTTATCGGATCAAGTTGATATCTTTTTCCCATAGACATATTTTAATATATTGATGATATCTAACGGTCGTATTTTTGTTTTTAAATTTTGATGACCGGAATCACAACATGCCTACTATTTACCAAAATTTATCCCTATAGGGAGCCCTATCATCGAGAGGTAAATGTCTCAAATTTTTAGATGGGCAGTTGCGTCTCATCATGGTGACAGTTTTTTGTGTTGAAGGTTCGACCAAAATACTTCATATAGATGTAGATATATGCATTTTCATGTCTTAAGTGGTTAGAAAAAACTGCATTTTGAAGCTTTAAACGAACTCGGATGAACAAAAAAACCCATATGTCATAGCATTAGCAATGAGTTTGACTCGTACGGTTGTTCCGCTCCCAGATTGGTATCACAATAGTCAATCGGACACCGAAATATCTGTAGTTTAATTTAATTTATAAGTAAAATATACTTTAGCCAACGAAATACCCTAATTTCGTAGGCTAAACTTTTCAAATTTCGTCGGCTAAAGTTCACAGACTATAGCCGACGAAAATTTTTTTCGTCAGCTAAATTATTGACTTGAGCTCACGAAAATATAACTTAGCCGACGAAATAATTTTTCAAGCATACATTTGCCTCTATCCTTCCTTTCTCGAGGTTAGTTTAGACAATGACTTGGACGAGATCCGCGACCTTGAGGCTGGTTGTCAGCTTCAAGGTGAGCAACGGCTGCGATAACAATGTTGTTGGTGGCTAGATCATCTTCGTCGTCTTCTTCTTGAGATTTTCGGATCCTTTCCCACAAATTATTTATTGTGAAGAGAGAGAGAACGAGGAGAGAAAATGAGAAAAGTAGTATGTGGAAAGGAAAAGCTAGTAATCAAGTTTAGATTTTTTGGTGTGAGATATGTAAAATTAGCCCAAGTATTTATAGGAAATTTGAACTTTGTTACCGTTAGAAATAGTACATATTAAAAAAACAATTTTTTTCTTACTGTTCTTTTATTACCGTTCTTTTTGGATTTAATAGAAACGGTCAGATTTTTTTTAGTGAACTACAAATACATTCTCCAAAAAGATGTGAAACACAAATAAGGACAATTTTTAACAACTATGGACAAAGTCTTTTCTGCTTGTCATGTATCATAAGATAAGTTTACTAAATTAACCCTACTCAACTAAGGACAAACCCACATCATACCTTTCTTTTTTATGTTTATTTTGTTTCAAAAAACAAAAGAGTTCATGATTTTTTCAGTAAATGCAGTAGCAGAATATTTTGTAGCTTTGTGGGTTCTGTGATCTCAGCCAGTGTAGTAGCATATACATTTTTTGTAATATCAAGAGCTACATACTCATTCTGGTTTTGTCGATTAGTTGGTTTTGTTTCAACGGATGTAGTAGCAGATATACAACTAATACTTCAACAAATGTAGTAGCAGATATACAACGTACTAATATGTGTAGTAGCAGAAATTTAAATTTAAAAAAAAAACATTAGTAATTTAGGAACATTGCTTATTAAACTAGAAACACAAACACTCCAGATACAATAGCAGCATTTTTAACATTCAAAAATAGCATAACCGCACAATTACCATGGTATCGTTTAAGATTTATTCTTCAGCACTCTTCTCAGTCGCCACAATAGCACCCTCTTCATCTTGTGCAGTAGTACCCTTTTTTGAGTTCTTCCTTGCTTCTTTCTTCTTTCCCACCTCATCATGCGCAGTAGTACCATTCTCTAAGTTATTGTTCGCCAACTGCATTATCAACCAACATTGCAATGTTTTTCCAATTAATATAGGGTTCTCAGAAACAATCATTTAGACAATGAAAGTTAATTCGTCTAATGTTGTTGCTACTACCGATTGATTTAGCTGCTACTGATTCTGTTGGAATATTGATGCTACTACATTTTTAATAAATGTAGTAGCAAAATTTTAGTGGTTCAACAAATGTGGTACCAACTTCAGTAGCTGTAATAGCATGTTTTTAGTGGCTTAGGAAATGTAGTAGAAGCTATTTTTAATACATGTAGTAGCGTTTTCAATGGTCAGCTTGCGTAGTAGCATGTTTTCAATGACTCAACAAATGTAGTAGCAGTTATTTTTAATACGTGAAGTAACGTTTTCAATGGTCATCTTGTGTAGTAGCGTGTTAGTCCTACCCTGCTACTACATATTACTGGTATTATCTTATCTTGTTATTACTGCCAAGTCATCCAATCTTGTTTCTACTGCCAAGTTATCCAATCTTGTTTCTACTGCCTTATTGTCTAATTTTGTTGGTGCTGCACTCATTGTCAATTTTGTTGGTGCTGTGCTCATTGTCCAATGACTCCAATCTTGCTGCTATTGCACTCGAACTCATTCAAATTTGCTACTGAATGATCATTCGTCATATTTTGCTACTACACGCATATTTAATTTCATGCGCTCATATGTGTCCTATGCTACTTGAATATCTATCCTTCTTACGCTCAGATTTACTCATCAATTTCGCAATACGAATCAACTTCATGCATTTAAAACTTTATAGCTAGAAATTAAAAATTATGTTCAAACTGGATTAAAAAAAGAATTAACTTCATAATCTCTTGTAAAATTTCCTAAAAATGCTTCAAACCCATTTCAAGAGTCAAAATTCGATCCTCACCTTCTTAATCAAACTCTAACAACCACCCTCACTCTTCTAAATCTTATTTTAAACCAAAAGGAATCTCAAACAAAAAACCACCAAAATTTCTACCAAAATTGAATCTAAACCAAAATCAACCTTGCAAAGTCAGAAGTGGGAGTAGCTGCAAAGTCACATACGACGACGCTGAGTTAGATCGAACAGACGACCCGCCTTTGGATCAAATAGACGACGTTGTCGTTTCCCGTTGCTGCATCTTGGACCATCCGGCTCTGCAATTGCTCTCGACGGCCATTTCCTAAGATCTCAACGATGAAGAAGCCATCACTTTTGGTGAATCTAGATGCAAAGAATTTCAGTTTAAGAGAGAGGGGAGAAGTAAGGTTGTGTGTAATTTTGTTGGTAAAAATGTACATTTTGGTCATTTAACAAGGACAATTGCAGTCAACACATGATCCTGTTGACTTTAGGATTATGCTCATGTCCTTTTCTGTCTAAATCTTTTGAAATGTAAGGTTTTAGTGTTTTGCTTCTTTTTAGGGTAGTAATATGTCATTCTTTCATTTTTTTAACAAGAAATGGTCAGATTGTTTTTCAAACAAAACATGCAGCAGAAGAACCAGCAGGGGCTCCTGCAGACGTACCAACAGACGAACCAGGAGCACCAAAATCCAGACCGAGGCTCCAACATCTGGCAACAGACGAACTCGCTCTCAGGTCGCGCCGGACTGGACCGAAAAAGACCCACTGTTCTTGGTGAACGAGGTCACTGCTGTCAAAGCCGACTACTGGAAAGAGTTCTCGTCGTTCCAGAAATGGAAGATCATCGCACAAAACAGCACCGCTCTTGGCGGCGTACCTCGGACTTTGTACCACTACCATCGCAAGTGAGAGGCGCTGCTCCACCAGTATAAGATCATTGACCCCTGGAATTCGCAGTCGAAAGGTTGTCGGTGTCGTACTGGGCTGTTGCGCCATGTCTCGCATGTCGCGACAAAATGTCGCTGGACAAGCGCGAAAGGACAGCGGAACGCTCCTCGCAGGAGCGTCAAGGAAATGGAGGCGGTTAGATGACATCAGCCACGTGTGTGGGCTCGGGCTGAGTTGGACTGAAGTTGTCTGGGCTGGTTTGGTCCATAGCATGGGTTGGTTTGCCCATTTTGAATTCAACCGAGATTGATTTAGGGAGAAATCTCATTTGTGGGTGAAAGATGGTTTTTTACTCTTGGGTTGGATTGTTTATGTGTAATCTAACCCAGGTTGAATTTTTTTTCAATGGGTGAACTTGCTCTAACAATTCAATAGATGTCACAAATGACTCACATTCACTGAGGCCTTTGCATCTTCCAAAAATGAAAGTGAAAAAGACAGGAATAAACAAAAAAAACCGGGCCTAATGGGCCTTTAGTAACAATGAAATTAGTTCGGCCTCTTAGATCAGTCACTCAAAACCCTACATCTCTCTCTTCTCTATCTTCTTTATATCTATCTATATTAATAAAATCAGAAGAATTTTAGGAATGGTTAAATTTTTGAAGTACCTAAAATACATTTAATTATTTAAAATTTAAAACTTAAGGCTTTCAGTAATCATGGGTAAAATCGTAATTGACACTCAACCTGTGAATCAGATGTTTTTTTCTTGGAATAAAAAAATGTGGAGATAGAAATTAGAATGAGAGAAACTTCAAATATTATTAAATAAAGAGAATATTTAAATATTAATTGCAAAAGGTTTTATAAAAACAGAAAAGAAAATTAACATACACATTGTGCGGATCAATATGCTAGTATATCTTTATTAATAAAGCTAGATTGAATTTAGAAAACAGTGGGAATTGTTAAATTTTTGAACTTCCGATTATGTCCTTAATTTATTAAAGTTCAAATCTAATAATTTAAGAAAGTATAAATAAAATATACAATTCATATTCTTGGGAATGAGATTGTCTTTCTTACAAAAGAGAAAAAAATAAAGATGAAATATGAATAAGTAAATTCAAAAAATATAAAAAAAAAGTTAACACGCACATAATACAGGTCAAAATACTAGATGTAAATTTTGACTTTTATCAAAGATTAAATTTTTGAAGTACCGCAAATACCCTTTAAAATAAAAAGTTATGTGAAAGAATAATGTTATTATCTTTCCAAAAAAATCGAAAAGAGCAAATTGACATGCGCGAAGTGCAGGTCAAAAGACTAGTATATTAATAATGCTAGAAGAGATTTGAAAAACAATAAAAATAGTTAAATTTTTGAACTTCTGATTATACCCTTGAATTATTAAAATTCAAATCTGAAAGAGGCGCCGCTAGGGTTTCTGCTTGCTTGTTTGATATTAGTGGCTGCGAGATTTATGCATGAGTGTCAAGCACTAACAAAACAAATAGAGAGAGACAGAGGAAGATCGAAGATTGACGAGCAACAAAGCAAAGGTCAAGCAAATAACGGCAATGATTTTACCAACTTTGATACATATATTGATATATACATTGCATCTTAATAATGATACTAGTGTACGTTTTAAATTTGATTTTAGCAAACGAAGAACAAAAAAACAGTGAAAATGCATATATTTGTAGTACTTGTAGACAATCATGATTTATGATTCATACTTTTGCTCAACCTTGACATAAAAATATAGCTTCATATATGTACGCAGTTTTCCACCGGTAGCGAAAGCCATATATATATATATATATATGCTTTCTATGCCTACCTGTACTATGATGTTGAGCCCAGAAATTGAACCATATATGCACCCATTATCATCGACTATTAAGTTGGTTTTTCTTTGGTTTGCATTCTTCTTCTCTTGTTGGTCACCTACCGAAAAGGACTAACATATATACTGGTCTCCACTCATACTTTTTTTTGAGAAGACACCTCAACATATATACTTTTTTTTGGTCTCCACTCATACTTGATATCGACTTAATTTGATTTCAGTCTTAGCCAACAGCTTGTCATTTTGCTTTCTAGAACTAACTCTCCTAGAGTCCTTGCAATGTAGATCAAGATAATGATCATAAGTTTCATATTATATGATAAAAATGAACCTGAGTTAACTATCTTCATTTTGGTGATGTTAGGGCTTTGGGGAGCTGTAGGATGAAAGTATCACTACTCCTCAAAAGGCACAAATATAACTGAAAAGAGTGGCATTGAATTCCTAACCATATAATTGATCAAAAAAAGAATTCTTAACCATATGACCAGGTAATCTATATCTAAATTTCCCTTGATTTTCAAGTCGCATGTAATTAATCAATTTAGTAATACGGCATGATTAGTGTATATGATACAACGAGACATATATATGTCTCAGTTTATATATACAATATGGTGCCATTGCAAGTAGTATAAAATTGTTCAAATTATTAAAGCATGCCATGTACTGATGTACAGAACTACAGAAGTAGCCAGCTAAAGATGGATGGTGAGGATGAGCTTGTTGGATTTGTAGTGCCAAGAGAAAAAGAAAAACTAAATCATGTGGTAGCAGCCCCTGAATATCGATCTGATTGCATATATGAAAACTTGAAAAAGTGATATTCTAGAGAAAGAAAGACAAGAAGAAAATCCGTAGCTTCTCCCGTTCACCCATTCTGGCACACTCCTTTTCTCCCATTTTTCTAATTCAAAAACACACTCAACTTTCTCTCTTCTCTCTTCCTGCCACACCCTTTTTAAATTCCAATTGGCCTCATTCCGGGAACCATGTTTATCTCCTTTACTTGATCACCATTTTATTAGCTCTCTCTATAAGTCTCTAACCTCCTCTCTCTCTCTCTCTCATCATCATCATAAGTTCATCATAACAGTGCTTGTGTTGTTGATCCTGTGGATTTTGGATCAAGCTTGATCTCTTAGAAGGAATCAAAGATGGGGAGAGCTCCTTGTTGTGACAAAGCAAACGTGAAGAGAGGGCCGTGGTCTCCTGAAGAAGATTCCAAGCTCAAGTCGTATATTGAACTTCACGGCACCGGTGGTAACTGGATCGCCTTGCCTCAAAAGATTGGTGTGCTTATATCTGCTTTTCATGATCATATATGGTTTGTTTAAATGGAATCAAAGGTTATCTGACCTACCTGTGACATGAAATTAAGCTAGTAAGTTGATCTGTTTTATGAATTAGGGCTAAAGAGATGTGGGAAGAGCTGCAGACTCAGATGGTTGAACTATCTGCGCCCAAACATCAAGCATGGAGGTTTTTCTGAAGAAGAAGACAACTTAATTTGCAGTCTCTATATCAGTATTGGAAGCAGGTACACAATTACTTAACTTCCCATTTGATAGCCCTAATTCATCATTCAAATACATGAGCCATCTTGGTTTTAGTTAACTGTTTGTATACACAGGTGGTCTATAATTGCAGCACAACTGCCAGGAAGAACTGATAATGATATAAAGAACTACTGGAATACAAGGCTGAAGAAAAAGCTTCTGGGAAAGCACCGCAAGGAACACCAGGCTGCTGCGCGTAGATCGGCTGCAGGTCTAAAACAGCAAGAAATTATCAAAAGTGGTCTCATGATCAGTAATGGGATGAACAATAACTCCATGGTCAATATTCCTATGGCACCTGATAGCCTAAACCCTTACTGGCCAGAGCTACCGGTGATCCAAGGACCATCGGTAACCAATTACTCGTCACCAAACCAAGATGTAGCAGTACCTTCTTTCAACGACCATGCGTCTATCCGAAAACTTCTTATCAAGCTCGGAGGGAGATTTCATTCAGATCATCAAGACAATGTTGTTCAACCTAAGATCCAAGATGTGTATTCCTTGAATGTCAATATTCAACTCCCAGTTGATCAATTCCCTAGCTCAACGCAGCAGATTTATCATAAGGAGGAGTCTGCAGCAAATATGAACTCATCTGCTAGCCCAATCGCAACTGCAGCCAGCAACAATATCAGCAGCCCGGGCCAGTTTGCGGAAATGAACCATTACAACAACCACACTGCTAATGGTGGAACAGATGATGGTGCTATGAGCATGTTTCAAGGAGGGCAAGGTAGTCAATATTTGCTGTCGAACGAGCTCAAGGACATGGTGTACAACATTGATCCAGAGAAGTTAGATGGGCTAGAGTTCTTACACAGTGATGACATTATGATCATGATGAATGATAGAGAATTTAGCAGTACTACTAGTACAAATACTAGCTATGGTACTGATCAGAGTACTATTGGGTGGAGTGGTCATGAACAGATGCAGCTGGTTTATCCTCCTCCTCTAACTGCTGCCTCCGGCGGTTCAGACTATCATGAAGGCATGCAGAGATTGTTAACGCCTCAAGAGCAATGCGCTAGTTTCTGCGGCTTGAGTAGTTACCCTGGGGCTGGGGTACAATAAAGTCATGATGACCGGTATACATTAATTAATCAATGTAATAATAGATTTGGTAGCAATATATAGTACGTGTACTGTCCCAAGTAAACCCTATTATTCATCTGATTTTCAGGTCTGTTTTTGATGTGCCATGATTGTTCTATTATCTATTCAGGGTTATTATATACAATGGCAGTATTTTGAGTGAGCTAGCTATTTGATCGCCTGATCGGTCTGATTTTCTGTAATGTGATTAGATTTTCAGACCTAATTCCTCTGTTAATGTTGAATTAGGGTATTGCAGCTTGAAGTCCTATATATGATAAGCAATTTGACAGTGGGGATCGGCTAGTATTGAAAGAAGTAATGAAGTACAAGAAGGAAACTAAAGGGTATGCGTTTTTCTTGTAAGCATGCATTTCTGTAGTTATGTTGGTGATCACAATGTTCATTTGAAACCTAATTCCGTTAGAATGATAAGATTGGCACCTAGCTAGTTAACTTGTTGGAAATTGGAATTACCATGTTCTCTGATCGAGTAATATGCTTTCAAAGTGAATAATACATATCCAGAACATGCACTTCTGCACGCTAATCGTTGTACTTCCAGGACTATATATGCTACTGTATGGCTAGCATTTGATTAGAGTCTTAGAGAGAGCGAAGGAGGATAAACTTCTCGAACTAATTAACCAATTCCATGTGCTTAACTGTGTAAGGCATGAATGAAACATCGATCATTCCCGACATTTTTGAATTCGGTAGCATCAATATATATATATATATATATATATATATATATATATATATATATATATATATTGATGCTACCGAATTCAAAAATGTCGGGAATGATCGATGTTTCATTCATGCCAGTAAGTATATCATCTCCAACTTTCTTATATTCAAAGGTATTATAGTAAAAATAATATTTTCCAAATTTTTGACAGTAAAGTGCTTATTCTAGCCGGGGAAAATTCTAAGATGTGTTGATGCATAGTATGCATCAACTTTTTCAAATATTTTTAACCGTTTGATATAATAAAATTATGAATATATCTAACGATCTAGATTATTTAATTAAATTGTTGATAAACTATATAAAAACGTTGTCACATAAATCAAATACTTCTTAAAGGACATGATTTACAAACTAAAGATCCTTATTACATTATAACCGGTCTCAACAATAATTTACTCATATTAATAAACAATTTACTTGTATAATCATATCTAACGATCGTTTTTACATAATTAATGACATGTAATTAATGTCATTACTAGTAATTAATGTCAATTCCATGGTAATTCCTTATACGCGAACCATTTGATTCATAAGTTGATGAATTTTTGAAAATATTGTAATGAAGCTTGTATTTGTAGTAATTTTTTCAATTACAAGTTTAAGAACTAATTTACCAATCTGACAATATAAATTGCCGTTATAATGGTAAAACTGATGTATATATATGGTA
Source organism: Comarum palustre (assembly GCA_951800085.1). Taxonomy (NCBI): domain Eukaryota; kingdom Viridiplantae; phylum Streptophyta; class Magnoliopsida; order Rosales; family Rosaceae; genus Comarum; species Comarum palustre. The sequence continues at coordinate 20,785,074 of OX637583.1, forward strand.
AATAAGTTGTTTAGGAAATAAAGTCATTTATCTTGTAATTAATACCTTACTTTATGTAAATTTAGTTGTGATTGGGATAATTACCTATAATACAACGTGTTTTACTATAAATTACAACAACTAAGATATAAACTAGTAAATATAGTCGTATTCCTGATATTACTTGGAATACGATCACTTTTAAGAAAAAAACGGTAATTTACCTTTAATGATAATGAATATTGTAAATATTAATAATCAGACTTAAAATATCTGAAGTCGTTAATCATGTAAACTAGTTCTTTTTATGTAATTATGGTTATTTTTAAGTAAATTACACCATTCATGATATTTTTACTACAAAAATCACATTTAACGTATTTAGTGGTAATTATGCTGGCAAACAAAGTAATTGCAACATCTACGACTTAATTACAAGTTTTTGAACAATTCATGTATAACCTGATTAAAAGGTCCTTAAAATTGTAATTTTTTTACACATGTCACAATAATATTGAAAAACCTGTTTAGCTGTTCAACATGTTTTTCATTTATATTTATTATTTAAAAATAATTTATACACACTGAATCAATTCACTATAGTCTTACCCAGAAAGTTTCTGTTATTCTGATAATCTGATAGTGAAACTCATGCTAAGGATTCAAAGACTGAGGATTAGTACTACACTCTTGTTGCCATGGACTTCCTTCATAAAATTAGTGCATAGTAGCATCAACAACTTTAAGCTAGTTTCACAACTTTAATGTCAGCAGTATATCATCTCCTTAGCTTTAGATCTACCAGCCACACGCACTCTACGTCATCTTTATATTATTCACGTGTTAGGTTTGAAGATTTGTCACACGTGCGGGAGTGTGTTGAGACATATCCCACATTATTGGGAATATGAGGGGTTATCTGTGGGTTTGTAAGGGTTTGAGTTACTCTCTTCATTGCACATTATTTTAAAGTTGAACTTCAAACTATTTTATCAGCATAAAACGGAAAGACTAGACGGTATCTATTTTATGGTAGAGAAAGTTGTCATCACTGTTCACTGATGAAGTGACGATCCTGAAGTTTTCTCTTTCATTTTCTTTGGAAAACCAAGTGCAAATGAGCTCCATTAAAGAGATTGTTGCCTAACGAAACCGCGATCAAGTGCAGTAACTATCAATATTCATTGAGTCGATGAGATCGAGTTGCATATACTTGTGCTTTGGCCATGGATGTCAAGTCTCCGATCAGTTAATTAGCTTCCATCAATATCATACAACAGTATATGAACTAAACTCTTGATTTCTTGGATGTATAAATACAGCAGGCAGTTTCTCATCCATAATTAGCACATAGGTTTATCTAATTAGCTAGTAGATTATTGTTTAACTGCTACCTTAGTTTATCATTACTTCCAGGTATTTAGCTCCCCTCAAATGTCAACCAACTTCTCCTAAACCTAATTATTCACTATCAAATCAAAATTATGCATGCTATCTACTGCATTTTCAAGTATACATAATCTTGTAAGGAACTTATTTATTTCTGGGTTGACCTTCTACAAGGACAATTAATGGTCGATTACAGTTCATATGTAAATTCAAGGATTTCTTCTGTGTTGACATTGCAATGTTTGGTAAGCTATGTCAATGATTTGTTAGAGTGGGTTGACATATATATTTTGAAATCGGTAGCTAGCTAGCTGCTTCATCAAGTTTGGGATTTAAGAATCTAAATGTTTGTCTCATCAAGCTCGTATGGGCGAGTTGATTTCACTATGTAATTAGTAGTAATCATTGTTTAGTTCTAGGGTTAAGGGTTTAGCTTTGTTATGTTGATTAATTCATAATTCGTAAGTGGAAGGACTATTGTAATCTCCTTTGCGGCCCTAAAAATGGGGTGAATAAAAATCAAAGGTTCACAACTTTGTAAAGAACATTTGTGCTAGCTAGGAAGAAATCCAGCTCACTTGTAATGTACACATACATATGACCTAGCTCATAATCCTCACAGAAACAACACACATCCCTAATTGATTAAATAGCCTCAAGTAAGGAGCAATGAATAGTTGGATAAACTATTGATTGATTGAATCGATGTTGGTGATTTTAAAAGCTTGTGGATACATGCGTATGTAACTATGTATAAGTATATATGTATCAGGCATTTTTATCAAATGGCTGGAACTGTGGATTCAACTGAATCATAAGTAAGTTCATCACTGAGATATGATAAACCCGTACGATAAAATATAGTTAGTCTCTCAATTATATAGAATATTTTGTAAAGAATATAGTTTGGCTGAATTGAATTTCATTGATAATGAGAGGGATATATATACAGCAATGTTCCATGTTCAATTAGGAAACAATCCTACAATTATGTACTCTACTAGGAAACAAATATACTCAGATCTTTCATATTCCTAATCACAGAAGATATAGCTTAATACTTTCTTTACACTCCCCCTCAAGTTGGAGAGTGGATATCCTGCACTCCCAACTTGTGTTTTATAGGAATAAAAGTTTCCTTCCCCAAAGCTTTGGTTAGAATGTCGGCCAATTGACGTGATGAGCTTACGAATCTCGTAACAATAGAACCATCTAGGATCTTGTCCCTGATATAATGACAATCCATTTCAATATGTCTGGTTCGTTCATGAAAGACAGGATTTGCTGCAATGTGCAAAGCCGCTTTATTGTCACAATACAAGGAAGCAGGTTCTTGATGCATTATGCCGAGGTCTTTGAGCAAATATCGTAGCCAAGTCAATTCACAGCATGTTCCTGTCATGGCACGATATTCTGCCTCGGCAGATGAAAGTGACACAGTCTGTTGTCGTTTTGATCTCCAAGAAATTAATGAAGGACCAAGAAATACACAGTACCCTGTAGTAGAACGTCTAGTAAGTGGGCAACCTGCCCAATCTGAATCACAAAATGCCCTTAACCGAAGGTCATTATTGGAGGAAAAAAAGAGGCCTTGACCCGGAGCATTCTTGAGGTAACGCACCACTCTTAGTGCCGCCTCCATATGAGCTTTTCTCGGCTGATGCATAAAACGACTCAACACATGAACCGCATAAGTAATATCAGGCCTTGACACAGTCAAATATATTAATCTTCCAACCAATCTCCTATAACGACCTTGATCCCTAAGTAGATCACTCTTATCAGATAACTTCAGATTGCGTTCCATTGGTGTGTCAACAGGGGCTGCGCCCAAAAGTCCTGCATCTTCAATAATCTCTAAAGCATACTTGCGTTGGGAAATAAAGATCCCACTCTTAGAACTAGAAACCTCAATGCCAAGGAAATATTTTAAATCACCAAGGTCCTTGATATGAAAGCGGCTATGCAGAAATTGTTTGGTCGCAGCAATACTTTGAGAATCATTCCCAGTAATCAATATATCATCAACATATATCAAAAGAACAGTATAGGACTTGCCTTGCTTTCTGGTGAAGAGAGAGTAATCTGCTCGAGATTGTACAAAGCCTGCAGCACGAATGGCCTCTGAAAACTTGGCGAACCATTGACGAGAAGCTTGCTTGAGGCCGTATAGTGACTTGTGAAGGCGACAAACGAAGTCCTCCTCCCCCTGTCGCCGAAACCCTGGCGGTGGGGACATGTATATTTCTTCCTGTAAGTCACCATGTAGAAAAGCATTGTTGACATCCATTTGGTGTAGGGACCATCCCCTAGCAGCAGTTAAAGCAAGCAAGCAGCGGACTGTGACAATTTTGGCCGTGGGAGAGAAGGTGTCCTCATAGTCAATGCCTTCGAGTTGGGTGAAGCCTTTGGCGACCAAGCGAGCTTTATAGCGCTCGATGGAGCCATCAGAGCGATGCTTGATCTTATATACCCATTTGCAGCCAATTGGCTTCTTTCCTGCAGGGAGTTTAGTGAGGGACCAGGTGCCATTAGTCTCAAGGGCCTGTAATTCAGATTCCATGGCTGCTTGCCACTCAGGGTGAGCAGCAGCCTCCACATAATTTCTAGGTTCTGTAATGGCACTGAGTTGAGCAACAAAATGTTTATATGCAGGTGTGTATCGATGGTAAGAAACGTAGTTGGCCAAAGGATAACGCGTACCTGTCGCAGGACCTGGAGCCAAGGAAGGCGACTGAACGGAGCAAACACGCGAGTATACGGAATCGGAGAAGCGGACCGGTGGTGCAGTGCGGCGGCTGGAGCGGCGGAACGGAATCTGTGGTGCAGTAGGGATGTCAGAAGGGGGCTCGGGTGAAGAGACAAGCCCGGGTGGAGAGGCAAGCGCCGGTGCTGCCGGAGAGGGCGGAAGTGGGGTAGGTGCCGAAGGATGAGTAGACAGAGGATCCGATGGGAGAGGAGACTGGGTTATCGATTTGGGTCGCCTAGAATATGTTTGGAGGGGAGCTAAGGTTGGCAGAGGGGAAACAGTGGGTGGAGCCAACAGGGATGATGATGGGGATGATGGCGGGGATGGTGGCAGCAGTGGTGCAGATGGTGATGGTGGCAGAGGTGGTGCAGACGGTGAGGGTGGCGGTGAAGATGGGCGAGCAGAAGGAAGAGAAGAAATGTGTGGAGTCGAGACAGAGGTTGGAGGCGCAACAGGAGGAGCAAAAGAGGAGTCAAGGAAGGAAGGAATGGAAAGTGGGCCGAAACTGGGTTGGATGTGTGAAGGAATAACAAGATTGGGCTGGAGAGAGGCAGACGGAAAAACTTGTTCATGGAACACGACATCTCGGCTGATGCAGATTTTTTTTGTTGATAAATTGAATAATTTGTAACCTTTCTGTCCAACAGGATAACCAACAAAAACGGATGGCATGGCACGATGATCAAATTTATGGGATGGGTGGACGTTAGTTGCAAAAGCCAAACAACCGAAGACTCGAAGGTGAGAGTAAGAAGGTGGTTTGGAGTAAAGTAACTCAAATGGTGTTTTGAAAGAGAGCAAAGGGGAAGGTAACCGATTGATGATATGAACGGCAGTGAGAGCGCACTCCCCCCAAAACGTGGTAGAGAGGTGAGCATGAAATTTCAAAGCCCGGGCTACTTGTAAGATATGACGGTGTTTGCGTTCCACAACCCCATTCTGTTGAGGCGTGTAAACACAAGAATGTTGAAAGATGACACCGGCATCATGAAAAAATGAGCGCAATGAAATAAATTCCCCACCATTGTCACTTCTGAAAATTTTGATGCGAGAGTCAAATTGGGTAAAAGCATAGGTGAAAAAACGTTTAATGAGAGGTTGGGCTTCATCTTTGAAACGCATTAAAAAAATCCATGTAAAACGAGTATAATCATCAACGATAGTGAGAAAATAATGAGAGCCACAAAGAGAAGGATGTCGAAATCGACCCCTAATATCACAATGGATAATTTCAAAAGGTTTAGTCGAAGAAATAACACTAGTGGCGAAAGGTAAACGACTCTGCTTAGCCAAAGGACAAATATGGCAAGCGTTATTAAATTGAATGGGAAAATGTAAAAAATTTTTGGCAATGAAACTTAAACGAGAAGGTGATACATGCCCGAGTCTGTGGTGCCAGAGATCGGTGGAAGAGATGGTGAGGTTGCAGGTTGGTTTATTTGGTGATGCGGGTTGATTGGTCAATGGTTTCTCCGTCTCCAGCGCCGCTAGGTAATATAGTCCGTCTCGGTGTTTACCCAAAGCAATCGTCCTCCTTGTAGCCAGATCCTGCAAAATACACCAATGTGGATAAAAGGTCACTGAGCAGTTCAAATGTCTCGTCAAACGACTAACAGACAACAAATCAACTTTGAATGTAGGCACCGATAAGACATCATGTAGAGAATAACTGGAGTTTAAGGGAAGTGTCCCCTTTGCAATAATTTTGGCCTGTTCTCCACTAGGTAGTGATACTGATGGTAAAGAACAATCAACAACGTTATGCAATAATTTGGAGGATGAAGTGATATGATCCGTTGCTCCGCTGTCAATGATCCAATTGTGAGAAAGGACTTTGGACAAACCTGGTTGAGATACTGTATTTGCCTTGGAATTAGTGCCCTCATCTGGTGATTTGGGAATAAGTGATAACATCTGTTTTAGTTGATTTTCTGTGATCGTAACCAACCTCTCATCTGATGCATAATTAGCCGCAATTCTACCTGGATTATCTTTAGCTCGTGGGTGGCCTTCTGGGTATCCATGCAATTTATGGCAAGTTTGGACCCAGTGGCCCAATTCATCACAATAGGTGCAATGAGGCCGTCCTCTTCCTGAACCCCGACCACTACGACGTCCACCATTCCAGGCTCCGCGGTATCCACCTCCACCACTGCCGCGAGCTGCTCGGTCATTCCAGCCGCCGCCGCTGCGGTCAGCGCGGTCGGTCCAGCCACCACTGCTGCGGTCAGCGCGGTCAGTCCAGCCACCACCGCTGTGTTCTAATCGATCGTTCCAAGTGCTGCCACCTTGATTCTTCCTGTCTCCTCCAGCATATCGATTGTGACTCCCAAAAAAACGATTTGGTTCTGTTGCTGGTGGTCTGCCGCCCCTGGAAAGGACAGCCATGGCAGCGCTGCCAGAATCATCCGCCATGTGTGATGAGGAAGAGGCAACGAGACGCTGCTTTTCTTCTTGGAGAACAGACGAGAATGCTTGTCGAACAGTGGGTAAAGGCTTCATAAGAAGGATCTGTCCTCGGATAGCCTGGTATGTTTCATTCAATCCCATCAAGAATTGCATTAATTTTTGTTGATCTGTTTGTTGTGTTGCATCGAGATTCGTCAGTTCATCCCATAGAGCTTTTAATTTTGTGTAATAGATTGAGACTGAGAGTTGTTCTTGTCGAAGATAGGAAATATCTCGCTGTATCTCATAGATGCGAGTTGCATTAGCTTGAGAAAAACGTTCATGGAGGTCCTCCCAAGCCTCATGAGCAGTAGAATAATAGTTTATACTTTCTCCTATTTCTGGATCACATGAATTGACGATCCAGGAATGAACAATATCATTGCATCTTGACCAGACTGTATAGCCTTCAAAATCAGTTTCTTCTGAGGGTGATTTGATGGAACCATTGATGAATCCAAGCTTGTTCTTGGAATTTAGAGCTCGAACCATAGCTCTTTTCCAACCAGAGAAATTATCTCCAGTCAAGGGTTTTGAGACAAGAGTCAATCCGGAATGATCTGATTGATGAATAAAGTAAGGGCCAGGAACGACCTCTGATGAGTTCTCTGAAGTTTCAGGTTTCTGAAAAGGGTTTTGGAAAGGGATTTCGGCCTTTGATGTTGGAGATAGGTCTTGAACGTCAGCCATGATTGCTGAGAAGATTGAGATAGGGAGACTACCCGAGAGAATAGATTACAGTGATGAATTAGGATCTTTAGGCTGCTCTTGATACCATGTAAAGAATATAGTTTGGCTGAATTGAATTTCATTGATAATGAGAGGGATATATATACAGCAATGTTCCATGTTCAATTAGGAAACAATCCTACAATTATGTACTCTACTAGGAAACAAATATACTCAGATCTTTCATATTCCTAATCACAGAAGATATAGCTTAATACTTTCTTTACATATTTCGAATACAATAATTTTATAAATGAACAAATGGTGGACATTCAGAAACTCCCAGCAAACAAAATAAGGAGACATTACCAGAACTTCTGAGGCTTATGAATTGAAAACTAAGCTAGCTCTCTAGTCTTGTAAATCCATCTAATTCTTCCTGTAAAGTTAAAAGGAATATCCCAAAGGAAGAAGAAGCAGAACAGAAAAGTCCTCGAAGAAAAACCAAGATGACTTGTAGTGCCACATAAACATCTGCATCCTCATTTCTATATGTAATTTCTGTCAACTTGATGATGATTTAGAATATAAACACCAGACATATCCGTGATTGAGGCCCAAGACAAGAACCAAATGACGACTTGTGTCTCAACCATTTCCATTCTATAATCTAGTAATCCACCCTCCCTATGTATTCAAATCCTCAGAAACATATATCGAAGATTCACAGCAATCTGCAGCAATATATTTAAATATCATGTGTTGATTTGAATATAGAACGATAATGACACTCACTAACATGAAAAATTCTTGCTAGTTTGTCATGCTGTTGAACCTGTAAAAGTTTTTATATACTACTAGAATAGAATATGAATTTTCGGAAGAGATAATAGTGACTGCAAGTCACTGTAGAAGGTTAGAGGGGTGTGATCGATGATTCAAATTATATACCATTTACGAGGTGCACAAGTTCAGATTAGTAACATGAGCTTAAGAATGGTAGATATTTGAACATTGGGACATAAACCATTCCATTCTCTTGGTACGTTGTACCTTTTTTGTTTTGTTTTTGAAATAACGTCCATGCCTTACACCAGTGGTTCACTCTCTTGTCTTGTTATACGGCATGGTACTGCTTGATGTTCTGCTTCCGGCGACTCTGTAGTCAGCGGCGTGAAGATGGTTTGCAGAAGTTAGGTTCTTTTTTCTATCAGAATGAACTTCATTAACCATCAATAATAATGGTTAGGTTTACTCACTCAAAATTCTTATCTTATTTGTAAAAACAAAAGGTTTATTGCTGGCCCAACTCGATCAAGCCTGTAAGTGAATCAGTTCCACTTAGTTAACAAGGCCTGCTACGTTTCATACTGGATCCCAACCCATTAAAGCCCAAATTCTAATGTGAAATGCTAGTAAAATGGAAATGCCCATGTTGCATCAGCTCAGAACGATGAGAAAACGCAGATGATAAAGGAATGCAAAACCAGACGGCGACAAAGGCGTTTCCAGCATCTCTTTTATCGCCTTCCGTCTTCAACCCCAAAATTTCATGTACCTTCTTCTCATTCTCTCTAATTGATTAATATACTGGCAATACCTCAATGCTTAATGCAACATTTTCGTTCTTGTTGTTTGTTTCAGCTTAATCTCTCTAAACCCAAAACCTCCCAACCCCAAAAATGCTTAATTTTACGTCACCCTCACAAAGACAAGGTGCGTCAAAGTTGTGTCAATGTCCCAATTTGGTGAACCAAATAAGGGTCACAATCAAGCTTTTGAAATCAAGGTTGTGAAGGAGAAGCTTCTGGAGGCCATACCGGTCACGGTTAAAGAGCTTCCATGGAAAAGAGCGGCAGACAGCGCGCTGAAACAGCTGCTTTGACTTGGGGAGAAGACACTTAAATGGTGCCTCATCGGTTTCTTTGTGTTGAGCTTCTGTTCGGATGTTATATTTTCGATCTCCAGGAACAGAGAACTAGTGATACCCTTTGGTCTGTTACAGGCATTGCGGCATGGCTGGTTCCTGTGAGAGGTTTGTTTAACAGAATTGATGGAGTTAATTGTACGATGGATGTGAAAATGTAATTTGCTTCTGGTGAGGAAATGGAATTTTCCTATTTGATTGAACGTGAAAGTGTATCATCTGCCCCATTTGCAGAAGCTGATCGGATTTCGTGGTTGCAAAATGTATCAATGAAATTCACTGTTTAAAGATTCAAATTTGAATCAACACTCGACTTCAGGAATATGGTTCAAATGGTACAGAACACTGATAATCCAATATCTTAAAAAACAATTGAACACAATGGTATACCGTATACCCACTACCAGCAATTCTTTTGAACCATGTATAGGCTTCATTAGGAACCACAAAGGCTGTGAAAAACACCTCCACGAAAACAGAGTCCGGCTGTACGCTTGTGGGAGCTCTGCATTTCGTAAGTGTCTCACTAGTTTGTGTAGTTTGTACAACGCTTTTCCGTGAAGGTGTATATACTTTCTTCATGCAAGCGTTTCATTCCGGCAGCGCCATCAACGAGTTTGTATCAAAACAAAGCAGATTATGCACCGGGCAAAGTGAACTTATAGTCTTGGGGCACCAAAAGTGCTTGCAACGGACCAGTCCAAACTTACTTGGCTGGGTTCCCTTCCTGAAAAAGAGAGAAGTAAAACCAAAAAATTACATGATTGATTCAGATACCAGAACTCTCACAAGTGTTGCATGAATCAAACCTGGTGTCACATTCTCTGGATCCTGAATGCTCTCTTCATTCTGGTGACGATATGAGCCTGCCATACTCGTGTCAGGAGAACTTGAAGGGGACTGGCAGTAGGCTGCATGCAAGTGTTGATGAATCTCTTCAATCCTCCCATATTTCTCATCTTCCTGATCCATCTCAATAAGAATCTGAGAACAAACCACTCATCAAGTTTTAGAAGAGAAAACAATGATATCATTGAATAATCTGAGATCACACATAGGGTTCACTTTAGAAAGTACCTCCGCAACATGGTTCTTGAATACTGGAAGAAATCGTTTTTGACAGTACTGATTAAACAAAAGAGTGCAAATAACCAGCGGAACAGTAAAACCTGATGATACCGGTGATATTCTTAATCCAAAGACACCGAGAGCGATTATTTGCATACTAATCAATGAGAAAATAACTGTATTGTGAACCAAAGGCCACAACTGTCCCCCAGTTTCATATTTTGTTATATAAACATTGATAATCTGAAATACAAAAAATGTAATATCACTGTTAGTCTATTAGATCCACCATCAACGGAAAAGTGAGCAAAAAAGCATCTGAAGTGTAAAAATTATTTGACTCAATGAAAAAAGAAAAGAGTAAAATACAGCAAATAATGACCATAACAGAGACCAACAACAGAAGGAATGCTATAACGCCTTTTAAAACTATATATATATATATATATATATATATCTGATAAAAAGATGCCAAATCTCTACTGCTCAGGCTACAGTTACAGGAAGAGCATATATAGAAACTGGAGCTAATGATGTTATGTAAAAGGTAATGGAAAGCATAAGAGCTCCTCACCTGGTTTCGATATATAAAATAAGCAAGTGTGAAGTAAATCAGCAAAAAGGGCAATATTAGGGGAACCAAGATGGCACAGGTGAATCCAATGTATCCAAACAGCAGGAGTCTAGGAATTTGGGTATAATATGGAAAAGATATTAGGTCAACAGCCCAGTCTTTCATTCTGAATATATATCTTCGGATAAAGTTGCCAAGAAGAGAATATAGCTGCAAGAGTTCACATGCCAAGCTTGCCCAACCAGATGTGAAAACATAAGTCATGAAGAATTTAGCCTGCAAATGAAGTGCAACCATGATTAAGATTTAGTATATAGGCTCTAGACATGCTGAAATACAAGACTGCAAAGATTAATTCATACAAGTCAAAATTATTATCTCGTAAACTCTTGTTCCCATCAGTTATTAAAATCAAGAGATATTAAAGTTTCCATGATATGACAATCAAATGAGGAAATAAATGAGTATTACCCTATTCAAGTAAAACTGCATCAGATTTTGACACGTAGGCACATGTAATAGCCTGGATAAATTATAATGATTGGCTCAAAAATACTTATGCATGCCATAAAAATATTAATATAGAAGGGCATTTCACCTGTGCAGGGATGGCACTTGCAAGTTGGTTAGGTAGGTCTTTCACACTATCCAATTTTTTAAATACACTGAATGAATCAATGACAGACCCAGCAAAGATGTTCATAACAAAGACATTCCAGATAGTGAAATATAAGATTTTGAAGCAAGCACTCTTTTTCCTCCCACTGCGGGAGATAGAACCCTCCAGTGCTGAAAGAATCATCATAATTGGTGGAACTGTATACAGAGCCAAAATCAAAACCACACTTGGTAGGTAACCCGTCATCACCTGGCTTATAAATTTCCTGCACATGAGCAATATATTAGTTTTCTTGCAAAATGTATCAGCATCATTGGGAATCTAAAGTTAGAACTATCTTTCTTCAATCTTCACAACATGAATTATACCCAGACAGAAAAGAGCATTATATACAAGTACACTTACAACATATGTATGTATAATATAAGAGAAACTATATCAGAAATGATGTCAGTAAAAGGGCATCCATGAATCGCACAACTATTTCAATGAAGTGTTTACTCTATGCAGTTGTACTGGTAGAATACAATGAAACAAAATGATAAATCAGAAAATTGATGGTCAGTTAATCCAATTAAATGATTCCAAATATAACAAAAAAACGGGAACAGCTATTACTCATAATTACTTACTTCTCAAGAGGACCTTTCAGGAACGGTAATGCTTTTTGTAGCTTATCTGCATGTGTCATTCCTTGAACGATTGTGACAGGAACAAGAAACACAAGCATAAAGGCAATAGAAACCACAAGTGAAGCTATCTTACGAATCCATAATTGTCCATATGGTATCCAAAGGTTTGACCAGTAGACATCTTGTGGCACTGGAGCAAGCTCTGTCACCCATAACATAGGATTTGATGAGTGAAGAACCTGTGATGTAGCAAGAGCAGCATAGCGAGTCTTGAAAAAGACAAAAGCAGCAGCACACACCTGTATAAGAGACCCAGCATATTTTAGGCTAAAATTTGAATGTTTCCCAAATAATATTTTGGCTTAGTCATAATAAAACATTCATATCAAATGAGGAAGACAAAGCCAAAGAAATTGTAATGTGCAATAATGAATCAATATAACAAAAATCAAATCAATCACACAACAAAATGACTGTGTTAAGAGAGTACTGGTCAAGAAACCAAAATATCAATAACATGAATGATATATGCACACAATATTTCCATAAGATAGACAACCATAGGTAGCCCATATATACATGTTACATTGATAAGAAGTATGACGACCCTAAATGCTTTTTACCAGTCAAACTCAATGATCCTTAACATATGCTAATGCATCAAGTTTCATAAGATTCAAAGTATATAGATATCATGACAAACATACGCTTAAGGGGTACAAAGAATATTATGTTGGAATGTCCTTCAAAATCATTTTCCAACCATTCTCCCCATCTACATAACGAAAAGCACAAGGAAAGTACTTTTCTGATCAATAATAGACTGAGGTTCCTCTGCCATACTGTTCTGTTCCTAAGCTACGCTGACAGATATGTAATTTGAATTATGTAGGAAAAATTCATTCTCAGGTCTGATTCTACAAAGTGGAAATTATTTATCAGCCAGAAACTGGTAAATTTGAGGGCTGGTCACAGTTTCCCCTACTTAGAATGGGACTAGATACAGTAAGAATGGCATACAACAACCTTAACAGAAATGGAAAGAGGAATCTATCATGTGTGCTTGTGTTTATTTGTCAATTTTGATGAAGATCCTAAGATTTGTCACAGATAGACTAATTATTTAGCCGACACCATTGCTTGGTATTGCAGTAAACAGAATTGACAACCCAATTCACCGCAGACAACCGGTTTCAAAAGAAAAGAACCAATGCACACATAACCTTAATTTGTATATGCATGCATCACAGTAAACCAGAGATAGAATTGGGACCAGTTTGTGACCTTTCGTTTCTTTCCAACCCCACCATTGTCAATAAGGGATGACTTCCCTCTAGAACTTTCCGATCCTGAGAGGATCTGAAAAGAATCAGAATGTGTTCCACAAAAACTACAATGATATAAGTCTGGTTTATGGTTCTGTTCAATAGAAACATCCTTCAAAATCTTGCACATTTTCCCTGCATTGCTCTGCAAAGGTAGAGGATACCATTAGCAATATACAAAAAAACAATGTAGCAGGGCAATGCTTGTAATGATAGCAGTGATGACTTTATAAGGAAAAAATAAAGTAATAGAAAACTTTGCAGTTCACAAATTAATATTTTTTTGAATCAGATTGATTGCAAACGGAAAATAAAATATTCAAACCTATACGTACCATCAGTTTCTGAATTTTACCAGATCGATACACCATTTGGTGAGACAAGTAGCTTGACTCGTAATTCTTCATAAAGAATTTTCTTACCGAATCACTGTAGGATTCTTCCTCAGACCAGGGAATAGCACGTACAAGAACTGTAAACTGACTTGGATTTAGAGGAGATCCAAGAATATGTGCCAGTCTCATTTTAGTGATGCTCTTGTACTCCTACAGAAAGACCAAAATAACAGTAATATCTATGAAACCATATTTACACGAAATACTACAATTTATAACAACAAAACTAGATAAGTTATAAATCCTTACTCTGTAGAGGAGAACACAAGCTGAAAACGTAATAATGTACAATGCGAGACAATGGGTCCAGAGCCTGACATGAAGCACGACAGAGAAAATAACCAATTAGAAACTAGTTCCGGTTTGTATAACTAATACAAGGCAAAACTAAACTACCTCCTAAGTGAGAATACATATATATATATAGGCCGGATGTGAAGTGGGTGTCCACACTCGGCTTAAACTGTGGACGTCCCTCCGTTCTCCTCCGTCCAACACTGGTGACGGTGCTCCTCCATCCGAGAGGACGCCAGCGGTATCCCAGTAGCATCTTCGATCACTTTCTCTTGCCGGCAAGATTGATTTGAAGGCTTGGGTAGCAACCTCCACCCAAAACTTCAGGCAAGAGCGATCTCCCGGAAAAAACTGGAATTCAGCAGACTCACCTGGAAGAGAAAGTGATCTGGACGCCTCTGGAGTTTAAGCCGAGTTTAAGCAGGTGTGCCGTCATCAGAGCCGGGTGGAGGAGAACGGAGGGACGTCTGTAGTTTAAGCCGAGTGCGGACGTCCGCTCTACATCATTTTCGTGTGTGTGTGTATATTGAGAGAGAGTATAAAGTCTGGCAAAAAGGGCATATACCAAGAATCTAATCCTTAGTGCAGTGCATTCATTAATATGGAATATGAGACAAACTTTTTCGTTAAAAATCAATCTAATCATGAAGAATATCCCATACCACTTTGAACCCTGTCGAACATTCAAGATGGTAAATACTTCCAAGGTTTCATAAGGGAGATCCTTGTGGTCGAGCACGTTCCCTTGATAATTCACTGGAAGCACTATAAGAATGCATGTGATGGCAGCAATGGAAAATATCCGGAGACTGTGAATAAAGAAAAGAGTAGGCGAAAGTGAGAAATCATAAATGCAATCTGCACAATTGTCATTCTTGTGATAAACTAGGAGTTTGCTGCTTACAAAGACATAGACCATAAATTAAATGCAAACACATCGGGAAAAGAATAACAAACAATCCAACACAGTGACTAACAAATGGAGATGCAAAAATCATACAGCAGATGAAGTAATTATTTAATTGGAAACGAAAGTCTACAAACTTGAATTAAACAATCTCAAAAATCTGCTTGACTGACCTGAAGACAATTATCCTGACAAATACAACACTATCCAAGCCAACATTATTTAGTATTTCTTCTTCTGTTGTTTTCCAGGCTTTCAGTAGCCAACCAGCAGAGGGAACAAATCTATCCAAGCATAATGCATGACTTTTTCTTGCGCCAACTGAAAGCCTCCGCCCAAAGTAGACCCTAGATTGGCTCGGTTGCTTACTCAATATAGAATACAACGAAAAAACTCCCACACACACGCCTATATTAATTCCAGCAGAAGTCCCAAGAGCATTAAGATCCATCTCAGTCCTCTTTAATCTCCAAGTATCTCATCGCCCGATCAAACAGACTAAAAAACAACTCAGCTGCCAAAAGACTTGTCTGCAATTCCTCCACCTATTCCAAGTAACAAATATAATCACAGTTGATTCTCAACATCCAAAAATTCACTAATAACAAAATCATCTGGACAGTCTCATATAATATAAACCCCTACAACTCACACCGAGTTTCAGCCATGTAATTTTAAACTGGAAAATCATAATGATTCATAAGCAAGACAATTCCCGAGTGGCATCACATACTGAATAATTTTATTTTCGTTCTGTTGATAATGCGACAATTGAATGAGTACCTGAAACCAATTCGAAACCCGAATTCGACCACGCCAATGGCGCTTTTCGTCCACTCAGGAATACAAACTCGAAGAATTAGAGAGGTTTGGGAGGAGGAAACCCCAGAAATCGAACACAGGAAAGAAAGAAAGAAAGAAAGAAAGAAAGAAAGGTTTTGAACCAACTTGGTATTGTATGTTGCACTCTTCTGGGATATATTTGCGGGGAGTATGGTTCGCCACGTGGAGGACAGCAGGACGTCGGTCCAACTGTCTGTATCAGTAAACGTCGAATCAATCCTTTCGTCCTGTATTCTTCCACATCTGTTCTGTCAACTCCTGAGCTTTGTGGGCCTCTAATTTGAACGCTTCCGATTGAGATGGAAACGTCGGCTGTTTAAGTCATAAAGCCCATAAAACCTATTATGGGCCTATTTAACGTTTCCTCTAACATGTTCATAATCATGTTTCGTGTTTGGTTTTAAGAAAAACAGCAACTACCTAACATCTTTTTTTTAGAACCCTAACACATCTATTGGTTTCAGGGGGGAGCTACAGTCCGGTCCGACGGGGTCCGGGCCCTGTCAGCTTTCTTGCAGAATATTGTCGCTAAATTTTATCAATCAGTGATAAAAATAGCTGTTTTCATTATGAATCCCCCCAGATCCTATCGAAAAAAAAACCAAACCTCATTTCTTAAAACATCACTCCCTCGTCCTTTATGTAATAATAATAAAAATAATAGAGACAATAATTCATTTAGAAAGAAATGTTATAATAATTTAAAAAAATTTAAAAAAACGGAGATGGATCATCGAAAATCCACTGCTGGCGATCGATCTCCGGCAAGAATTTCGGCCATTCCAATTCCGCACACCACCATAACCAAAAACTACCACACACCACCACACACCATCACCAAAAACCACCACTACCACCACACACCATCACCAAAAACTACAACCACACACCACACCACACCACACCACCACCACCACACACCACACCACATCACACCACACCACACCACACCACATGTGAGACCCCGACTTGTTTTATTAATTTTCTAACACATTTAGGGTTTATTTACGACTTCTTTTTGGTACGTCGATAATGCACTATAATATTTTAATGCTAGAGCGAACGTCGCCACTTGCGTATGAGTATTTACGGAATGTTTTTCCGACACTACGTATTTGTCCTATTTTACAGACGTGATTTGACTATTTATTTTCAAGTGCGTGTTTTACATAAAACGTTTTTGAGTTTTTCGTTATTTTAAAAAACGAAAGAGATCGTAGCCGTTGGATTCGTTCGACGAATCGTGACCGTTAAAAGATTTTATAAAAACCTTTTTTTTCCTTCTCCCTTATCTTTTCTTTCCTTTTTCCTTCTCCTTTTTCTTTTCTTTCCTTTCTTCTCTTCTCTCTTTCTTTCCCTTCTGGTCGACTTCTCTCTCTCTCTCCTTGACCGATCGAGACCGCCCCAGGCG
This sequence comes from Comarum palustre, assembly GCA_951800085.1. NCBI lineage: Eukaryota > Viridiplantae > Streptophyta > Magnoliopsida > Rosales > Rosaceae > Comarum > Comarum palustre. Next base: position 20,802,303 of record OX637583.1, read on the forward strand.
AGTCTCGCCGGCGCGCGTGTTGCTTCACCACCACCACCGCTAGACTCGTAGTGCCCGTGCGACCACCCCTCGACCTCCATCCAAGCCAACGCCGCCGAGAGCGCCGCCTAGCCAAGAGGGGAGGAAATCCAAAACACTGCATTCCTCCTCGACATGAAACCAGCTGTGAGGAGAAGCAAAGAGCTTCCAGGCAGCACCAGGAGCCGCCCAGAAGCAAGGAGGAGCCGAGCGGAGCTCCGCCGGAAGAGAACCGCCGGAAAAACCAGGAGCTCGAGTTCGAGGGAAAAATCTCAGTCTTTTCTCTCGATTTTTACATGGTTGTGTTGTTGGGATGTTGTAGAAAAGTGTTTTGCAGGTGTTGGGGACAGGTTTGGCTTGAAAAGCTTCGTTTTCCGGTGAACCAGTCGATCGGTAAACAGAGGAGTAAAAACCCTTGTTTTTTACCGAGGTAGATTTACTTTTTACCGGTTTATCGTGAGGTGAATTGACCAAAATGCCCCTGTCAGTTTTCAAAATTACAACCTTCCACATTTACCGTTTAACTTTTACAGTTTTACCTTAGTTACTATTTACTAGTTGACTTTTACTATTTTATAGTTTGACCGGTTGACTTTTACTATTTATAGTTTGATTGGTTGACTTCTATTATTTACAGTTTGACCGGTCGACTTTTACTATTGACCGTTGCCTTTTTACTATTTCATGGTTGACCGTTGACTTTTACCGTAGAAGATCAATTTTTACGTTTTACCGCTACAGTTAAATGGTTTTTAAAGGTTTGAAAAATTAAATCGGCGACGGAAAGACGTAAGTACCGAATGAGTAATAATCATGATTCTCGTCCGGTTCGAGAATCGAGGCATCAAATAATTAAACTTTAGTGTCGAGGAAAATAAACGGAAAGTTTTTCGAGTTTACTGAGTTTTGGTCACCTTTGACCTTTCCTAGTCAAACTAGGAAAGTGGGTAGTTGACCATAAAAATAACCGTTACATTTTTACTTTCGACTTGTTTAGTCGTTGACTTCTCTTTTGACAGATTCAGGATTTCGCCTACACTCGGAGCTTGAGAACTGAGACTTGGAGCACGAGAATTTCGGCTTCGTCATAACAGGTAGGGTGAGCCGCTCGCTAGAGTGAACCGTAACTTCCGGGTTAGTGACATTTTAATTTTTGTAGTGCTCTACGATATAAAAGTTATATGATATGTTGTTTGTTTGTGCATAGTCGATGCCTCGCGATATATGTTTTCTTACTTTATCGCTTCATAAAATGTTTAGAAAACCGAGGCTAGACACACATGTGATGATTCAGATCGAAATGTAGTACTGTTGTCCTGATTTCCGGTGTTTGGCCTGAGAGTGACGGGACCTAGTGTTTAGACTATGTTTTCCCACGATGTCGATGACCGTGAATCTCCGGAGAGGAAATGCCCTGTTTATTTTATTTTCCCGCTTACGCTCGTCTCGCACAGAGTTAAGCGAGTCGTAAGTGCGTTGTGTTGTTATGAGTGATCTGTTGGGCATTAGCTGTAAATGGACACTCTCGCTACTAGGCTTTTTCAAACGTATAGGTAGTTGGCCCCGGTTTGCTGTGAAGACAAACCCGGGATTCGGCCACCCAAATCCGTGAAGCCCTGCAGGCTGATGTTTATTACTTTAAGCGCTCAGTCATATTGATGTTAGCATTGACACATGGAAAATGAATTTATGTAAATATGCATATTAAAACCAAATACAGTTTTTAGTTGTTGCATGTTTTTACGAACTGTTTAATCACCGGTGAAAGCTATATGTAGTATCTACTTATGAGAACTACACCTTTGTTTTCAAACCCTATCATGGTTGGGTTTGGCCCCTTTTGGGTTAGTGAGGACGAGTGCTCACCCCTACTTTGCAGGTACCCGGTAGACTTGCTTTAGAAGAGATGGATCGGTGACTAGGGGCTTGGCAGTGCGTGCTGTTCAGCATCTGTATTTCGTGATCACCTTGGATGAGCTTTTCATCCTTCGTGGTACTTCGGCTTTTCGATCTCCGTGACTGTTGGTTTGGACGCATTTGGCGCACTCTGACCTATCGAGCTTTTATCCACGTGTACTTGACTCGTTGGCCCATGTTGTATATTTACTGACTTGGACTTTTCATGTATCTTATAGTCTAAGTCTTGTATACTACCTTCCGCACTTGTATACTACTTTATTTATTTATTTTATTTGCTCCTCACTTTTATGTTAGTTTGTTTAAATTAGCCTTGTGGTTTTAGCCTAGTGGGTAGTCAATACGTCAGTGACATATTGGTTATTCATTAGTCCGGGATCACGGCGGTTACTGCCGTATTTCAGGGCCGAAAATAGTCCCGAGATGCAACACCACACCACACCACCACACACCACCACACATAAGAGAAGAGAGGAGAGGAGAAATTTTAGAGAAGTAAAGAGAGGAGAAGAGAATATTTAAAGAAAAAAATTGATTTTTGTGAAAAATTTTCAGAAATTTAGCGCAGGGATTTGAAATTTTTAGCTCTTAGCCAACGAAATGCAATAATTCTGTCGGCTACGTGTTTGAATTTTTTTCTGAAATTTTGGTCTAAAATTTTGCACGGAAAAATTGTTCTGATTTTTTTTTCCCGTAGCAGACGAAATTAAATAATTCTGTCGGCTAAGAGGTTAAAAATTATTTTTTGTTTATTTAATTACGACAGAATTTTTTTTCCCATACACATATTTCAGCATAATGATGATATCTGATGGTCAGATTTTTTTTTTGAATTTTGAAGATCGGAATCACAACATGCCTACTAATATTATATAACTTGTTTACTATGTGTTAAGTAAATGTTCCGTTTCAAAAACAAACTATACGTAGAAGCTTCAAACGAAAAAAGTCGTGAAATAAGATATTACTAGAATGGTGAAATACGTCTACGTTTGAAAAATCATATAATTCCGGTAAAGTATCGGTGCCGATAGTTGCGGTCAATGCAATTTAGGGGTTTGACTTACAGGATTGATCGTTTGGATGAAGCTCTTAAATTTATCAGATCAAGTTGAATTTTTTACCATAGACATATTTAAACATATTGATGATATATGACGTTGGATTTTTGTTTGTGAATTTTGATGATCGGAATCACAACATGCCTACTAATCATTATTTATCTCTATGTGGAGCCCTATCATCGAGGGGTGAATGTCTCAAAATTTTTAAATGGGCAGCTGCGTCTCATCATGGTGAGAGTTTGTTGTGTTGAAGGTTTGACCAAAATAACTCATATAGATGCAGATTTAGATGTTTTTCATGTGTTAAGTGTTTAGAAAAACTATATTTTGAAGCCCTAAACGAACTCAGATGGTCAAAAAAGCCTATATGTCATGGCACTAGCCATGAGTTTGACTTGTACGCCCATTCCGCTTTCAGATTAGTATCACAATAGTCAATCGGACATCAAAATATCGATAGTGCAATTTTCATATTTGTACGGTTGAAAAATCGACACACCGGATGCCGCGCGATATAACACCTAATCCCATGAAACTACCTAGCTATGTTTGATTCTACTACTTATCTATGTATATTGTTCCAAATATTTTGCTTCCTTTTGGTTAACAAAGCCAGATGCACAAGCTTCACCATGAAATATTAGTTCATGAATCATATATACACAAAACATATATAAAGACTACCGTATATTACAATCATCATATATTCGAATGATAAGAAGTACGTACCACACCAATAATAAATAGTTAATACAGACCGACTCTTGGAGGCGATTGGAAAGATAGCCAAAAAGTAAATAAAAGAATAATTAACGAACAAACCAATAATCCTAGACTCTCACTTAAGTTTTTAACGGTCTGGTCCACGATTCAATGATGCTAATAATAGCTTAACCCACTTGGCTGATGGCCTCGCTGGTTTAACCATGGCGGCCCCGGTGCGATGAACATCAACAAGCCTGACCTTGATCCGGCCCATTGCAACCCTAAGAGTTTCTTCAGACATGTTAGCAAAGCACATTCTGAACCAACCTGGCTCAGTACAGTGGCAAGAAGCACCGGGGGAGATGTTTAACCCAACTACACGAACCACTTTTTCCCAAAGCTCCTTCTCCGCTTCAAAAGTGTTAGCCCTTAAAAGGTGCCTCATGTCCACCCAACAAAACAACCCGGCATTGCTTTCCAAACACGCAATGCCGGAGCTTTTCAGCCCGGAAACTAGCATTTCCTTCCTCTTCATGAGCCTCTTCTTGTTCTCACTCATGTATTTTGTTGTAAATTTCTTGTCTGACAACATTTGGGAGAGTAAGTACTGAGTTTGAGAAGAGATGAGACCGAAGCTCGACATTTTAGTTGCAGCGGAAACCACCGCTGGATTGTTGGAGTAGATCATGCCAATTCGGAATCCTGGAAGACCGAGATCCTTTGAGAGAGAGTAGACAATGTGGACACGGTTCCACAGTTCAGTTTTCTCTAGGTTTCGCTGCATCAAAGCTTCTAAAATGCTCACGAAGCTTGGAGAGTCGAACACGGTGCCTGAATATATCTCGTCGCTTATTATGTGAATATCTTTATCGACAACGAAGTCGATGATGTGGTTGAGCTCATCCACAGTCATGGTGGTGCCTAGAGGGTTAGAAGGATTAGTGATCAAGACCCCCTTAACTTTTAGGTTGAACTTTTGAGCGCGTTTGTATGCTTCTTCTAGTGCGGCGGCAGTGATTTTGAAGCCGTTCGAACTTGTGCATTGTATCGGAACAATCTCGGCTCCAGTACGCCATTTGAGATCTCTATCAAATCTGTAAGAACAGAAAAGTTCATAAATAATTTGTTGACCAATGTTTCATTTACATGTCATGCATGGACAAGAGATTGATATATATAAAAGGTATACGTATACGTACCCAGGGTAGTATGGTGCGGGAAGAAGGAAGGCTTCGCCGGGATCGGCAAGGCAAAACATAAGAGTCTCATTGGCGGAGGTTGCACCGGCTGTGAGTACCAGGTTGTTTGCCTCCAACTTCACTCTGTTGCCTCTCAGTTCTGCCATCATTTCTGCCAGTACCTATATATAATGTAAACAGTGAGTTGGTTAATACTAGCTCAGTAGCTCATCATATTAGCACATATCGAATTCGATCGTAGTAAAGGATTAATTGGAGAGGTAATTACATTTTTGAAGGCAGGCAACCCGTGGTAGTCTTGAAAGAGAGCGAGCTCCCGGAATATAGATTCTCCGTTTGCCTTGAGACCCGCCGCGTCTGGGTTGCTTGCGAGCCACGACTCAACTAGGTCAAACGAAAGCTGCAAAAGAAGTGTGTACGTTCATCACCATCAGTACAGTCTGGAAGTTCAGTAAAAGAGAATAATGAGACCAACAATGCACACGGACGCGACTATTGTTAGGTGGGGATATGGATATCACAATAACTCGAGTGAAGTGTTCAGTTGACCTACTTAGATCACGTCATATATTTTTCCTTCTATTTTCAAGGCTGGAATGAGAACTATGAACGTGGCTAGCTAACCTGATTCTCTGCAAGTCCCATCTGGATGATTCCGGAGGGATTATGAACTTGATGATACGGGTTCTTCTCGTATTCTTCCCACCCTAGAAAGTACGACGAGTCCTGGCCATGAGAGTCGCAGCTAGCTTTCTTTGACAGCATTTTCGAGCAATCAATAAACAGGTCAAGAGCTTTTCGATTCTGAGAGAGAGGGAGATAGGAGAAAAGAGATCGAGCTAGATGTAGATAGAGAAGGTTTGTAAATAGCTTTAGTCTGGTTTGTGGAAAATGCAGGTAAGGCTGCATGGTTATATATAGGTGCTGCTGCTTCAAGGAGGGCTGAGCTAGGGAAGGAGCAACACTCCGACATTTTGAATTATAAATTGACGGTGCTCTCTGATTCGTTTGACTTAAGCTTAAACAAGCACATATGAGTTGGAGTTGGACCTCATCCGAGTGTTTTCTTAATTCCACTCGTACTTATAATTAAGCACTGCATATTTGTACTAACTTTCATAGTTAAGCACTTAAGCTTCGTTTATAATATTATCAAGGACTAGTTGCCTTTCAAGATTTCGCCATTGATGTTATAGTTTAATGGTGCACGTACGTATGTGCCCTACATCTAACTAAGTAGCTACGTATATCAGGATACTTCCTATATGTGTTGCTTTATGCCTACACGTATGTACAACTCGCATGAATAACTGAAGTGTTGCTTGCGAGATATAGACATAGGAGTATATTATAGCTAAGGGAGGTATTATAGTATTATACATTGTTAATTTGTGATCATATAATGTTTTAGAGTTGATTAGTAGTATGAGGAAAAGCGAACACTAGCTCCTCTCAACGTTTCAACCTTTCATTATGCACCTTGTTAATTCAACTACATCTACATAGTAAACGTCGGAATACTCTTATCCGGAATCATTACGGCACTTTTTCAATTTTGTTTCATCATGTAAGTAATAAACTGTAAATGCCTCAATATTGATTTCATTAGAGTTCTGAACGATTCTAGTTGTTAGAGAAATTGATGAGAGGACGATGGTACGTCGAAGATATGAGAAAATCCCAGCCACTTAATGTTTTGACTTCCATTGATGCACCGACAATAGCAAACTTACGTACGTCATGAACTTTTGGTCTTTTAGTTTGAAAGCAAACCTATCTTCTTCAAGTACGTACGAATATCTTTTTGATATCAATTATCAACTTTCATATTAAGTTGTCATCGAAAAACTTTCAGATTAAGTTCTCATATATCGTCTATATTTTCATTACTCGAAAGAGTACGTGATGATCCGAGTCATCTCGACCCAACTATCAAATATTATCCAGAGAGCTAGCTACACATTCTATCAATCCAGAGTTTCAGGTTGGTCCATCGCCACCAACCTATTAGGAGATAGTTTCTGATCCCAAGTTTGAGGTTGAGCAAAGCAGTGCAGAGTTGGAGAAAAATATCCAACTGATCTGGGATCCTCTTAACCCTCGTTTCATGCCGACCATTTTCTCAGTACTGTCTCGCATGAGTGTTTTTCACCTTCTTTACTTCACTTACTGCCTTTCTTTTCTTCCGGGTCATCGATCAGTCCTGAGTATAAACTTGTTTCGGCTGATGATGATATGATGAGTTTCTGGGAATTGAACTAAACCAGATAATGATCACAGAGAGAATCCAAATGCAACAACACGTGCCCGATTAATATATATAAGCAGATCGAATGCATAATTAGGATTAAGGCAGTGACCGAGTGACGGAAGGAGTTGGTATGAAGTATTTTCCAGCCATTGCAGAATCCTTGTCTTGTTTAACATAATAACACGCGTTATAGAGTGTGGTACAGCTCGATGGCAAAGATTTGTTCTTGATTCTTTGGCTTTGATCAAACTCCACGTACGTGTGTATTTATATAATGCCCTACAATGTCTTCAAAGGCTATAGGGGTGTCTTTTATATTCAATCATTCATGCAAAGGATCGAAGTCATAGCTATATATTATTCTGGCAATGGTAATTGGTAACCATCATGATGAGCTGCCTGAATATATGAGTATTGATTGCATCATGCTTTAACGCGGTTTTGTAATATGCCAAAACCCATTTTTCCTGATTAATAGTGCTAGCTAATGGTTAATTTAATCATTTTTTTCGATGATGGTTAATTTGATCAATTGCAATTGGATCTCTTCATTTGATTTTGAAGTGCGCTAGGGTTATCGCTTTAAACTTTTCTTTACCTGATTCTTCACCGGTTGCAAATTGTTTCCAGTTACGATTGAGTGGCATATGACTTTAAGACACTAGTAGAATTATACACTTATGTGACGAAATCGATTTCGTCGCATAAGCTTGAACTGAAGTGATGAAAAAAAATGTCGTATAAGAACTGACTCATGCGATGAAACTTTGAGTTCGTCGCATAAGTTCAAACTCATATACGACGAAATTGAATTCGTCGCATAGGTCATTCTGCTAAAAATTTGAATTTTGAACTCATGTTTTATTTCGTCGCATGTATGTCCTCCAAAAAATTTGATTTTTGAATATTCTGCCAAATTCCCCCCTCTTAATTTTCTTCTTCCTTCTACTTATTCACCACCATCACCTCCACTTCTTCTTCTTCTTCTTCATCACCACCCCCACCACTTTTTCTTCTTCCTCCGCCACCATCACCTTCTTCTTCTTCTTCTTCCTCTGCAACCACAACCACCGTACCACTACCATCTCCTCCACCACCACCACCTCCGACAAAACAAAAAAAATAAAAATTATAATTTTTTAATTTAAATTATAACTAAATTGATTATTAAATTAATAAAAATAATAATTTTTTTATTTACTGAAAATTCTTAAGCGACGAAAAATATTTTTTCGCTTGTTTGAAGTGACGAAAATTTTCGTCGCATAAAGAAAAAATAAATTGTCCCTTAACGGGGAACTAATGCGACGGAAAATTACAATTTTGTCGCATAAATCTAATGCAAAGAAAATAATGCGACGAATTTTTCATCGCTTAAGGACTCATGCGACGAAATTACAGCAAATCGGGTCCAACTCCCTATGTGCCCGAAGACGCGTAGTAGCGAGAGTGTCCATTTACAACTAATGCCCAACAGATCACTCATAACAACACACTGCACTTACGGCTCGCTAAACTCTGTGCGAGACGAGCGTAAGCGGGAAAATAAAATAAACAGGACATTGCCCATCCGGAGGTTCACGGTCATCGACACCGTGGGAAAACAGTCTAAACACTAGGTACCGTCACTCTTAGGCCAAACACCGGAAATTAGGACAACGATACTACTTTTCGATCTGAATCATCGCATGTGTGCCTAGCCTCGGTTTTCTAAACATTTAATGAAGCGATAAAGTAAGAAAACATATATCGCGAGGCATCGACAATGCACAAACAAATATTACATAGCCTTTATATTATAGAGCACTACACAAATTTAAAATGCCACTAACCCGGAAGTTACGGCTCACCCTACCTGATATGGCGAAACTGAAATCCTCATGCTCCAAATCTCAGTCCTCAAGCTCTGAGTGCAAACGAAATCCTGAATCCGTCAAAAGACAAGTCAATGACCAAACAAGTCGAAAGTAGAAACGTAACAGACATTCTATGGTCAACTACCCACTTTCCTAGTTTGGCCAGGAAAGATCAAAGGTTGACTTTAGGGTTGACCAAGTCATTTCTGGATTGACCAAGAAATTGACCAAGTCTACTGAGTTGGTCAAAGTTGACCAAGACTCGGTAAACTCAATAAATTTTCTGTTTATTTTCTCCGACACGAGAGTCTAATTATTTGATACCTCGATTCTCGAACCGGACAAGGATCGAGATTATTACTCATTTGGTATTTACGTCTTTCCGTCGCCTATTTAATTTATAAAAACTTTAAATCATTTAACCGTAGAGGTAAAAATGTAAAAATAAGTATTCTACGGTAAATTCAAAAATCACTTTGAACAATAAAAGTCAACGACCAACCGTGAACAGTAAGGCAACGGCCAACCGTGAATAGTCAAAGTCAAGGTCAACATGTGAATAGTAAAAGTCAACCAGTAACTGTGGATAGTAAAAGTCAACCAATAAATAGTAAAAGTCAACATGTCAAACTGTAAAATAGTAAAAGTCAAACTATGAATAGTAAAAGTCAACTACTAAATAGTACTCGATCGGGTAAAACTGTAAAGTAAAATGACAGTTTGTAATATTGAAAACTTACAGGGGTATTAAGGTCATTTCACCTCATGATAAAACTGTAAAATATAAATCTACCTCGGTAAAAACCAAGGTTTTTACCCTTTGTCTTCTCTGATCGTTGGTTCGCCGGAAAACCAGGTTTTTCCGGCCAAACCAGGCTCCAACACCTGCAAGTCTATGTTCTACACCATCCCAGCAGTTCAACAATGTAAGAATCAAGAGAAAAGGTAGAGGTTTTATACCTCAAAGGCGAACCTCTGTTTTTCGGGCAGTTCTCCTTCGGCGGAGCTCCGCTCGCCTCCTCCTTGCTTCTGGGCGGCTTCTGGTGTTGCCTGAAAGCTCCTTGGCTCGCTCCTGGTTTGGCTCAACGTCGAACTCGACAGGGCGGCCGTTGGAGGTTTCTCTGTCCTCTGGCTGGCGACGGTCACGACGGCGCTTGCACAGTTGGGGGTCAGGATATGGTCGTCAGGGCACGACGAGCCTAATGGTGGCGGCGGTGAGGCAAGACGCGCGGCGAGACTGGGGCAGTCTCGAGCTGCTGAGAGTGAAGAGAGTGAGATTCTGCTCGAAGAGGAAAGGGGACAGAAGAGGAAAGAGATAAGAAAAAGTGAAAAAAGGATAAGGCTGAGAGAGAAAGTTTTTTTTATAAAACCTTTTAACGGTCACGATTCGTCGAACGAATCCAACAGCCACGATCTCCTCTGACTTTAAAAATAACGAAAAACCTGAAAACATTTTCTGTAATTCACACATGTTTGAAAATAAATGGTCAAATCATGTCCGTAAAACAGGACAAATACGTAAAGTGCCGGAAAAATATCTTGTAAATACTCTTACGCAAGTGGCGACGTTCACTCTAATATTTTAATATTAGAGTGCCTTCTCGACGTACCGAAAAGCAATCGCTCTAAAATGGTCTTTAACAATATAACTAAAATTTATATATTTAAGTTTAATTGTAATAAAACCACATGTCTTATTTTGATTGAAATGTATCACCATTATGAACAAAATTAAATCCAGAAATGACCATCGTAACCCGTGGGTTAGCCGATTGGGTTTATTTTTGACCCGTTTCCATAGCCATTTGAGATGGCCCATCTCAGTATTCGAACTCTTCTTCCCATGATACAAATTTAGCCCGGAACAACGAAAGCACAGCGTCTTTTGCTATTCTTTTCCATTTTAATGGAAGTTTCGATGGTCCGTACAAATCCAGTAAAGCCATGGCTTATGGCTAGCCATGCTAGCTGTTGTAATTGACGACCATGCTTACAAAAAAGAAGATTGATTTGGGGAGAGGAAGATACGTGTTGCATTGAACTTATCCTCGAACACTTATTGCTAACTCTATTTGGATTTACAAAATTAATTGATGAGTTTTGAGTTCCTTCTAAGAGATATTGAAACATGATTTCTGGGTTCCTTCTAGAAAAACCAAACTGATTTCTGGGTCCTTTTTTGGGTCGAATATTCCATATCTTAATTGATTATGAATCAATACAAAAGAACATAAAAGTTTCACAGATGTCAATGATGTAAAGCAAATCAATCATGTAAGAGTTTCTCTGCTAGAATCAATTCAAGCGAAAGTATGTGATTAATGGTGATAAGAAGATTTATTTCCATGAGAATAAAGTTAGATAAGACCAAGTGATTGGGACCCTTAATCGGTTGAAAATTTATTGACTCGTTGACCTTTTCAGACTACCAATATGTTGTTGACGCGTGCACATTTCAAGTTTTGCCGAAGTACTCTTCAGTTCTCGGTTATATAAATATAATATATATAGTTTTTTATGTTAAGGATATCTTTATCATAAATTTGGTACGGAATTTATTAATTTGACACACTTTTAGATTAAAATTTTATCATCTTAACCGTTCATAATCTTGATATATATATATATATGTGTAGATCATCTCTGCAAAATTTCAGCTGATTTGGTAATGGTTAAGGCCTTGACAACGTATAAATACAATGAACGAACTGTATCTATTCAACCGGAACCGTTCGTGTTATTCTCTATAAATCACAGTTTTGAATGCCTTAACGATCACCAAATTAGCTGAAATTTTGTAAAGATGATCTACTCATATATATATATATATATATGACTCGTATGTAGAGAAAACAAAGTCAAAAAGTTAAAACAAACAACATTGAGATACAAAGATATATCAATATAAGTAAATGAGTAATATAAATTGTCAAGCCATCATTAATAGTTATTTGGAATAAGTACTCCAGTTTTAGATTTGAAAGAGGCTTCAACAACTTGAGTTTTAGATGGAGGCGGTGGTCGGAGCTAGAGCACCAACAGTGTTGGGTTTTGGGTGAAACGTTGTGATGAGTTTAGGGTTAGTCAGTGAATAATAATAGAAGACGGTATACAAACCCTAATAATGGGCATCGTGTCGGTATATGCACCTTGCTCTAGGTAGGCGTCGTCTCTTTTGTCTCGTCAAATGGTCGCGACCTCCAACAACAACGTAGTAGGAAAGTTGTTTTATTGGATATTATGATATGTGCTCGTGTTACATGTTAACTGTTATTTCCATTATATCACTGTTATCTCAAAGCAAACAGAGTCATCATTAGAGTATTACGTTTTGCTAGTATATGCTTGTTTGAATAAATGTACTATGTAGATATTCTCGATATTATATCGAGATTGCATTGTAACGAGGGTTCAAGCTTCATGTCCCTTTTTTGTAAATAATTTGATTAACGAAAACTTAAGAGCGAAACCAACCCTTTATTCAAAAAAAGAGGTTCAATTTTATCTTAAGTAATTCTTACAATAATAAAAGATATAAAGTTCATTCAAATTTTTATTATAATACCAAGCCAAATATAATAATATTAAGAGAATGAGTTATCTCACGTATTACTCATCTTACAATAACGGTGTATATAAATGCAATAAATCTATAATATATTTATGATAAATTACATTTTAATGTGGCTCACGTTAACAATTATATAACAGTTTAACTGTAATTACATAGTAGTGTCGCTAGCTAGTAAATGTCTTTGTAAATTAACAAATGAAATTGAATTGCAATTTTTCTTTTCCCTTAGTATTTGGTGTCTACAACTGAGAGTTCTTCATGCATGTGTTTGCTTTTGTTGTCTTGTCACAACAACGTATATACATCATCTGCTTAAATCAATTTAGTGGAATGCGAATGATGCAATGTGTAATTGTACATTTATCTTCGGGGTAGTGCTATTAACACACATTTTTTGCTATTAACACACTCCTTATATGGTGAGAACCAATCATCAATCAAATTCAAGTGACAATTTTGTAAATAAAATAAAAATGTGTAGATAAGAAAATAGATAAGGTGTGCTAATAGCAAATGAGATTGCTAATAGCAAAAATGAGTGTGTTAATAGTAATACTCTTTCGTTTTCACCGAGCAGCAACAAGTTGTGTAAGATATCATGAAAATACGAATCATATGTAAGTCATTGACTATAAGCCTCTTGCGTCCTTGACTATAAGCCTCTTGCGTCATACTTTTATGACATTAGCTTCCATGTTCAATTATCTAAGTTAAAAATGTGATCTAAAACATGCAATACACATTTAATCTATATGTTGATTAATGGGGGTTGCTTTGCTATTTGTTATGTTGTAATGAGGGCAAAGCTGTGCGATCGAATTTGTCCCCAGCCCCAAACCCGAAGACCACAAATTTAAACTCAATGTTTTTGTTTTAATTTTTATGATTAATTTCTGTTTAACCACCTGAGGTTTGGAGCTAATATTATTTTCACCCTCCATGCTCTTAATTTTAAAAATATACCCCTAGAGTTTTCAATTTTCATCAATCATGCTCAATTGCTGAAATTTTATGTAATTTGGACATTTATTATAACTTTATAACTCATTTTATGGGTAAATATAATCATCTAATAGTAAAAATCGTCTTTTAGAACCATTTTTCTAATATACATATCAACATTTAACGTCCAAATTAATTGAAATATTTCAGCAATTGGACATTATTGATGAAAATCGGAAACATTAAGGGGTAAACTTTCAAAATTAAGAGTACGAGAGGTAAAATGATCTTAGCCTCAAACCTCATGTTAGTAAACTGAAATTAATTCTAATTTTTATGAGGTAATAAAAGAATTGGTTTATGTTCAGTAACTAGTGGAAAAAGGAGCAACATAGATCCAGACAGTTACTAAAAAACTAGTACTGATGAAAGACCCGAACTGTATTCAGATAACAGAAACATAATCCCAGCTGCTGTGATATGCCAATATTCATACTACTAGTCTTTCACGTGTTTTTATCATTTGGTTTAATACTTGAACAATTGCGCGTATCAAACACAAAAATTTGGAGACAGGGGACCTTGTTTTGCACTTTTTGAAGTTTCTGTTAGGTGGTACTAAGCAAACACAATAATAAGACCAACAAAGAAATTAAAGAATGTATAGTAGGAGAAGGAAAACAGAAAGGTAAAATCATACAGGCACAATGTCATTAACAACCATACAACAACTTCAAGTGTCGCTAGCATCACTATTTGTGTATATTACTACAGAAGTGCAGCACAAACATAAAAAGATGATCAATAATTCGGCATATGTTAAATAGATGCCATCCTATTTGATTCACCTCGAAAGAAACAAGAGTGCAAACAAGAGTATACAAGCCTCCATCTCAAGTTACAGCAACGAATTAGGCAAGTGTTATCTGAGCACTCATGACTTGCCATACTAATTTATGCTTTACTTCCAAAACAAATTCAATGAAAGAATAAGGCTAGACAGATTGTGGTAAAAATTACTGAGGCTATCAGCTTCGAGACAGACAAGTATGTGAATATGTCAATTGAATGACCTGAGGTGGAAAACTTGACAGTTTGGGACAAATGACATCTTTGTTGTAGCAACAATAAACTTCTTGCTGGCACCTTCGTTCTCTTCTAAGCTAACCTGCCCAAAAAACTTAGTCCACCAGGCTGTGTTCCTCAATTTGGCCTTCAAAAAAAACAAATTCTCTATTTCAGTTTTCCAGAGAATATAAACAATGATATACACCCTGAATAGAAATCAAGATAAAGTAGATTCACATCATCTGGGTAATATGATTCCACTATTTCAGACTGTGATGTGTACCAAAGCACCCATCCCTCCAACAAAGGTAAAACATATTTATACATTACCTCCCTCATGGAAACAATTAAAACTGCAAGCTAGTATAACACATTGACAGTGAAGGATATGAAGCCAATCACAACTCAAAGCGTAACGACAGTCCATTTCTGGATTCTGAAAGTTCATCAATGATTACACAACATATAGGAAACTATGGAAGGAATTGAAAAAATAATATGCAACGATTATAGGACAAAAGAGATCGCATATCGTCTCGACCACTATAAGAATTAACAGGATCCTCTCACTCTATCAGCAGATACTTACCGCCCTACCAAATTTGGAGACCTCAGCTGCTTTAGTTCTCCGCTTGCCAGGTGAGCCTATATCCAAATCACACAGATCTCCGAAAGTCAGTGGCTTTTCTTTCAACTTTCTACTAAAAGTATAGGTTTGGTTGCACTTGATACTATCAGAAGATTATGGTCCTAAGATAAAATAGACAAAATACTGTCAAACACCAGAAATGTAACACAAGCCAATGATCATGGCAGTCAAATTTAAAAAAAAACACAATCCTTTCAAAAACTAGATGAGATGTTCATTTGAACTTCTGAAAGCAATAAATTCATCACCTCGGACATGAACGTTACCACAAAGGAGAAAAATTTCCATAGTCATACTCATGAGTCCTGACCAAATGTTAAGATGATATGATGACAGGTGCAGAAATACATGAAAGTGAGTTTGACAAGTATATACAACAGTGAAAACATGGTTCAACAAACAAAAGACTGTCTAATGACACGTAAGAGATGCATAATAAGATCAAATGTAGAAAGCACAATACATACAGTATATGGATTTTACAAGTTGGCATATGATCTTACCAGTAAAGATTACAAGACCATCAGCTGATACCCTTGCCAGATCCGGAAGGGTCTTGTTGAGGTATCTCTCAGACAAATAATCCAATGAATCCGAAACAATGACAACAGAAAATGATTTTGGCCTATACGGAAGTGGAAACTTAATATCAGCAACGCGAACTATGCCTTTGCGCACGAGAGCTTTGCAACTTCTATCAGCATCCTCTACATCGTATGGATCCACACCCCAGGCTTCAGTATCCTCCTCACGCAACAATTTAGAAACCATTGCACAAGTATCAGGGCCAACATGCAAAACCTTATGCATGCTGTCACCATATGCTTCCTTCAAAACAGGAATTGCTTGCTGGACCTCGGCCGTGCATGAGTAGTCACCTGCAAATAAAATCTTTCACATTAGGTGACCTATGGACAAGTTCAAACACCACAAAAAATTCTCTCCCCTAAACCAAATGCACACAAAGTTCGAAAACAAGCTTCAAATCCTAATGAACACACTCATACAACATAGTTTCCAGTGAAAACAACTTCCTTTATCAATTTCACATAAGGGAGAATCTTAAAATAATCATCTGTTAAAGACAATGTGGTCTGAATTTGTAACATGGTAAAACACAATGCTAAGGAAAGCACACATAAAGCATAGCAAACTCACCTTGAACCCGGCTGATTACGCCTTTAATATTAGCAAGTCCACCTGCATTCAATCACAAACACAATTCAGCTCAGCATAAAGCAAAAGAAAACAAATTGAAACAAAAAGAGAGAGTAAAAATATATATAAAACTTGATAATAAAAAACAGACCTTTGCCACTGTATGAATAGGCAAGAAGAAGCAATGCTCCCTGAAAGGTAAAACAAAAAATCACCATGATTCCAACAAACGATGCATTATTTGTTTCAGAGCAGAAAAAAGAAATGAAGAGTAAAATTACAAAGGCAACAAGAGAGACGTATAAGAGCGGAGAAGAGGTTGATTTAGAATAGGACGAGGAGAGCAAACGGTTATCCCCCAGTCGCCGAGTATTGGATTGCCTCCTCGGCATAGCTTTTGTTTTATGCAAAGATTATTTGAATTCCGGTGACTAGAGAAGCGGCATTGGATCTGATCGGCTTGTGGGAGGTTGAAAGAAGATGATTGGTTGGTTTGAGTGGGACTGTAAGCCCAAATAAAAGGCCCAATTTCTATTTTTATTTGATACGTAAACAAAAACAGCCATAAAAATCATAAACAAAATCTGGGGTTATTGTTCTCCATTGGTTTTGAAACCCTAAACTATGCTTGCTGGGTTTCTCGAACATTCATTATCACTGAATCGCCGAATCGGTTACCTTAAGCTTTTCTATTTCGCCGGAAAATGAGCGGCGACGACGATGACCGGGAACGGAGCAGCCAATGGCCGCGGGCGCCGGAGAGGCCCTATCAGAACAAGGACGAAGAAATGAAGCTCTGGGGAGTTTTCGTCTTCGGCTTCATTGGCGCCACCGCAACTACTTTGGCGGTAAGCTCCGTTTCCTCTTTTAACCTTTTCTGCTTTTGTGAATGCGAATCCAATTGGAAATAGCAATTGAGAATTGCGTGGGAAATTGGCAGGTTTTTCAGCTACGTAGGACTGTTGATTGGGCCTATTCTCAGGTAGTTATCGATTTTGATGATTTCGAAAGCCCTTCTTGTGTGTGTTAGTTTGATTTGATGAGGTTTTAAGTGACCTTAGTTAATGTAGCTATTGGAAATCGATCCGCTTTTAGTTTTTTTGAATTGATTAATGTGTTAGGTTGGAAACTACTGGGTCTGACCATGATTTGTGATTGGATTGCAAAAGCTGTTCAGATCACAATCAACATGGAGAGGAGGGAGTGGTGGTACACGTCGGACGTCGTTCCAGGAGGAAGCATGGAGAAAATATAATCGGCGCTTGCAAGAGGAGTATGAAGAAGAATTGGAGAGAGTGGTGGGTTTTGATATCGTTTAGTATGTCAGGCTTGCGATACTAGTAGCATTTCTAAATTGACTTGTGGGTGTTTTGTATCGTATGTAGGAACGTATAAGGCGTATGCAGAGCGTGTTCAATAGAGAGAGGAACAAACACAAAAGGAGCTACGAGAGCTGGAGGGAAAATGGCCAGGGTCAATATCATCAACATTTCCAAAGAGACGATTGGTATTGGAAGGCTGAGGCCTCCTTCAAAGACCGGAGGAGTAACTACAGGGAAACTCCTAGAGAACATGGCAACTATTTGTTATCGCAGCACTACTCAATCTTAGGCCTTGACAGGTAAAATTGTTTACAAACCTAGATATGATCAGAACTGGAAATGTTGTCAAACATCTTTTTCACTTTCAAGCAAAATGCAATAGTTTAAATATCTCACTTTGTGAAGTAGTTTAGGACTTGATCACCCTTGGTGTTGGTAGTTTGATATTTGGTTGATGTACTGAAGTATTTTGTTATCCAGTCAGAAAATCATCTGAATTCACTTTTAAATTTTGTCTCTTGTGTAAGTTCGTGCATTTGCTCAATTAGTTTATCTCGTCAGTAGCAGTAACCTTGACATTTTCACCTTGTTTCTCAACAGGTTTAGAAAAGCACCTTACACAGATGCTGAGGTTAAGGTATTCCCTGCTTTTGATATACTATCAACTGTTAGGAGCTATCGTCTCCTTTTTGTCTTTTGTGTTGTGTATTTTACCTTTAATTTGATGACTTCAACTAGCTCCCATATTGACCTGACATTTCACAGTTCCTTTACTTGAGAGGGATATTATGGTTCTATTAACTTACAAATGCTTGTAAAATGCTTGCAGACAGCATTTAGGACCAAGGCAAAAGAATTTCACCCGGATCAAAACCAAGATAATAAAGGTGACCATCACTGGCTGTTACCCGATATATGTTAGGTTTATGCCAACACTTCGCATTCGGTTTATCTTAAGGTTGTTGCTTGTATTCTTTTGCAGAGGCTGCTGAAGCGAAGTTCAAAGAGGTGATGGTGTCATATGAGGCGATAAAAAAAGAGAGGGGAAACCTATGAATCTATTATAAATCGTCGAGTGTAGTGTCAACAGAGCACTGCATTTCTACTTTATTAGTCAACAACATACAACCCAACTGTGGAGTAGAATAATGTTCACATATCCTGGAGCTCTCTTGGAGAGCAGCTCGAGTCTGTAATATTGTATGATACAGGAATAATCGGTATTTTTTGGTACACATCAAGTAGTGGACTCTGTTTGGAGAGCTGCTTTTATGCATGCAGAGGCATTGTAATATATGTTTTCAATTACATCTCACAGAACGTACAACAGATAATTCAGAATGCTGTTGCTAGTGTTGTATATGCATATACTTTTCGGCTATTTTTGTTCTTCCCATAAATACGTTAGAGTTTTATACAGGGTTGCAGAGATCAACCAGTAAAATGAAATTAAATTCATAGATGTCCAACGCACTGAGCAATACACGTTACCACACGGAAGATCTGTTTTTTTTTTCTTTGTAGGGTCAATTATATACCAGAAACTAGAAAGAATGAACTCATGAAGCCCTGGGATACAAAATCTACTCCATTGCATTGAATTTACATATCATCTTCAATTCTGCCATCATCCTTCTTTCTCATCTTTTCACTTGAGACGGGGGTTCTATAATATGCTGGAACTGTTGCAGGAAAAAACATTTGTCTAACCCCTTCTGCCTTGATTATTGGGTAAATGATTCCCGAGGCACTCTGCAGCAAAAAGGCACATTTAGGACTCCGATAGAGCATCTCTGTACTCTATTGAAAAGGGAGAAACATTTTATACTCACAGAAATTAGTCTGGCACCAATCCAAAGGCGTTTAGGTGATGGGAATGGCAGCAAAAGTCGACCAACACCATATACCGCGACAGCAAAGAAATGGGTAACCAAACTCAAGGGGCGAGGGTTTAGCCCTGAGAGTAGAGAGACTGGTCCCATTGAGAATACACCTCCGAGACTCAGATAATCAAAGCAAGCCTGGCGCATTTCCTTCCTTGCTTGGTCAGGAGAAGAAGAAAAGACCTTATACAGGGCCCCTGCCAATGTATTAATGGTGGATGCCACTGGCTGCAAATTAGGAGATCAGACAGACTGAATTAAACTTTCCATGTTTTAGAAACCAGAAAATACAGCTCTAAATGAAACAGAACTACAGTTGCAACAACTTTGAAGCACCAACATATTAACAGAGCTTACCTTCCGCAGAGTGTAAAAGGATTCAAGATATTTGGATAGAGTAGGTGCATCATTTAGGGCGCACAATGGCCTGAGAAGATCCCGGAGCACAACAATATCAGACAATGCCACAGTCATTCCTCCCCCAGTTAGAGGATGGCGCATGTTGAATGCATCCCCCATCAATAAGGCTCCAGGAGTAGGATAGGGAGCAGCAGGCATGCTTCTGTTTGGCATTGTCCTGATGTTACCTTTATCAACTGCAGCTACAAAGGCATCATAAATTTGAGGGGGAATCTGCAGCAGAAAACAAATGTCAAAACAAAGTCTTTAAACTGTATATCAGATATTATCTGGGTCTAATAATATTAATGTACCTGAGGAGCTACTGCAGTCTTCAAATACTTGGCCATTTCACCATTTGAAATGGAAGGAACCTTTTGTCCAGGTACATCAACCAGACACCGAACCTCTGTACTACTGATCTGATAGAACAAAATTGGGGAAGGGTCTGCTAAGATAACATGTCCGTGATTTGCATGTGGAAGATCACAGTTCTCCAGAATCAAACCAACAAAACAAGAAGGCACATCCACCTGCAAAACACAATACTACCGAATAAGATCCTAGGCATAAGCAAAAAGAAAAAAAACTTCTGTCTGCTCTTAGTTACTTTGCAAACCTCACCTTAGGATCACAAAGAGAGCGTCGCAAGTTAGAGAAGCAGCCATCACAAACAATAGTAAGAGGTGCATATGCTGTCTTCTCTTGACCAGCTTTAGTCTTGTATTGCACACCTTTAATTGTTCCCTTTTCTTCAAGTAGAGAAGTAACTGTTCCTTGCTCCAATTGCACACTGAAGAAGAAAAAAGAGAGCAAAAGATTGTGAAATCAATAGAGTTGAAGGACCAGAAATAAACAGTAGAAAGACCCCAACATTTAGTTTACATCAACCAAAGGGAGAAAAGATATACTTGGGAAGAGTTGCCGCCTTATCTCGCATTCTCTGTATGAAACGGCCATTGTGGAAGCTCCTCCCAGACACATCTGAGTGAAATTTCTCCAAGGGGTAAGAGAGACGAGTATTTTTCCCATCCTTAAATAGAGCATAACCAAACACTCGCTGAGCATCGATTTCCTCCACACAATCTACATTGGGATATAACTTGGTCCATTAATACTATTGGATCAAGTGAACTAATACAATATCCAAAAAAAACTAATGATGTGCGCATCATCACAGATCCACATGGTTTAGAGAATGAGAATACCTTCAAGTCCCAGCTCAATTAATTTGAGGTAGCCTCCCGGTTGTAATAGTTCACCGACAATACGGTCTGGCTCTGCCAAGTCTCGTTCAATCACATGCACTCGACGTCCATCCTGTATTTCAAAATATTTTCATTAATTTGCAAGTCTGACAAAAATAAATGTAACAGCCATTTTCCTTTGGAACAATGATATCTTCCTGGCACCAGCATGGCTACAGTAAGAGATGTGAATTCAAAAACCATTTGAAGCATGAGTTCAATTCAACATGGATAATAGTCATAATTTACCTATATAACAATCGTGCTACACTATTCCTAAGCCGAAGAAGCTATTTTCTGAAGCCGTCACTGTTCATGGCTTCTTCTCGCATCGGAGCCGAGGGAGAGAAACCAAACCGAACCCTCCCTCCACCTGCTCTCACCCACGTTCTTATCCTTCTGCTTCCACCCACTCTCTCTGCTCTCTCCTCGGGCCCAGACCAATTCGGAATGGAGATCTGGTGCTGTCGAGATCGGCCTCGAAACGATCCAGGTCCCCGACGCCATGACCGTCGAGATGCACGTCGGTCTCGCCTCTGAGGGCGGCAGCAAGCTCAAGACCAAATTGCTCTCTCTCTCTGCACCAACTACCCACCCAGAAGAGATATGTGAGCTATATCTCTGTTCTCACCATCAGTCTACCCATTCTCATATCTCCTTTCTTTCAGAATCGAAGATGTGCAAATATCACGAAAAACAAGATCAAACCAGAGCAAGAAAAACAAGCGGTTGGTAAGTTTATATAGCAGCAAAATCAATCTGATATCATTCTCTTTCCTATTTAACTATGGATACCATTCTCCCGATCTCTATAATAGCTAAGAAGCAACAACACATTGTTTTGGAGAGCAGGTGGTGTTCCTTTTTCATCGATCTTTTGACAGGGGTAAGACTATATCTGTCCTCTTTTTCATCGATCTTTGTTGCCTCTCTTCTTTCTTTAATGCTTTTCTTGATCTTTTCTTTTCTGGTGGCTTGAAGTGATTTCATCAACGATCGAGAGATAGGGAAATAGAGAATAGAGAGATCGAGGTATTTGAATGCACAAGTTAATCTTTTTTTTGGGTTTGTGCATCTGGATATTTTATTGTTGTTATTTCATTTTGTTTTTGTTTTGGGAGACATGCATCTTCAGCTTTGAACTCTTTTTCATTGTTTCCTTGCAATTATGAAGTTTATGTTGTTCAATTGTTGGGTTTGCTTTGGATTATGAAACAACCACGTCATGAGAAAATCGGGATCGGCTATGTATATTGAGAAATGGAGTATGCCTTTTCAAGGCTTGAGATACCTTATAAACAATTGGTGCTTCTATATGGTATGAGGCCTTGGAATCAAAGTAGAAAATGGAATTGGAGGTTAGCATAATTTTTATGAATGTTTGATCTATAACTGCATTCTGTCAGAATCCACACAACTGAAAAACTATCTTTATCAGATAAATATGTAATATGGTCAGTTTCTTTATATTTGATTTACTCTTCATTATCAAATGATTAATATTTTTTTAGCTTAAAATGACAATGAATATCTCTATGCTTTTATGTGTAGTTGATGTTTTTAGGGTACTGATCACTCTTAATTGGTACTAATATTTGGATGATTAATGTGCATATCATTTATATTTGCACTAAACTCTGCAACTCTGCCATTCTTTACAGTTGCATGTTTTTTTTTCTTCAATGGTTACTGGATTTTGTAGCACACATGGATTGAATATGACTTTGATGAAGAGTTAAAGACTGATCCAGATTGGTAAGGTTTCATCACTTCAATCAAGCTATCAATATATGTTGTAATATATGACTTTGATCAATTAAGTGCTAAGTCTTGCATATCTTTCATTGAATTTGATCAATTAAGTGTTTCCTCTCATCCATTTTTCATTTATTGATTTTACATATCTTTATTTAGTAGAAGACTATTATAGTATAATAGGATTGTAATAAGATGTTCAAAGTTCTATAGTTTCTCTTTGTTATTCCCTTTTGATTGATTTGGGTGATTCGTTCTCAGATGCATACAAAGTATGGAAGCAATCTATTTGTTGGGTTCTTTCTCAAGTTGAGGATATGTATTTTGTTTTGTTCTTAATCTTTTTCTGTTTCTTTTTACTTTGAAGATTCCTATGATAAATTAAAACTTAAGATGTTTTTTTTCTTTATCTTCATTTTGTTGGCTTAACACTGAAGTCCATTAACGACAAAAAAAACACTGAAGTCTATTATATACTTAATTTTTTTATTTGCAGGAGATCTGGTGCTGCCGAGATCGGCCTCGAAACGATACAGGTCGCTGACGCCATGACCGTCGAGATGCACGTCGGTCTCGCCTCTGAGGGCGACAGCAAGCTCAAGATGATCATCAGCTACATCGATAATCTCCCCACCGGGTAATATATCCATTTGCATTCTCAGATTAATATTTGCAGTGTATATATGTACCCGATTGAAATGGTGTTGGTCTCCGATGTGGGGGTCTGTTTTTGCTTGAGAGTTCGTGAAAAAGAGAAGAGGGCAACGACGCCGTTGCTCTGCCCGCCGTTCGTGAAAAAGAGTTAATTATCTCCTCAGGTTCTTTGTTTTCATTAATGTGTGGTTTTCTTCCTTGGTTAACGTTACTTGAATATCAGGTTGTTTTTCGGGTGAAATAGGAGAACATCGCAACTGTATAGGTATATCTTTACAAGTTTCTCTATTATCTACTTTCATGTGAACTGTATGTTTTTTTTTTAGTTATGTGCTCTATCTGTGGTTCTATAAAATGAATGCTTATCAGAAACATTTACTTCTGTAGTGAAAATAATTCTTTACACTCTAGCTTTAAAATAATTCTTTATTTTGTTTTGTTGGAGTTTGTTTTAGGGTATGCCTAATCCTTTCTTTTCTATTATTTTGCTCTTTATTTTGTTTTGTTGGGCTCTGAAATTTACCAAAACAGTTGTGGTTGTAAAAGTAAATAGTCAAATGTGTTGGAAGGACAATATATTTTATTCAAACTATTTCATCCTCATTTGCTTCTTCGGTTCTCTATCTTTTTTTCCTGATTCCTTAACATTTGCTGTTTGATTAGCTCATAGTCTGTTGTGCATATAAATTTGATTGTAAGCATCTGGTGACTTATCTTTATCTGTTCTACAAAATTGAAAAATCAAAAGGTGTGAAAAGGATATATTTTCATGGCTTTCATACAAAATAGTCTTGCTGTTAGTGTCGGTGTCTCATGTTCAAAAGTCCGTCCAGTAATTCGTTTTTATAGTTTCAGGCCAAGCTACAGCTTTGCTTCATCATAGCATCATAAGCTATTTATCTATAAGTTGAATGACTGCTTCCAATTCGAAAACATATTAGTTTTAGTCAGAAAACGAGCATGTATAACATGAAATTGAATGGTTTGTAGATGACAAACTGAATTTTATTAATTACACAATTCCGACCCGCGCTGGCGCGGGCATTTCACCTAGTACTAACCAACCGTGGATTACAGACAAACTAATGGGCGACTCTAATGCTTAATCTGGCACAAGCTGATGTGTATACTATCAGGACATAAATGTGTTTCAACCTTGAAACTTCCAAAGACCCTTTCTTTGTTAGTCATTTTCCTGGTGTGGTCTTCAGCTTAATGTGTGTTTGTTTAAAAAAACAAATAGAGACCAAATTCAACTGTTGTTTAGTGCTTACAGTACAGTATAAACAAATGTAAAAGGTCAAGCACATAATATCAGCAAGAAAAATTAAGGCTTCATGAATCATGAAAGCTTTATTTACAAACAAGAAATACCAAAGAATGCCGATTTTCACTTTTTAAAAGTTCATCAAGATTTTTAAATATCAATTACGTATCGATGATCATAACAAAGGACTTAAAAATTTGAGTCACTGTGCCTACATGACAGATCTGTTTATTATTTGCTAATAACATGAACTTGAAGCATCAAATTCTGAAACTGTTCATGAAACTATTCCTTCATGCAATTATCTAAATAGGCTGTATATGAACGTGCCTAGGTTTAGAATCTAACTCAACACTTAATCAAGGTAATTACAGTAATCATCGCCGACGCAAATCACCAGAAAAATCGAAACTGAGTAAAGAGCAAGCGAAACAAATGAGCACCTTTCCGAGAGTGTGAGCGAGAGCAGAGCCGGCAACACCGGCTCCGACGATGATGACGTCAACATCGACGTCAGACGATCTGCATTCCGCGTCTGAGACGGTGAGGCAGTCGCGGCTTCTCTCCTTCTCCAGCAAAGCTCGGCGACTGTTGCTGCTGCTCCGCCTAGTCGCCACCGTGCCGTACACCGCTATGAAAGCTAAGACGGAGGCGACGATCCAGGCCAACAGGTACCGATCCACCACCATTTTGCGCTAATGCGAATCCCAGAGACGACGCGTCTCTCTCTCTCTCTCTCTCTCTCTTTCTTCTTAAATCTTAACTGAATGTTTATTTTCTTTTTTAGAAAATGAAGTTTGTTATCCTATTTATAGGCCTCACAACTCACACACTTAACACATTCTGTTACTCACTCTTGGTTTCTCGAAATTTCTACACGGTAAGGTTTGACGGCAACCGCATCACCGGTTCTATGTATAAAAAAATGCCAATCGGAACTAGCTTACCTATAAGTTACTACTTACAGATGATGAAGTTACTCCAATAACAAAATAATAATAATAATAATAATAATAATAATAATAATAATAATAGGTTTGTTGTTCATGTCACACTAGTTTAATGACGATCTTTGCTTTGGATTTGGATTTATCGATGGCATTCTATTAGGTGTGCCCTCTTTTCCTTTCCAACGGCAGAAAAGAAGATGTCCCTCCTAGTGCTCTAACTTTCGTTAGTGTAGTCGACTAAGGTAGCAGGTGGGTAGACACCAAAATATCGAATCTTTTTCGTAGCCAAAATAAATACTGTATCAAATTTTAAATTTGGAAGGCTTATTCTCACGTTTAATTCAAATTTCATATGAAAATACCTACACCTTCAGCAAAGATTTTCTAATATGTGACGTGTAAATGAATTTATTACATATGCATGCTAAACCCATGTATGAATTGTATCGTGTAGTTGCGCAGCCCAAATAGTAAAAAAGTCCAGCCTAAAATGGGTCAGCCCATTTCGAATGAATAATTAATTCCCAGAAAACGCAGAAATTAAAGCGGGAAGCGAAACCCTCAGGAAGGCGGTTATGGAATTCGAGTGTTCAAATCTGAGTCTGTGGAAGGAAGCCCTCTCTTCCTATCCATATCGCATAGAATATCTCAACAAATCCAACACGTACCGATGAGGAAGAAGACGACGTCGGACTTGGCCGGAGATATCTGGGTTTTGCAGGTATTGGCCAAATTTAATTGAAATCGAAGGCTGGTGGCTGTTGGCGTGTGTGTTTTGTTTGCGATTGACAGAAATCAGATGTGGATAAAATTAATAACACCATTATAACCAGATTTGATATTCATACAAATCTGGGCCTCCAAACAATGTCGGACGAGGTGCGTGTTAGGGTTGTGTATTGACAGAAATCAGATGTGGATAAAATTAATAACACCATTATAACCAGATTTGATATTAATAACATCAGTTGTGTATCATTTCGGTAGTTGCTTTTTGGTTTTGGATTTTGAAGTTGTGGCGTTGGTGATTGGCCACGCCTGTTTTTAATGTTGGTGTTTGGACCAAAATATTAATATTTGGCGAATGCATTGCTAGAAGACCTATTAGACCGATTCTTGTGGTCTACGTTATTATTAACATATTTCCTTTTGAGTGGAAGTCATTATTGACAAGAATTAAGGGTTGCTTAAGGAATCATCAGAGAACCCAAGAAAATCTAATACACCTTGATCCGTAAGCAAGAACAAGTCTTAGTGTTCATTATATAAAGGGATCAGGGTACAAGAAGAATGACACATCTCAACGGTTCAACATAACTTTTGCACACTTGACACATCTCAACGGTTCAACATAACTTTTGCACACTGCAAAACAAGCCTCTCCGGAGCACCTCTACCAGAAATATTCTCCGAGTCTTTTTGTCCACCAAAACCCTATTCGTAGGCATTCCCCACTGCTATTCACCAAAGCCCGACCCGTCGGCATTATCCGCTGCTACCTCACCAAAGCCTCATCCGTGAGCAAACAGTCCACCACCGCCTCATAAAGCCCTATCCGTAGGCGAATACCCGCAAAAAACCATTGTTGGAGTGAAAACTCTAGCAAATATCCAGAGTTTGTCAGAAGTCCTTTAGCGAACGCACCAGCTCCCGTGATTTTTAGCTCTACTCAACCATATCGGCCTGAGTAGGAATGTCCGCTTTAGAGGAAGAGGAGAAAAATCCTAGTTGCTCTTCAGCTAGGTCTAGAGAACCTATATGCAGGCTTGACCAGCGCCTGTATACAGTCGTTTGAAGAGAAGTCAGAAGGCGAACGCGCATCAAGATCAAGGTTGTACCTGACCCATAGGTTCTGGCTCAAGCTTGGTTGTTCGAAGAAAATCCATTTTCACACCGAACAACTGGGTGGGTTTATCTCTCTCATTCCCTTATTGTATGTTTGTATTTCTAATCTATTGTTTTTGAGGCGTAGGCCTGATGTTGGAGAAAAGTGGATTTGAAGACAATCCAAATGAGCAAATCAGTCTTTTTAAAAAATAAAAATAAAATTACCTTACATTCAATTTGAATGAAACTTTGTGATTGTCTCCCAATAAACTTTATTATTCTAAACTTGATGTCTTCATCAAATAAAAACTATATTCAAGACCATAGTATACTAAGAAGTAAAGTATAACATGTGGGATGCCTGCAAGTAGCAGGCAAACTCAGGCGCGGGATAGTCGTGTGGGACGAAACTGCGACAGCCGTTCGATCTTTAATGAATTGATCTTGTCCGTTAAAGTATGTTTTATCTTATCTGTTCGATCAATTCATTAAAAATCGGACGGTTGTTGCCGTTTAGTCCCGCACGGCTATCCCGCGCTTGAGCAAACCTACTGCAAGTAGTCCTGCAGCAGTAGTTCCACTACTTCCATGCCCATGTTTACAAGAGACATGGGGGCGAATTGTTAGGGACTTTTGTTCGGGTGACTGGGCGAGGGGCGAAAAAGCGTTGCGATTGGAAAAATAGGGCAAAATCTTTTCGATTTTCAATTTTTTTGCTTCTTTTTCGATCGATTTGAATTTTTTTTCGGAAACACCCCTTATCCCATTCCTCTTATTGGAGTAATGGCGAGGGCGAGAACCCAAACAGCCGAACAGCCAA
Organism: Comarum palustre; assembly: GCA_951800085.1. Taxonomy (NCBI): domain Eukaryota; kingdom Viridiplantae; phylum Streptophyta; class Magnoliopsida; order Rosales; family Rosaceae; genus Comarum; species Comarum palustre. Next base: position 20,830,828 of record OX637583.1, read on the forward strand.
ACAGCAGAACAACAAGCAGCCTCCAGCGTTGAATGGAAAAGAAAAAACAAAGGACGAATTCTACGTTAAAGAGACGCGCTATAAAACTAGACCCGTTTATGAAACTTATTATCTAGATGGGAATCAAGAACAAGAAAATTCGAAGTTACAAATATTTAAAGAAAAAAGGATCTCTTCCAATTTGAAAAACCGGTTATAGCTATTCTTTTCGACCCTAAACAATGGAAGCGCCCCTAACGGTATATAAAAAACAATCGATTTGAAAATGCTCATAAACCATAACATAAATAATTTTCTTGCTAAATATTCCTACACACCTGATGTCAAGATCAAAATGCCCCGTTATCTTCTAGACCTTTTAATTTCCTCTTAAATTATTCAATCATCCATATTATATATCATTCTAAAAATAAAAATACTAGAATACCCTTACATTTTTTATTTTTGAATTGCTACATATCAGAGGTGATGGTCAAAACCAAGGTCTTAAACATCAAAAATTTCGTCAAAATTTTTGGATTTTTGGACTTCTGAAATATCTTTCACATTCAAAGGATTTATATTTCTCGTTTGAAATTTTTGATATTTCCAATTTTTTTTTACTTTTTATTTTTTTGCCCAAAATTTTCTAATCCTTAAGTTAAAATTCAAACAATTACTTTAATTCATACCCTTACTTTGATCCCTTATTTTTTTACCCAAAAGTTTATAATCCACCATAGACCTTTACGACAAAAATCTGGCAATTAATGTCTTATCCAATATATTTCATGTCTTATGGGGTGCAATCAAATGATAACTCGTGGTCACAGTCGGAAGCACAATCTTCCAATGATTATGGTTATGGCCAAGGTCAAGCGATGTCAAATGTCTACTACAACTTCTAGTATGAAAACTCACGGTCAGGTCCCCTTGACACTTATGGATGACATATAAGTCAAGACATGCAAAACTATACAGGCGAGGTATTATTTAATGATTATTCTTCATAATACACTGAAGACTCTACACAAAGAGGTGATGAATATAGCGAAAATTTTGTACCGCATCGATCTTCTACGTGGTTTTATAATATTCATTTAACGGTTCAACACTTACTTTTTCACTTTAAATTTCAACAACTTCCTATAGATCAATATTTATTCAAGGTTTTCTTTTCAAATATAATACAAAATATGGTAAACAAACATCTCTTAAAATTTCATTTTAAATTTTCGTGTTTTTCTTCAAATTTCCGTTAATTTTCTCAATTTTTAACTACTATCGATATTTCATCGAAATTTCCGTCGAAATATCCTTTTTTCAGAATGTCTATATTTCCGTAATCGTCGAAATTTAATACTTTGGTCAAAAGTAGCAATATTAGGTCGGACTGAAAAAATGATGCACCGTTTTGATGTTTCAGAGATATGATGTACCACAGTTTATAAAATCTAAAAGTTGGTAAACCGTTTGGACGAATTAAAAGAAACCGCGGTTATGGTCGGGTGTCTCCATCAGCCCAAAACCCGCCTAGGCCCAAACCATTAAGTAGTTGGAAACAAATGTCTAATACGACGTCGTTTGATTTGTGAATACAGTATTTGGTTGTTTTTGAAATGAAGAGTATTTGGTCGTTTTGTAGCTGGTGATGTTATTGAATGTGGATTTGCAAATTGGATAAAGAAAACTTTTTCAGAGTATGAATCAGATTTGCTACATCTTATTGGATATGGAGATCTAATTTACTAAAGAAAACTTTAGTAAATTGGATGTTATTATGGATGTGGATTTGCAATTTTTTTTAAATTTGGTTTTGCAATCAAAATAAAGAAAACTTTTACACAGTATGAATCAGATTTGCGAGATCTTATTGAATATGGAAATCTAATTTACTTAAAAGAAAACCAGACAGAATGAAGCCAGCTATGAAGTATAAAACGTGAGACAATGCAAGAACTGGAAATATCCTAACCTCAAGAAAACAATCATGGCTTTGTTGTCTGTTAAATATGTGTTGCTGTCAATCCTATTTGCATTGTTCGTAACTATGAGTGATGCTGCACCAGACGGAAAGGTGCATGTTCACATCACCAATGATCTGTCTCCGATTCATCCTGGGATTCAGACAAGTCTCAACATTCACTGTAAAACGCAGAATCGCGACTTTGGTGGTTTGGTGATCCCCTATGGAACGTCCTTCGAATATGTTTTTTCACCAGCTATTGTCAGAAGAAACACCAAATTGGAGTGCGATGCAGAATGGGATGGTCATATTCATAGCTTCACTGCATACAACCAGAATAGTCCAATACTAGACACCCTTTGTCGAGAGGGAATATGTTTGTGGAAGGTAAGGAGCACTGAGTTATGCTACTTCAACTACGTACGAAGGCAGTATGATTGCTTCAATGCTTCGCATGGCATGGGTAGTCGTTGAATTATGATCGTACTTGGCTCATCTGGAATAAAACTGAAAATTGCTTCGTTGTTGTTTATTTAGTATGATTGTGTTGTTCTTTGTGACTCGGTTCTGGAAAACTCATAAATCATAAAACTCATGTCTAATTCGACTTCAACTTGTTACAACCTTTTCGTCCTCCCGCCAAAACTTGTATAAACTTGGTAGTCCTATGAGGGCTTTAGAACGAGATCAACACAATGAAAAGGCGTAAGGAATCTAACTTTCACAAACCTGGTGAAGTTGAAGCCGTCTTCACCACTCATGCCTCAAAGTCGAGGTCACAATTCTTCTAACGCTTTCCGGAATCAAATTCATGTGCGGCAGATTACTCTTCTAACGCTTTTCAGAATGAAATTCATATGCGGCGGATTACTCAGCACGATAGACTGGCATCCAAGCACCATGCACTCGATATCAGGCCAAAAATATTCACGATTTTTTTTGTGCGCCAAACAAGAGACTTTAGGCAACTATGATCGGAAAGTGCACGAATTCAGCTACTAGTTACCTTAGGGAGACCATTCTAATGAGGTCCTTTAAGTTGAGGACTAGTTAAAGATTTTTCAGTTTATGGTTAAAAAGACTCATTTCTCTATGACATCTCATCCGTTTAATTTTTTTAGTAGATCATTTCTACAAATTTTCAACCAAAATGGTGATCATTAAGGTAAAAAACTAGAAAAAACTAACGGACGAATCAAATCTGTTAGACATGAACTGTTCAAATTCATAATTGGTAAATCAGACTTATGAATGTCTTAACGATCTTCAATATAACTAAAAATTTATAAAAATGATTTACTTATAAATACTCATAAACTTAAAAGTCAAGATGTGGATATAACACCGAAAAATAGAATAAGTCGAAAAATTATCAACTTAAGGGTCTTCATTAGAAAACTCATGTTACCTTAGTACCACTTAAATCAAGAATCTTTAAGTTGGGGCAATTCTCAACAACAAAAACCAGGCTTGTAAGGTTCAAATTGCAACCGCAATCCCTTTAACTATTTGATGTGATTCTCCTCCCATGAGGTAGATCTTCGACGCCATGGAGCTTTGATGCAATTCCAGTGAAGATCATAAGAGGAAAGCTCCTTGAATTGAACGTTGTAGTCGATCTTGACAATGTCAGTTCAATGATTGAGGATCAATCTTGTCAGATCTCTCAGTTGAGCAGTGCAATGTTTCACGAAATCGTGAGAGAACACGTCTTTCATAGTCTTTGTCGTCGCCATATTTAGTTTCCATGGGAAGAAGCAGCTGCCTCTTTATGGAGATCGAGGTAGACGAAGACTAGGGGTTTAGGATTTGGTGATTGCAATTGTTTTGAGAAATAATAATGAAAACAATTTTTGTATTATATTAATGAGTAGATTTTATTGCTCAGTTCAATGATTGAGGATCAATCTTGTTAGATCTCTCAGTTGAGCAGTGCAATGTTTTACGAAATCGTGAGACAACACATCTTTCACAGTCATTGTCATCGTCTTAGTTTAGTTTCCATGAAAAGAAGCAGCTGCCTTTCTATGGAGATCGAGATAGAGGAAGACTAGGGGCTTAGAATTTGGTGTTTGCAATTGTTTTGAGAAATAATAATAATGAAAACAATTAATGAGTAGATTTTATTGCTCAGAAATGACCACTAGACATGCTGTCATGATCCTCCCGCAGCACAGAAACATTTCTTATGGATTTGCAATCAAAACTAAAGAAAACTTTTTCCAAGTATGATCAGATTTGCTAGATCTTGTTTGATATGGAAATCTAATTTGCTCTAAAGAAAATTAGGCACAATAATGAAGCGATGAAGTATAAAACGTGAGGCAATGATAAGAATAACCCCCAACAGAACAATCATGGGTCTGCAGTTTGTAAAATATATGTTACTGTCAATCCTACTTGCATTGATCGTAACTATGTGTGATGCTGCCACAAACGCACAAGTGCACGTTAACATCACTAATGATATTTCTCCGATTCACACTAGTCTCAACATTCACTGTCAAACGCAGAGTCATGACTTTGGTGGTTTGGTGATCCCCTACGGAACGTCCTTCGAATATGTTTTTTCAACAAGTATTATCAGGAGGAACACCAGACTGGAGTGCGATGCAGAATGGGTTGGTCATGTTCATAGCTTCACTGCATACAACCAAAAGAGTCCAATACTAAGCATCGTTTGTCAAGAGGGAATATGTTTGTGGAAGATAAGGAGCAACCATTTATGTTACTTCAACTACTATCGAAGGGAGTATGATTGCTCCCCGTGGCATGGGTAGTCTGTTGAAATGTCATCGTAGCTCATCTGGAATATGGAAATTAATTCAGTGTTGTTTTAATAGTATGATTGTGTTGTTCTTGAATTCTTGGTGAGTCGATTCTGGTAAACTCATAAATCACAAAACTTATATCATAGTTTTCGACATGAAAATGAAGAAAGACACAGGAATCCAATTCAGTTAGTGAATCATCGACGAGTGAGTCATGAAATAAACTCCCATAATCTTTAGTAGTGTAGCTTCCATAAAACAGAAGATAATTATCGCCCTTGATTTTTTTAATACAAGAATTAGAACGGTAGCCCTCACACCGTTCTCTTTAATGAAAATGTAGAATACAAGAGAGGTAGACATCATGCCTAATCCCCATATTGAAAAACAATCCCGAAATAATATCAGAAGTCTCAACACAACATATGCATTCTAACAAGCATCATTTAACAAAAAGTGTATCATTGATAAATCTATATATTTTAAAAGTTTGGCGACATACTAGAAAAATAATATTGATGCAAATCCATAAATTACTATATCTATCAACTTTTTCACCATGTTGTCATTGTAAGATACAAGTGACACGAAGTTTCATCTTACCTTTAAAAGGAAGCGGTCATTTGACAATGTAAGGAACTTGTCATATACTTAAAGCAGACAAGACACAATGTACGTGCATACCAGGACCTAGCCCACGTCGTCCAACCTTATAATAGATGTGACTTATTTCCAGCATATAGCCACCATTAACTAAAAACCATAGAGAAATAATAAAACTTAGAATAAGAAGAGATTTGACCCGGGCCCAAACTCCACTAAGCCCAATCCAAAACTGCATGTTGCAGCAATCACTGGGCCACCGTCCCACAAGCAGAGATCTCACCGTCCCACCACCAACGACAAAACCACCGCACTAAGCAAGCGTAGAAAGGCAGTCCATCCTTCCAACCTCGACAATGCGCCGACAAGAAACGTGAACCTTACCAAGCATCCTCTTCCACAATCCGAAGTCGATTAGAATTTCCTTATTCTTGTCTTAAGAAACTTGTCTCTGAAACATAAGAAATGTACCGTAGACACTCAGTCTCAGTAAATACATTAGATATGATGAGGTATTACTTTCTTAAGAAACTTGTTTCAGAAACTCATGAAAAGCGTCAGACACTCGTAAACGTGTAGAAAAGTCTTATTAAATATAACGGATACGAGGAGGTATCACTGTCTTAAGAAACTGGTCTTAAAACGCAAGAAACTCACCGTAGACCCTCGAAAAAGAGTTGAAAATGTGCATAAATGTCTCATTAAATACACCGAATACGAGAAGGTACTACTGTCTCAAGAAACCTGTTTCAGAAACGCAGAAAACGCACCGACGGCACCGTAGACAATTTGAAACGTGCAGAAACACCTCACTAAATACACCGGATATGAGGAATTATTGTTGCCTTAAGAAACCGGTATATAAAACACAAGAAACGCACCGTAAACACTCGAAAACGAGATAGAAATGTGTAGAAACGTCTCAGTAAATACACCAGATACGAGAAGATATTACTGTCTTAAGAAATCAGTCTCAAAAACGGAGGAAGTGCACCGTATACCCTCGAAAACGAAACGAAAACGTGCAAAAACGTCATAGTAAATTCATCAGATACAAGAAGGTACTACTGTCTCAAGAAACTAGTTTCAGAAACATAGGAAACACATCGTAGACAATCGAAAACATGATGGAAACTTGCATAACCGCCTTAGCCCATTTTAGAACTCTCAGTTTCTAACTTTCTTTAACGCAAGTGTTTAGACTATGAAATTTTTTTCTTACAGCATCTTAAACTGTATTGCTAATTTTTTTTAATTTGTCAACTTTTGGGATGAATAAGAGCTTGAGAAAAATGTCTAAATATTGTTAAATTCTAAAATTGATAAATTCATCAATCTAGTCAAGAATTTATAACGAGAAACATATATAAGTTTTTTTTCTTTTTTTATCCACATATTAGTTTATTATTAGTTGAAAATATTTATCTACGTACTTATATTTAATAATAATTGTTAAAATCAAATGTTTATATCAATTGTTAAATCTTTTAACAATGACAAAATTTAACAATAATTCTAGTTATACGATCGGAGATGCTCTTAAAACCATAATTAGAAATTTTTCTGGAATGAAAACAGCAAAAGTGGAAGACGTAGATTGATCTTATATAAACTATGATTTTTGGGGATTGTTGGAAGAATATAGCTGGTGTAGTTTGATCATTACCGATCGAAGCTCGTTGTGATGCCATGATCATCACTCCATCAGTGCTGCATGAAGAGTTGATATTCTCATTTCTTGTTTTGGCTTCAGAATATGACGTGCTACCCAAACCTTAACACCGACAGTAGCAGCATTCATGCAGATAACGAAGAAAACTTCTCTCCGCTCGCAGCTGATCATATCATCATTTCTCGGCGTGCTTATTATACATAGAGGTGGAGTTCACGTCCTCGTTAGCATCACGCTTACTTGTAAAGTTTGGTTTCACATGATGATCGATCATGCATATCAAACCCAGCTACACCGATCGATCGTATTAAAGCGTCTCTACGAAAACACGACGCAAATTTAGACATGTAGTTAATTTATCTTTCAATCTTACCTACATCCTCATTTATAATATTATTACCCTTTTAAGTTTAATTTGTTTCCGCGACGCTATAATACTATTGCTTCATATTATTACCCTTTGCCATTGACAATATGTTAATTGATTTGCCTCATTACTGTTTGTTTCATCGATCGACAATTCGACATGCATACGGTAGCTAGGTCCTTTTCTAAATCGATTTTGCATGATGTAAGTACACAGTATATATATAACTAGTTTGGACCGCCGTTTGGTATAATATATATATATATATATATATATATATATATATATATATATATATATATATATCTCTTTTTTTTGGTCGTGGTATTATATATATATATCTCAGTCGTCGGATGAATTTCCTTTCGTTCTTAATGTTTAGAAATGTTTGTAAGTTGAAATATATATGCAGAACTGGGAAAGATTCGACTCGTAGTCATTGCAAAACGAAAGAGACAAGAACAATATCAATAACAAGTTTGATTGCACCTAGCTAGATTAGTATGTGTATTTGATGTAACACTTATCAAATATCATATTTCATAGAAAAGGTCTTCGATCTCTCTTGTTATTGCATAAGCTAACTACCTTGACACATGTATGTTGGCATCACACAAACAGAAATGGTCCTCGAGGACGAAGGCGACCTCCATGATAGAAACCATGTATTCATTTTCGCTCATTAGTACCCTAGCTACTTGTCTGGATTTGACTTCCACAAATGGAACCTAGCTGTTGAATCTTCTTCGTTTCGACTTAATCCTGGCATTGTTTCAAACGAAACTAAACGCATGCGTGTTACATGATGTCTGTTTTAACCACAGCTCGAATTTTGATCAAGACGGATTTGACTATATATGCATGTCTAGAACTCTAATGCCATGATTGATCGAGATATATGCATGTCTAGAACTTCAAATTAGCAACCCTATATATAGTTGTCGACGTTTCATACAAAAATTAGGACTCAAAACAAAATTGTTGTCTGACTGTCGTTAGATTAAATAAATATAACGTCACAGTCTCATATTGTTACTTATGTAAATCCAAGCAACATAAATCAAAACCGACTCCACATTATATATACAATATCAAACGAGTCGTATAGCATATATAAATGTATGTATAGTTGATCAGCGGGAGATCCATATACAAAACTACAAAAAGGACAGTGGAGTTCGACGGTTTTAACAAACTCAAAAGTCACAGAGGAGAAATAGACAAAGAACAGAGAAGAATGAGAAGACATGGACATCATCATCAATATAGTTCAATGCAAACCCAAAAGAGCATCGTCACGTTTACAATTCAGAATTGGTTAATTTGATTAGTTATTACAAAGACATTGTCAATTCTTGGTAGAATTTTCCAACTCCAATTTTTCCAGTGCAACCCCATTTCTATTTTCATATCCCCACTTTTCTTTCATGTATCACATTTTCATACAGGCAACTTATGATGGTGCTTCGACGCAACTCATTTGGGCACCTTTATTGATTTTGATTTTGGTTTTGATTTCTCTCTTTAATTCTAGTAGGTCAGCTTCAAATTTTAATATTTGACAACCTCACTAATTTTTTTTATCAACTATTATAATTTTGTGAGTCGAACTCACAATCTCTCACTCATTAAAGAGAAACTATGTCGTTAGACCAAATGGTATTTGACCACAAATTTTATATTTAGAATTTCAAAAACAGTTTAACCTACATGAGAGATATTTTTTTATCAAAAGCCATACATGCAAATTTCATTACTCAAGCTAAAGAGGCAACAAGTTCATGTCTTCCCCCACCAGATCTAAGGAAGGTTTTGGACTTAACATGCTAGCATCACTCATTACATTTTCAATGCACACTTATTTGAAAGTGAAAAAATAGAAAATAAAAACCAAATAGCTATGCACCTATGCATAGCAATTATTTAAGAGTTCAAAAAAATAAAAAAACAAAAACCAGAACACTACTCCTTCTGTTTACCCTTATCATAAGGGCTACGAGGGGTGCCAACTGGCCAAAGGTTTCAGCTGCCAGGTCTCCCGCTTGTGGTTGCAACAACTTGAGGTTCTTGGCTTCTAAGGATCTGCCTTTCTTTATCTTTACAACACATAAAACATTAAATAATGTTTCTTTCTGATGGGACCAATCACAACAAATGAGTTGTGAATTTGGTTATGAATTCAGGTTGCCTCTACTTCTTTAGGGGCACTTCAGCATGGCAATACTTGAACAATGAAGGTAACTTCACACTTGTTGGTGACCCTGTCGGAGAGGAAGGCTTTTGACCTCTTCACATATGTACATGACATATTCTCTTTGTATGTTGCCACTTCAACTGCATTGGTTAGAGCATCCAGAGATTCAGTGCCATCAGCCACAACCGAGTTTATAATTTGACCTGACACATCAATTTGTGGCATGTCAATACATAGTATTGAGTTGTTTGTATCCTCATGGCTTGGTAGTTCATTTAGATCAGTGACTTTACAACTCTATAATTACAGTGATATATATGATAGATCACCTATATTCGAAATTGAGGTTCACTTATGAAAATAAACTGTCGAAACTAGTTTTTTTTTTTAAAATGATAATTAATTCATTGAACTCATGTCAAGGTAACCATTACATATCCATCGGTTACTATCTACGATAGACAAAACTTCACAACTCTATAATTACAGTGATATGTATGATAGATTATCTATATTTAAAACTGAGGTTTATGAAAACAAGCCTAATCTTATGATCAATAACATAATTTCCGTAAAATAAAACTATATTGTCGAACTGGTTGGTTTATCTTCATGCATGTTTAATTGTTTCTCGGTGATAAAAAAGCTTCCCAACTTTTACATTACACATATTGATGGGTTTAAAATAGTAATGCTACTAATCATTGATCTAATATACCATTCGTTTAGTGATTAAGAATTTCATAAAGCCACCACTGTCAGTTTTATGTCTTAGACTTAGTGTACCTAGACACCACATACGTTCATATATTGATATGAAACATTAGGGTCACAAGTTACACCATATATTACAGAGTTTGTGACAGAACTAATATATATGATTTTTAGTTTTTTTGCTGAGAATGAAGATAGATTAAACATTAGGGTTACTAGTTTATTCATCTTAGTATCTCAAATTTGCAATAAACCGTCCACTAGGTCATTAGTGATTGTAAGTCTAGAATATTGATGTGTTATGACCGGTGCTCTTTTTGATCAAATGAAATGTATTCATACGCAAGATGTTACCAGCAAAGTGATTAATGAACCACTTATAAAAAATTTCAGACCAAAATACCCGTAAAATTACTTCCTAAAAGAGGTATTAAATTTCTGGTAAACATAAAACAAAAAAAATGATACCTCCGACAAACTACCAACAAAGTAGGTAAAAAAACGTCTGCATCCTCAACAAATGGCACCCTATCACCTAACCCACGATTAGAAACTTAGATAAAGGAGATGCCACTATATTAAGGCCCTACATGTTTAAACAAAGTTTAAAACATGCAACTTTAAACTTTTACGTGTTTAAGCTTTGTTTAGTTGGCTAATCTGGGATTAAGGAATTTGTAGAGGATTCTAAATATACATGTATTCAGGTGATGTAAAGGAAGTATCATGATCAAAGGCACTTAGGGATTACAGAGAGCTGTCATACACGTACATTTGTTAATTATGATTTGTAATTAGGTGTTCCAAATTGACTATTAGGAAATAGAAAGTGAAATCTTATATGACATGTCATGGGTATGATTGTTACTATGATTATGGAATATAGTCGCATTGGTCATGTTTATCAAATTCTTCTACTTTAGTTGATGAGGAAATCATTGTGTCATTGTGATGGCTAGTTTCTTATATGGACTGGTCAATGTTTGATAGTTCCATTTTATGTTCGGATTTACATGTTAGCTAATGTCTAAGGTTTAAAACTTTAAATAAAACTGACATAAAAAACAACACCGACATACACTAATATCATCATTCATCAAGTTTCATATGCAATTTTTTCTGGATTTCTTTCATTTATCTGTGAATGTGATATATATAGGGATTATCGTATTACACATTCTCATAAAATGTGACGTGGTCTAATTTGTTAATAGACAAATGATTTTCGGTTTGAAATGTGAAACAAAGACATTTTCTTCTAAATTCATGACCGAAAATCATTATAACATACAATCAATCTCCATTTAGGAAATCATACATGTAACACAATAAAGAGTAGATCTAAAATAAAAGTTGACATCAAAGTCAATTCGCAAGGTACTTGTGTATTTTTTTAGTGATATATACATCTCATTGCCTAAGTTTGTTCTATTATGGTAAATTAAACTCATCATTATTTCAAAAAAATCATGTGCAACCCGTTCCGGCAATGACATGTCGTTTTCTACCTGAACCGCCAACATTTTCCATGAATTGAGGCGAGTAACATGACATGTCGGTGAGCCGAAAATCATGGACAATAGGCCTCATCATCTGGCCCTTCGACCCTAGCCCGCCCTAAAACCCACCTTACCCTCTAGGGCCGAAGCCCTATCCGACCCTCAATTAGGGCGGGCCGGCCATAGCTCTTCTCGAGTAGGGTAGGGTAAGGTAAGGGTTGAACAAATGAAACCCGGTCCGGCCCTAAAAACCCGCCTTTTAGGCCCTAATAATTTCTTATTTTTTGTATTGTTTTAATATGTTTCTTATTTTTTAGATACAATACAACTAATCATCTCTTTTATAGTTGATTTTCTAGTTTTGTTCATTTGATTTCCTTTTATTTTGTTGATTAACGATTGTATTTTGATGATTTAGAGCAATAATTCGTGAGATATATAAGTATAACCACTTAGTTTATAGATATATGTCTTTAAATTAAGTATAATGTGTATGCATGCAAGTTAAATATGACCCAAAAAATAAGGTTCATTACATATAATTGTAAAGCTAAATTGTGAGAAAAAATAACAAGCATATCTCGGTCATTACAAAAAATGGACCGTTAAGACGGGGTAGGGCTTACATATTCAAGCTTCGGCCATACCCTACTTGGCTCTAAATTTGACCGAGTTCTACCCTACCCTATCTAAAGCCTTAAAATTTAGGATCAGACTAGTTACAACCCGGCCCATAATAAAACCTAACGGACATGATGCTTTGAGCTCGCCACGTCACGGCCGTGCTCGCAGTGGTGGAGCTAGAAATTTTAAGTTAGTGGGGCAAACAATAATAATAATGAATAATTTATATATATTTCAATGATTATTGTTCTTGACGAGAGTTTAAATTGTTGCATAATAGTCTCAATGAGTATAATAATAAAAAAATCATTATCGATATATGAATCAAACAATTATTCATAAAATAGTCACTTATTTGACTGCGTAATCGAGTCATTATAATATTCATAGCAAGAAATTATATTTTTACAACTAAAATAATTTTAATGAATGAAATTAAAATTAAAATGCATCATGAACTAAATATATAGTTACTTTCAGTTTCATTATATATAATATAATATATATAAACATTTTTTATAATTTTATAGATACCTATATTGTATTTATCTACTAAATTTTGTATGAAATAATAACTGCCTCCGCCTCTGCGTGCTCGGCAGCCTGTCACAAACTAGGCACAAATCTATTTAATAGTAAAAACCTGCTTGCGGTGAGAGGATGATCCAACGGTTGACATAAGTTCTCCATCAAACGAACGGCGGAAATTGCAATTTTTACTGTGTGCCAGTTTCGGACAGTGGAAAATGTCAGTTTTATCCGGAAGGAATGAGCTTTGTGCTTTTGTCCTAGTCCAGTCAGTCATCTTCAGTCATCTTCTGGCAACTGGCAACAGTGTTTTTATATATTTTAAATTTTAAATTTTGAAAAATGCGGGCTTTTTCCGCTCTCACTTTCGGAGATCATGTTCTAGTGCGGCTCACCAGCATGGACTACTTTGTGGTGGCGACCGCTGGTCCACACACGCACTTTACCAACCTGGTACTCAACAGAATATGCCCAAATTATCCTTAGTCATGGACTACCACTATTGTCGGTGCTAGTTTAAGAACCAGTCTCCGAGGTTAGTTTCGACCATTCAAATTTGTATAGGAATTTTTATTTCTTAATGGTCCGCAATTGTGTGGCTTGGCGCAATGATCCCAATTTGATGTTATTATGAAATTCTTACACTTCTATTCAAACTACCAAGATATAATTTTTTGGCTAGTGTACGATCATTTTAATATTTATCGTAAGATTTTGTGATTAAAAATCTAACAAGTTCGTTATTGTAATTTACATATTTTATTAATAACGAAACATTCTCATATATAATATATCAGCATACATTACGCATTATTATATCACAATACAGATGACATAAATATCTAATGAAAATAAAAACAAACAAAACAATAAAAATTGATTTATTCCTCCAATCAGTAGTGTATTAACTTGTACACTAGTATATACCTAATTCTTTATATATATCCAAGTGAATATCTTGAATATATTAAATTGCATATGAGACTAAGGTGATTACAGTGTCTCTACCATGATGATTTTAGTATAGTATTGAGTAACTAATTTAGGAGCTTTTGATTTCAGGCATGCAAGATTTAGGGTAAAATGTTTAAGGAAAGGATGAAGTGAACATAGTATCCATGAAATTAAATACCCTTTAAATTCAAATCCTCTATACATCCACCTAAATACATGATAATTGATATTACAGGATCTCCATCCTCCACCCCTAATTTTCATTAAATTCCCTTATTTAATAAAATGACCCACATCACTTTGTGTATTTGGGTTCTTTATATCAAGCGTTTATATGTTTGGATTCTCTAAGTGCATGTTTACTATTTTGAAATAGAATTGAGAATAACAAAAGGAAGTAACTTGCCTAACCAGTCATGGTTAGGATTAACTAACCACAAGAAATTGAAAATGGACACATGTATTTTTATTAAATTTGACTATGACTTGAACGACATTACAGGGGGTTTTGGTATTTTGCATGTTTATTTAATTGGTTTCAAGGATACATGTTTAGTGTTGATTGGTTGTGGTTAGTTAGCTCTAACAGCTGGTCAGACAAGTTTTTTCCATAACAAAATTGATTACGAGATAAATGAATTTTAGCGTTTACTAACATGTGAATTTATTGGAATGAGGTGAGTTCCACTTACGTATCAGGATTTGATTCTTTATGAATCCCTCTTCTAATACTCACTTCCCCTTTTGGTATCAGAATCAACGTTATAGAATCAACTTTTTCTTTCGAAAATGTCCACATAGTTATAATATTTTCAGCTTACTAACCCATATATATATATATATATATATATATATATATCCAAATAACCTAACCCTAAATATAATTATAATATTTATAAATTACCCAACCCTAGATATATATTGTATTGTTACAATTAGATAACAACAAGACGACAAACTACAAGGTTAGTACATATATTTCATGATGATCGATAAGCGTTTTTGTATGAGTATTTCAATAATCAAATTAGTTTTAATTCTAATTATAGTTTCATTCTTGTTTTGATTCCTATGGTGAGTAAACAGTTGAAATGAATGTAATATTCTTATAAGGATTATTGTTAATACTGATACATGTTAATACCGATTCATGATAAGTTTCATTCCAAATTAATAAGCTTGCCATAAATATAGTGTTTGTACAATACTAGTGTCGTACAAGATTTTTGCAGCGTGAATTATATTATTATTTTTTCTAACTATTAATGACTTAAAATTATGATTTTAGGTCGGTACACACTCATACTTTTAAACTCTAAATTTTAAACATCAAATCTTCAAGAGCTATTTCGAATTATAGGTTGGTCGATTAACAAAATTACTTGTCAAGTTCAAAAATGTATAAGTTGGGCTGCAAATTTGATGAGAGAGACAGACAATCTTACTTAAATCATAAAAATCGTAATAGCTTGAGACTTTGTAGAAATAAATAACCTTCAATAAAAATAAGAAACCTAGTAAATAATTATACATTACCCATAAGCCCCTTCTTGTTCTGGACCAAGTAAATTCTCGGACCAAAATATCCACATTATTCAATTCAAAAGAATAATAAAAAAGTAAATAATAAAAACAAGAACAAAATTAAAAAGTAAATAGTAAATATGAAAAAAACAAGAACAAAAGTAAAAAGTACATAATAAAAACAAAACCCAAAATACATTTCTTTTCACTTTTTGTCGCATCAAGACGGATTTGGTGGTTGGTAGATCGTCACCTTTGTCCTCCGCTCCTCCCCTTTGAAACAAGAATATTCTTATTTTTCTTATTTTCTTTAGAGTAAAAACAGGGAGAACAGGAAGAAATGGTAAAAAGGAATTTCGTTGTCCAATTATGGGGTTTGAATTGAATTGAATTCACACGCGGAGCAGCCAACCCTGACCCGGATGGATTTTGAACGCCGAGGGAAGAAGCTTCCAGTTACCACCACGCGCAAAATATCAGTAAATTTCTCCCACCTTCTGTAAATTCTTGATTATCATCCCAGACAAAAAGAGAGGTAAATACAAAATGCTTCATTTGTAGCTGGGAAGGAAGTTTAAAGGGGAAGGATTATTTGTGGTTTCAAACGAGTAGGTGAAACAAGGAAAGAAGGAAACTTATCTCTCTGGAAAATCCAGGTAAATCTGTCCCTGCATCTATTCTGTTTTTAATGAAACCCAATATCAGCGCTAATTTTACCTTTCAAAATTCTGGTGGTGGTGTTGTTTATGGTAAAAAAAATCAATCTCAGAAGCTTGAGCTGGGAAAAGGAATACGTGTTGAGCTGTTACACAAAATCATCATAAATTTGTTTTCAGAATTTTCTTTTGCCTTTTTGAAATTGTGTTCGTCTTCTTTCTAAAATTACTTCGTTTGGGGCCTCATTTGCAAGCTGTAATTGAATGGTAGCACATTAGGCCTCAGTCCCCACACCAACGACAAAGTCATCAGCTTCTTCTTCTTCTTCTTCTTCTTCTTCTTCTTCTTCTTCCTCCGTATAAGACCCTCCAAACCCTAATGACTCAAATGATTTATAGTCCTCGTTTCTCCACCACGCGTCCGTTTTGTTTCTGACAATGAGATCAAAGTGCTAGCCTTTCTTGTCTTTCTCTCCCTTGTTGTGTTCATTTTCAAGCATTAAAAACCAAACACTCCTGATTTGGGTCACGAGATCCGAGCCCGGGAATGGCGCCGTTTTGGTGGTCGAAAGAGGAGAGCCACCGCGGGACGCCGGTGGTGGTGAAGATGGAGAACCCAAACTGGTCTATGGTCGAGCTCGAGGGCCCCACCGACGAGGACTTTCTAATGGTGGACTCCCCGGGACGAGGCAGAGACAAAGGCCGCGGCAAGAACGCAAAGCAGTTCACTTGGGTCCTTCTCCTCAAGGCCCACCGCGCCGCCGGCTGCCTCACCTCCCTCGGCTCTGCAATGCTGGGCCTCGCCTCCGCCATACGACGCCGCATCGCCTCCGGAAGGACCGACACTGACCCCGACAGCGAGCCACGTGGGGGGTCAGGAGGCGGCAGAGAGCACGAGAACCCCGCGGTGAAGTCGAGATTCTACCTCTGTATCAAGCTGTTTCTGTTCTTGTCTATGGCGCTGTTGGGGTTTGAGGTGGCGGCGTATTTTAAGGGGTGGCACTTGGGAGCTCCACACCTGCAGCTTCAGTACTTATGGGACATGGAGTTTGATGGGGTTAAGGGTGCTTTCGATTGGGTCTATTCCAAGTGGGTTTTGATTCGGGTGGACTATTTGGCCCCGCCGCTTCAGTTTCTAGCCAATGCTTGTATTGTGCTGTTCATGGTTCAGAGCTTGGATAGGCTCATTCTGTGCTTGGGTTGTTTCTGGATCCGGTTCAAGAAGATCAAACCGGTTCTGAAACGCGGTCCTTTGGATCTTGAATCAGCAGAGTATGGCTACTTCCCTATGGTGCTAGTACAGATCCCCATGTGCAATGAGAAAGAGGTAACCTTGAAGCTGAATTCAAATTGGTTATGTTTTTTTCAGTGTGTTTAACTGTTAATAGTTAGTTTTTAGCTCATTTTGGACGTGGTACTTGGAATTTCAGGTTTATCAGCAGTCAATTGGTGCTGTGTGCAATTTAGACTGGCCAAGGTCGAAGTTGTTGGTTCAAGTTCTTGACGATTCGGATGACCCGACTACACAGTTTATGATCAAAGAGGAGGTCCAGAAGTGGCAGAAGGAGGGGGCCAACATTTTGTATCGGCATAGAGTGATTAGAGATGGATACAAGGCTGGAAATCTCAAGTCTGCAATGAATTGTAGCTATGTGAAAGACTATGAGTTTGTTGCAATTTTCGACGCTGATTTTCAGCCTGCTCCTGATTTCCTCAAGAGAACAGTCCCTCACTTCCAGGTACCGAATTGCCATTGCTACTGATAATAGTCTCTGTTGTGTTATAACTATGCAGTTATCAGGAAGATCACACTGGATTTGATAAGAAACTGCAGAGTTAGTTAGCATTTGTTAAGATAACAATAATGATCACATGCCTATGGAGAGTTAATTAAGGTTGTAACTTTTGGTGACATTTTCAGGACAATGATGAACTTGGGCTGGTGCAAGCTAGGTGGTCCTTTGTGAACAGGGATGAGAACCTACTCACAAGGTTGCAGAACATTAACTTGACATTCCACTTTGAGGTCGAACAGCAAGTAAATAGTGTGTTCATTAATTTCTTTGGGTTCAACGGGACAGCTGGGGTGTGGAGGATAAAGGCTCTTGAAGACTCTGGTGGGTGGTTGGAGAGGACCACTGTTGAGGACATGGACATTGCTGTCCGTGCTCATCTTCATGGTTGGAAATTCATCTTCCTTAACGATGTTGAGGTAGAAATTCTTTTGACCCAAGTTATCTGTGGTAGAAGTAAAAATCGGACTCTGCATCCTAATGGTTCTTTCTCCTATGTGTGCCTCAGTGCCAGTGCGAAGTACCTGAATCGTACGAAGCTTATCGTAAACAACAACACAGATGGCACTCGGGACCTATGCAGTTGTTTCGCCTGTGTTTGCCTGCTATCATCAAATCCAAGGTATATACTTTCTGCATTACTTGTTTCCTATTTTGTCCCAATTGGCATTGCTTTCGCTTCTTCATGATTTGTGGTGGATATTAGTTCACTAATTTATTCCTTTTTTCAATTTGCTTCACATACAGATCAGCATTTGGAAGAAATTCAATTTGATATTCCTCTTCTTTTTGCTCCGAAAGCTGATATTGCCCTTCTATTCTTTCACCCTATTTTGCATAATTCTCCCCATGACAATGTTCATCCCCGAAGCTGAGCTCCCAGCATGGGTTGTATGCTACATCCCTGCAACAATGTCATTCCTCAATATCCTACCGGCCCCAAAAGCCTTCCCTTTCATTGTTCCATACCTTCTCTTTGAAAACACCATGTCAGTGACCAAATTCAATGCCATGATATCCGGCTTATTCCAGCTTGGGAGTGCATATGAGTGGGTGGTCACCAAGAAGTCTGGGCGTTCCTCCGAGGGTGATCTTGTCTCCTTAGTCGAGAAAGAGCCAAAGCATCACAGGGGGGTCTCGGTTCCAGACCTTGCCGAAATGATGGAAGAAATTCGTCAGCAGGAGCAAAAAGCTAAGAAGAAGAAGAAGCATAACAGAATATACACAAAGGAGCTGGCATTGGCTTTCCTTCTTCTAACGGCTTCAGCTCGAAGCCTGCTGTCTGCTCAAGGCATCCATTTCTACTTTTTGTTGT
The DNA here is from genome assembly GCA_951800085.1 of Comarum palustre. Taxonomy (NCBI): domain Eukaryota; kingdom Viridiplantae; phylum Streptophyta; class Magnoliopsida; order Rosales; family Rosaceae; genus Comarum; species Comarum palustre. The sequence goes on from OX637583.1 coordinate 20,849,987, forward strand.
TTCAGGGAATATCATTCCTGCTGGTTGGTTTAGACTTGATCGGTGAGCAGGTTGAGTGAAGGAAGACAAGAAGAAGGTACAGTCTTTGTAGATATATGGATATGGATGTAAACACAGTTACCACAGGCAAGAAGGATGGAAACAACCACGAATATATAAGCATGAGAACTCGAGAAAGAAGAGCCCCGGGGAGAAGATTGTAGAGGGAGGAACCTCCAAGACTCCCCATTAGGTTCCAAACCAGAAGAAAAAAAAATATTTATGCTAATCGGACAAAGGTTGTCATCAGGGAGAAGTATAGGGTACGATGTAGGGGATTCGGTTCAATCTTTTGGTGGATGTTTTCTTAATTCTTTTGTTTTTGTAGCAATTCTTTTGTAAGAAAATTTGTCCCTCAAATTCTCAAACACAATTTTTTAACGTTTGAGGCAGTCATGCCTGATTGCCAGTGATGCTTTTACAAGTGATGTCTAAAAGTTCTACAATCTTGGCATCTTTAGAGAAATTCTCACAATTCAACTGAAAAGGTTTTATCATCACTATTTGCATGAAGTTTGTACACAAGCCAAATATTTATGCTATCACAGAACATCTAATTCTTGAACGGAAAGTTTAAGAATTGAGACACAATTTGATCATTTTCTCTTTGTTCTCATTCAATTGAAGGCTACAAGCAGAATCCTACACAAGAAACTTTCTTAATATAGGATTCATCCTTGTTCACTATATGTGATAGTAAGCTGGAGAGAACAAATCCAAAGTTATATATAGAGAAGTCTAATTTGGTGGAGAACTGGAGATGAAGATAAGATTGAAACTTGAGGATCAAATTCAATCTTTGATACACAAAATGATACTTTTCATCATTCTTACCACAAGAGAGCGCAGATGGTTGCTGCTTCAGTAATAGTTGAGGACACCATTGTATAGCGCAGACTTGTTTCTTTTCTATAGTTTCTGGGTGCAGACTGCAGAGACATGTACAGTAAGTTTCAACTAGAGGAGATTGCATTGCCATATATGATACAAGTCTCTTCTGATCTAGGATAATGGTCTTGTACTTATCTACTAATCCTCATATGGCTGTCAGAGTTTGGATAGCAAAAAGAAGAGGCCAAATTCCTAGTCAATGTTCTTTTGAAACTTTTCTATTTTTGTTTTTGGAAATTTATAATTTGTGATGTAATGCCAAAATGCAAATCTGCCAAAATGATTTTAACTCCAACTTCTGTGATACATAAGATGTTTGTAACAAATTCTTGAGTTTTTGAAAAGAAACAAAAAATGAAGGATCTGAGAAACAACTAAAACCACATGGAGAAATACAAATCATAATCTATTGCAACAGAATGGGAAATTTTCTTACATGAATATCAAATCAATCTGTTGCTCCATCTATTTGCTTATAATGGTGCACTCTACAAAAAACAATTCTTCCAATGTTTACCCCAAAAGCTTTCATGCATGGTCCTATTCTACGACACCAACAACAAACAATCTTCTTCACCAGCCACTCTTGCTTTCTTGCCTGATTATAAACAGTTCGGGATATAACAAGTCATCTTCTTCTGCTAAAACTTCGAAGAACACACGATTAGACTGAGACCCTATACAACTTAAGAAAATATCTCTTTCTTTTCTCTAACTGAGTCAAGTCAGTTAACGAAAATTTGAATCCTTGTTGGGAGGGAGAACACTCCCAATATCTGCTCCAGAGATTATAGCTCCGGTGTCAAGCGACTTGCTGCAGATGAGAAGAATCTCAAGGTTAGAAGAATCCCTTAAAAAACTTTAAAGTGATTGCAAACATGAAGTTTGTGCCGCTTACCATTTTGTCCCAAGCTATCAATATTCGAACTCGAATCAAAACCCATATGGAATAGACCTTGGAGCTCATTGTCCATTACAGTCTGCAACATTTATATACCTCAAATCAATGTTTGCAACAAGCAAAAGAATGAGCGAAGCACTAAAATTGCAGAATCTAAAAATTACCTGAGGCATGTAAGGAAACTGTGGAGCGGAACTTGGCAAGGTTCCCTGGAACATACCATGAGGGTATGGGTGGGAAGAGTTCATTCCAGGAGTAAACCCGAAAATAGCTCCACTGTCATTCCTTGAATTCATAATCTATATAGAACGACAAAAGATGATGAGTTCTTTGTTCAAACCAAGTTCGGTTAATGGTAATGCGGAGTGTGATGTAATCTGACAATTTGCAACTAAGCTCTAGCTTGAACTTACATCTTTCGATAGAATCCGTTCTATATCAATATTCACTTCTGGATTAACTGTTGCGAGTTTCATTGACAAAAACTGAAACATAAAATAAAAGCAAACCATCAATAAGTCATAGAACATTACAAGATAAAAAGCATGCACTTGGTCTGCAGTTGCAGTTATCCGAATTTGCAATCAATCCTTACCAAAATGCAGGTAAATATTCATTACAAAACATAGAATGAATATCTTATCCGAGTCTGAAGAACAGCATACCTCAACTTGCTGTTGCAGAGATTGCACATAGTTGATGATCTCATCAAGCATTACAGCCTTCCCAGTAATCTAAAAGATTAATTTATACAATATCCATTAGTCTTTTCTGTCAATTTAAGGATCAAACAGAACATTCACTATCAAAAATATATACCTTATTGCACCCCGGAACAAGTTCTTGAAGCAATCTCATCCTCTCACTTATCTTTTCTCTTCTCACCTGCAAGTAGAAAGCTTTAATCCCTCAAGAAATTAATAAAAAGTAAAAATTCCTTGAATCATCAGACATTGCAAGGAGAACATACCCTTTCTGCAAGGCTATGACTATTTGTAGCCTGGCCCCTTCTGGCTCGCACATGAATGTAACTATCTTTTGCAGCATCTCCACTTTGAGAAGTGTCTTTGGTCTGTTTGCCTGCCTGCTTACCACGCAAATTTGCAGCTGTGCTTTCTTCAAGTTTGGACTTTTTCTCATCTTGTTCTTTCAGATAATCAGAGCTTTCCCCAGACACATCCTTGTTAAGTTCTCCTTCAGCATTCTATATACACATAAACAAAATAAAAGTCAATTGACATCAATGGATCACTGCCCTAAAGAGAAACAGAATCATCACTATCCCAAGTCTAGTTTGATACTGGTACAAGATAGCTCAATTTACCTTATTTGGACTGGACTCAGGAACCCGCTTCCTTCTCTTACCATTAGGTGAAGATCCTAAAGCCCTCTCTTCTGAAATTTGGCGATCATCATGAGATTGAGCACCCATTGTTGAAGTCCTATCAATGCCCCCATCCCTGTTTGGGTTATAGTTTGCAACACACCCAGGGTTAGATATCCCAGCACACTCAGGCATGCCAAAAGAACCCACCATTTCTGAGAAGCTCCCACTTCCAAAACAAGGAAGCTTTGGAACCATCTCAACATAACTCGAATCCGATGGATATTGAACAAGGTGGGATGTGCTACTCATTCCCTGAGTTTCCATGGAAATGGGGTAAGGTGGACTGGTAAATTCACTCTGAGAAGCAACTGAGGAACCTCCAAAGTTATCACTTTGACTCAATGGAACAAGTGGATCCCAACCAGAACCAAAGAAAGGGTCAGTTGCATTTGAAGGCTTACAAATACAACCTGAACTAATTGCTATTCTTGAAACCTTTTCAGGCAGCGGATTGGTGCTCATCCCTGAAGAGGGACAATTCAGACTACCCTCATTCCGGAACCCCATATCCTCATTGTCATGACTACCCATTTTGGAACTCAAACGATTAAATCTATCTCTGAAACTCTGGACTCAAATGAACCCCCCAATCAAGATTAACGAGTTGGCAGTAGAGCCAGGCTTTAACTTAAATGGAAGTTAAGGAAAATAAATGAAGGTAAAGGCAAAGCCTGTGGCTTTGACCAAAATTGACTGGTGATATCTTGCAAACTCAACAAGGAACAAGCAACCCTTGCAGCTTTACAGACCTGAGAGGGTTAAAGCAACAGATGCCTCTGGTTGCAGCATCCCATGGACACAAAGTGCACGGATAAATACTGTGCACAAGGCATAAAATCTGATATGGCACCAGCTACACTGAACTCTCTTCCTCTCAAAAACCCTAGGATCAAGCTTTACTCAAATGCACTGAAGAAAAGAAAGAAAAAGAAAAATGCTACCCACAGACAAGAAAAGTGAACCTTTCAGAGCATAAAGTAGACATGGACAAACAATGACATTAGCTAAGCAACAGCTCACCAGAGACTAAGAAGAAGAAAAAAGAAAGCAGATTCCCTTTTTCTCTTTAAACAAGAGGGACTGAGGAAGAGAGAGCTAAATTTCCATATCCTCAACTCAATCAAACATCTCAATCTGATTGATGGAAAGGGCCAAAGGGAGGGGGATTGAATCTCTTCAACTGACCACAATTGGGGAGAAGGAGAATCACTCCCAGCTTCATGCAATGAATCTCATAATGAATATGGGGATGGGGTTTCCAACTAATAAGTGTAAGTCTGAAACCAAAAACCCAGTAAACACCCAAAAACAAGAAAAAGGAAAGTTAGAGAGACCCTTTTGAAATATGCTCAGATGAGTGTCCAGGAAAGACAAAGGCATCAAATTCTACTAGAATTGTGCAACAAATGAAAATGGGTCAGGGTCTTCTTAGGCATTTTGATTGTAACTTGAAAAGAATCAAATGCTTGGGTAAAAATGTCAGAGGAAAAGCCCAATTTCACCAATAAGGGTTTGCATAAACAATCACCAATAAGGTATTTTTGCATAAACAACACAGGAAGCATCAAAATTTCCTAGTTTTGTAGATCACAGACAATGTAGGGAGCTAGAAAGAGACACAGGGAAGAGAAAAAGAAAGAGGGAGACTTCGCTTACCTGCCCAGGTTAACAGATGACACTGGTAATGATTTTAAAAGACAGAGAAAAGAGAAGACTAACTACTGCCAACTGCTCTTGTTGGCAGTCTTTATACACAACCTAATAATGAATAATCTCTCCTTCTTTTGCCCTTCCCTCTACACCTTTACTTTCAACTTTCTTCCTTTACCAAATTTATAATATTAATCCCCTCTCCTCTCTATCCCAGTATATTTTTAATTTCCTTCTGTAATTAAAAAACTGGAGATTTCACGACCAAGCTTTTGCTTGCTTCCTTCTTTGACAGACCTCTCTTTTTTCCTTTTAATTTTATTTTTTTACTGGCACACTTGACAGACCTCTCTTTGCAAACTGTTACACTCATTTTTCTCAGTGCCAACTAACCCCCCTCTCCCCCCTTTCATATCTTTTGAGAGAAACCCATCATGATCCTAACCTCCATCATCCTCCATCCACATCATTACCCCATCCTTGTCACCAACCCATCTCTACCCTCCATCTTCTCAACATGACACGTGTCTCCATCTCAATGAGGGTGCAAGGGGTGTGGTGTGGCTGCGGTGGAGGGGATAGGATGCTTGGTTTGATTTAAGGAAATAGAATAGTACAGGGTAGTACTTGGAGTATTTTTCTTTTTAGTTTGGAGAGGAAACACAAGGAATAATGGAATCTAATCATCAATTTACCTCCTTGTCCTGGTACGGGTTTTCCAGCTCGAAGCCAACCAACCCTAAACCCAGTCAAACCAAGGAATAATGGAATCTAATCATCAATTTACTTTCTTCTCCTTCTATATGAGAACCCAAGAACACCAGCTTCTGCATTTTTATATTAGAACACAGTTTAAGTACAATTCATCAAGTATAACACATTAAACAAACTTAGGGCAGCAGCATTAATGAGTGCTAATAATCTGCTCATTTTTCTTAGAAACATATATCAGAAGCAAAGCATGCGCAGAAGAGAGGTAATGATCATCCTGATTTAGATATCGATGCAACTCATCGATACCCATGACGAAGGACCATGACAATCATTTTAGTTAATTCTCTGGCAAAAAACATAGGTCGTTTCTCTTTGGCTATCTCTTTTTTCAAGCTGTATATTAGAGAGAAAAAAATCGAGAAGCAGATATGTACGTATATGACAAGAATCTCATAATAATGACTAGTTAGAAACTAAGCTGAGCATATATTCCAGGTCCGTACAGAGGTTGTAGACTTATAGGTGATCAGATTTTATTCTTGCCCAAAGGAATATAGTGACCTGAGACCCCCTATGGCCCTATCTATTCCATCAAAATCACAGGCTCACAGCAGTCCATACAAACGTGATTCATATTATTTATGTATCCATGAGTAGAGCATTGTATGTCCAGACCTGTTCGTCAATCTCATTTCCAATGTTTCATAATTCGACCCATCACAAGTAACAGAGAACTATTCTCCTTTCTCTTTTCAGCGGAATCAATTTACTGTTGCTGACAGCAACAAAATGGAAATGAGTGATTGTCACCGTTACTAATGTTATAGCTTTTGATCTTAATAACACTGTCTTATATAATGGTGTCGTCGGGGGAGGTATTTCTCAAACGACCATATGGTGGTGACCACCTCCTCACAGCAACTTCATCAAGATTTCGTTTTCAAAAATAGTGAAAGAAATGTGATTCTCACTGTAGCATTGTCGGACCTACAATTTCATCTCTACAGATACGTAACGAAAAATATAATTGTTATATCCTGAATGAGGCAACGTCAGACGCCAGGACCCTAAGTTAATGAACAATTAGCATGTCCAAAGGAGGAGTTGATGGCTCATTAACCTAGATCCAAAGCTATTTGAAATTTGTTTAAATCTTTAACTTTTTACTTAAGGAGCGGCGTTGTGAAAACATTTCACTTTTACAAAGTCCAAATCAGAGTAGCTAACTACAACACAGAAAGAGGCACTACCGGGTCGGATTATTAAAACACGCGACAACACTTAGGCATAACAACTAAGAATACTCAACTAGCCAATAAACACATACAAGGCGACTTAACAATCAAGCACGCTAATTCTAAGTTCAAGGTTCACAACACTACCAGAATAAGTATCATAGCCGACGAAAAAAAAATTACCAGGCCGACGAAATTTTTTTTCGTCGGCTAAAGTCCATTTTAGCCGACGAAAAATAATTTCGTCGGCTAAGTGAAATTTTCGTCGGCTAAAGTGGACTTTTAGCCGATGAAAAAAACTTTCGTCGCCTAAGTGAAATTTTCGTCGGCTAAAAGTCTACTTTAGCCGACGAAACAACATTTCGTCGGCTAAAGTAGCTTTTTTCGTCGGCTATAGTCTGTGAACTATAGCCGACGAAATTTTAAAACTTTGGCCGACGATATATATAATTTCGTCGGCTAAAATTCTTTATATTTCCAGATCCAGACAGTAGCTGATTTGAAAGAAAAAACGGGAGAAAAAATTTTGGGGTTGGCGAAATTGTTGGGTGTTGTCGAAATCTGTCGGAAATTAGTTTGTGGCGCTATATATAGGTACGTATATGTATATATCTTGTTTTTGAGTTGATTTAAGAGTTTTATTTTCGTTATGCACATTGAGTTTGAGTTTTAATTAGAGTTGATTATATTGTGTTTTGAGTGTGATTGAGTTGATCGATTTGGGTTTGATAATATATATGAAGTTGTTGATATATATATATATATATATATATATATATATTAATTTGATTATATTAATTAGTAATTATTATATATATTAATTGTACGTTAACTCAGATATAATATAAATTGAATGATTCGTAAATTTAATTAATTAGCGTTTATACATATATATTATGTTATTTTCTCAGGATATGGATAAGAGTTGGATTTCGCTTCCAAAATGGGACAAAAGATATGCTAAAGGAGTTGTTAGTTTTATTGAATATGTGATCAATAATGCTAAAGGGAATACAATTTTCTATTGTCCGTGCACTAAATGTCAGTGTCGCAGCGATATGTATCAATTTCCAATTGACAAGGTTTGGCAGCACTTTCAAAGTAATGGGTTTTGGGAGAAGTACACATGTTGGATATATCACGGTGAAACATCATCAAGGGGTCCGCATGATCATGGGCAGTTTTCTGAGACGGGCAGTACATCCAACGATCCAACAACGGCCTTCATCAACGATATGTTTCCTTATGAGAGGGGTGTATGCTCTGAAGGACCGTATATGTCTGACCCGGTGCAGCCCTTCCCTAGAGTTGTCAACACTGCTGGTATTGACAGGTACAACAAACTACTTGCTTTCCAACAGACCCCTGTGTACCCCGGTTGTCAGAAAACGGTTCTTGAAAGTGTGATGGACGTTATGAAGATTAAAGTTGAGACAAAATCGACTGTGAAGGCTGTTGATGAGTATCTACAGTACACTGCTTCGATGCTGCCCCACGGTCATCGTCTTCCTACCACTCATCATAAGGTCCGATGTATACTGAAAGATCTTGGGCTTTCCTACATCAAGATCCATGCATGCAGATATGATTGTGTTCTCTTCTGGGGTAAAGATCCAGAAGGGAATGACCTTGGTGACCTTGAAACATGTCCAGTATGTCAGAGTGACAGGTATAAGTTGACTCCTGCAGGCAATAGGAAACCTATGAAGGTACTTCGGTATTTCCCGTTGAGGGATAGGCTGGAACGGTTGTACATGTCATCACACACGGCCAAATCTATGAGATGGCACGCTGATAGGGAATTGCAAGGCGAAGATACCCTTATACACCCTGCTGACGGGGAGGCCTGGAAGCATATAGACAGGGAGTTTCTTCATTTTGCGTCTGAGGTCCGAAATGTGAGGCTCGGGCTCTCATCCGACGGGTTCAATCCTTTTGGCAACATGAGTCTTCAATACAGTGTATGACCGGTGATTTTGGTACCATACAATCTTCCTCCATGGATGTGCATGAAGAAGGAATACAATATGTTGAGTTTGTTGATTCCGGGACCCGGTTATCCAGGGAAGTGTCTCGATGTGTATTTGAGACCCTTGATTGAAGAGCTTAAGTTTTTTTGGGACGTTGGTCATCCCACTTATGATAAGTTTATGCACGAGATGTTCCAGATGCATGCTATGGTTGTTGGTACCATTAGTGATTTTCCTGCTCGTGGGATGTTGTCGGGCAACGTTGTTAGGGGATACAAGGCTTGTCTAGAGTGCCTAAGCGATGAGGGGAGCAGTAGTCATTGCAACAAGATATGTAGATTGGGTCACCGTACTCTCCTTCCGTATGATCACGAATGACGGTTCGATGACAAGGCATTTGATGGGACTGTAGAACTTGGTGTGCCTCCTAGAAGATGGACAGGGGAAGAAATTTTAGCAGTGCTTAATGAGTATGATTTTGGGCAGCTCAGCAATCATCCCAATATAGTGGCGGCAATACCTGACAGACCCGACAGGTATAAATTTTGGACACATAAGAGCATATTCTGGGAACTCCCATACTGGAGTAAGTTGTTGATCAGGCACTACCTAGATGTGATGCACATAGAAAAGAATGTGTGTGACAGTGTGGTGGGAACCGTGCTGAACTTGGAGGGAAAGACGAAAGACGGTCCGAAGGCACGCATTGATCTTAAAAAAATGGAGATACGAAGACATTTGTGGTTGAAAGAAGGGAAGAAAAAAATGCCTCAAGCTCCGTACACCGTGAAGCCTGAACAGAAGAACGTAATTTTCAGGTGGTTGAGTTCTGTGAAGTATCCTTCAGGCTACGCAGGAAATATAGCCCGGTGTGTAAACATTCGGGACAATAAAATGTACGGGTTAAAGAGTCATGACTGTCATATTCTGCTACAACGTCTCTTCCCTATTTTCATTCGACCCTTCCTTCCCCGTCAGGTGGTGGAGCCGTTAGTAGCGTTGTCAAGATTCTTCCAGAAGTTATGCACAAGGGAAGTGACAAAATCTGATCTCCGGGAAATGCAACAGGACATTATTTATATCATGTGTAAATTTGAGAGAATATTTCCTCCAAATTTTTTTGACATCATGCCGCACCTGATGATCCATCTTCCCTAGCAATTGTTGCTTACCGGTCCAGTACACTATACTTGGATGTATCCTATGGAAAGGTATGTTTTTTACACCTAATGTTTTTATTGTACATGTTCATTGTATAATCGTAACATATGACAACAAATTTATTTATTTACAGACAACTTGGAGACTACAAAGCTTATGTGGCTAACAAATCCGCGCCTGAAGGATGTATAGCAGAAGCATATATTGCGCATGAGTGCGTCACCTACATGAAGTTGTATCTAGGAGCATTGAAGGAAACTCCACAAACCATGCCGGTTGATGAACCGAAGTTTAACCTTTCCATAGTCTCAAATGATGTTGAAGTTTATGGAATTTTACCAGAGTCCTACAAGTTGCAACCCCATGAGCTCGTCATAGCCCATTGGTGGGTATTGATTAACTGTCAAGAAGTTGAATACTGGAAAGACATCCATCTACACTGTCCAGACATTCAAGGTGATCTCGACTACCACAACAAGGAGTTCGCGAACTATTTTGGCGATTGGGTATGTAATTCTTCAATTTTGTATGTTGCAAGTCTCCTTGATTGCATAATTATTCATATTTATAATACATTGAATCTTTGGTTGCAGATGAACCATATTCAATTTGATGGTCACCCAAATTGGTCTCACGAACTAAGACTTCTAGCTATGAAGCCGATAATGTCAAGAGTTTACCCGATGTGCAAGGTCAATGGCGTGCAATTTATATGTGAAATGAGAGACAACAGACGAAGAACACAGAATTCTGGGGTTATGGCGCATGGTGGCCAGAATGGAGTTGATTATTATGGTGTTCTTGATTCAGTGGTGGAACTCGTTTATGGGCAAGGCATGACCGTGCACCTGTTCAAGTGTAGATGGTTTGATACTAGAAGCTCGCAGAGCATGAAGATTGATCAGTACGGGATTTTATCGGTGAACACTGGCACAAGCTGTTACGAAGATGACCCCTTTGTTTTTGCGACATCGGTGAAACAAGTGTTTTATCTTGATGACCTTGTTAAGGGTGACGCGTGGAAAGTAGTCAATCTTGTGCACCCTCGAAACATTTACCGGGCGGCTACACTTGGAGAGGCCGAAGACGAGGAAGAAAATGTTGCATATCAAGAACACAGTGCAATAGATATTCCTGACTCCTCTACAATTCGCCTTAATAATTTTAAACCGGGTCGTTCGGTTCGAATTCGTGATTTAGACGCTCGCCTTATTGATGTGGATCCAAATCAAGAAACAGACGACGACTCTTGTGATGTAGAAATGCATAGATTACCGGAAATTAATTCTGACACCGAAGAAGACTCATCGGATGATTCTGATTACGAGCCTTCTTAGTTATTTGAATTTGTACTACAATTTGATGTGTTTCATATGGTACAAGCTCTACAATTCATAATGTATCTTAATGTTGGTTATATATGCAGGAAATTGTTATGGGTACGGTTAAACCAACTGTTTTTTTTATCTATTTGACAGTTTTAGCCGACGAAATATAACATGTTTCGTCGGCTAAGATACTTTTAGCCGACGAATACCCTAATATTTCGTCGGCTAAACCCTAAACCCTAACCCCTAAACCCTAAAGTATAGCCGACGAATACCCTAATATTTCGTCGGCTAAAGTTAAATGAATAAAATAATAATTTTATACCGCTAGCTGCGTCTCCTCGATATGAAACTATTTGTAGTTGACGGTCCGGACAGAATACGTATTTTAGGTGGCCAAATCACCGTTTGTTTGTGTTTAGGGGTTTGACCAACGGGATTGACCGTGCGGATCGAGCCCGACCGTGTGTCCGATGATGCTGAAATTTTACCCTCACACATGTTTCAACATAATGATGATATCTGACGGTCGGTTTTCCGTTTCACAAGATGGATTGTCACAATCAAAGTATGCCTACTAATGTTGTATAACTAATTGACTAAGTGTTAAGTAAATGTTCCGTTTTAAAAACAAACTATACGTAGATGCTTCAAACAAAAAAAAGTCGTGAGATAAGATATGACCGGAACGATGAAATATGTCTACGGTTGAAATTTCACGTAATTCCGATAAGTTTCGGTGCCAATACTTGCGGTCATTGCATTTTTTCTATTCGTTCGCCATAGAGGACGCCCTATCTCCGACGGTTATTTTTCTTATAAATTTTATACCGCTAGCTGCGTCTCCTCGATATGAAACTATTTGTAGTTGACGGTCCGGACAGAATACGTATTTTAGGTGGCCAAATCACCGTTTGTTTGTGTTTAGAGGTTTGACCAACGGGATTGACCGTGCGGATCGAGCCCGACCGTGTGTCCGATGATGCTGAAATTTTACCCTCGCACATGTTTCAACATAATGATGATATCTGACGGTCGGTTTTCCGTTTCACAAGATGGATTGTCACAATCAAAGTATGCCTACTAATGTTGTATAACTAATTGACTAAGTGTTAAGTAAATGTTCCGTTTTAAAAACAAACTATACGTAGATGCTTCAAACAAAAAAAAGTCGTGAGATAAGATATGACCGGAACGATGAAATATGTCTACGGTTGAAATTTCACGTAATTCCGATAAGTTTCGGTGCCAATACTTGCGGTCATTGCATTTTTTCTATTCGTTCGCCATAGAGGACGCCCTATCTCCGACGGTTATTTTTCTTATAAATTTTATACCACTAGCTGTGTCTCCTCGATATGAAACTATTTGTAGTTGACGGTCCGGACAGAATACGTATTTTAGGTGGCCAAATCACCGTTTGTTTGTGTTTAGAGGTTTGACCAACGGGATTGACCGTGCGGATCGAGCCCGACCGTGTGTCCGATGATGCTGAAATTTTACCCTCGCACATGTTTCAACATAATGATGATATCTGACGGTCGGTCTTCCGTTTCACAAGATAAAACAAATAAATTGTGCATGAACTTACGGAATATGAATAAAATATACTTTAGCCGACGAAATTACTAACATTCACAGTAATTTCGTCGGCTATAGTCCAACTATAGCCGACGAATTTTTTACTTCGTCGGCTAAAGTGGGACTATAAATTCGAAAGCAGCCGAACAGAAGCCCACTTCTCCACTTTCTCCACTCCGCCGGCGAATTTCTCCCTCTCCTCTCGATTTTCTTTCGCCATTTTCGACGGTTTCCAGCCTCCACTCCGCCTCCCTCATCTCCCAAACCAATTAGGTATGCAATTTCATGTTTATATTGGATTATAGAACAAATTTGGGTTGTTTTTTCAATATATTGAATTGTGTTGAATTATATTGTGATAATGTTGAATTGTATTATGTTGTGATAATGTTGAATTATATTGGGTGTATTTACTGAATTTGGGTGTATATTTGGTTGTAGTTGGGTGAATTTGGGTGTATTTGGGTGTATTTGAGTGTATTTGGGTGTATTTAGATGTATTTGGGTGTATTTGGATGTATTTTGGGTGTATTTAGTATATTTGGGTTTATTTAGTATATTTGGGTGTATTTGGGTGTATTTAGTATATTTGGATGTATTTTGGGTGTATTTGGGTGTATTTAGTGGATTTGGATGTATTTGGGTGTATTTAGTATATTTGGGTGTATTTGGGTGTATTTAGTATATTTGGGTGTATTTAGTATATTTGGATGTATTTTGGGTGTATTTGGGTGTATTTAGTAGATTTGGTATATTGTTCATTTTTTATTTGGTATATTGTTCATTTTTTATTTGGTATATTTTTTATTTTATTTGGTATATTGTTCATTTTTTATTTGGTATATTGTTCATTTTTAATTTAACAAAATATTAATTATTTTATTTAGGATGAAAGGATTATTCAGCAGATCAAAGAGTTCGAAGGGCCGGGGTGAATCGTCAGAGGGAACGTCTAGCAACCCTCGAGGTTCGTTTCAGGGCCCAATGACGGCCCGACGGGCGTCTCTTCTGGAGCCGACACATTCCTCCAGGCAGCCAGATGGCCCTCCCGCCTCCAGGCCTCCTAGCGCCCCTCGCTCTTCCGGCCAGCCGGACGCCTCTCGCTCCTCCAGGCAGCCTACCGCCCCTCGCTCCTCCAGGCAGCCTACCGCCCCTCGCTCCTCTGGCCAGCAGGACGCCCCTCGCTCCTCCAGGCAGCCTAGCGCCCCGCGCTCCTCCAGGCAGCCCAGCGGCCCTCACTCCTCGAGGCAGTTGTGGCCTCCGACTCAGGCGGAGGTGTCTGCACCACGTATGCCTGAGATACGTAGGGCACCGGCACCGGGCCCTAGTGCATCGGAGGGTGGGTCTTCCGGGGTACAGATGCCGCCGCCTCTTCTCTTCCTTCCGCGCTTCATACCGGCAATACCTGCAGTCGATGACTCAGGGGCGCCGATTTATCCACTACCCCCCCAGGTGACCCCATCAGCGGTGTACCTGTTCGTGTCGTTTGCTACAGAGTTAATTTCTGCGAGGGTATCATCGTCGGCGACAGAGTCGGAGTCCGTCGCATCCGCCCCAACGCCCTCAGGTAATGATTATATAAGTAATTTGTTATGTTATAATGTTATAATAAAATTAATTTACTAATCATCAATTTATGATAGGTACCGTCGGAGCCAAGCCGACAAGGAAGAAGAGAGGTCCGGTCACGGGGAAAGCTCTCGAGAAGACAGTGAGTACATCGGGAAGGATCGTCATTGATACTGACGAGGATGGGAACGTAGTATCGGGCGGCAAGACGAGGATATACTCTGGCCGCGTGGGAGCGCTTATTAGGGATAGAGTCCCTATGTTGTGGTCAGACTGGGGCGAGGTCCCACAGGAGGTTAAGGACATGGTCCACAACGCCATGTCGGTAAGTATAACAAAATTCATATTTAACATTATTTATTACATTGTAGATTTATGAACGTCTAAAGTAATAAATGTTTAAATGCAGGTGTGGTTTGACGTTCCCGAGTACCTGAGGAACACCTGGGCGGACGTTGTGCACGGGGGAAGGTACGTTGCAAAGTTAAGGACAAAAAAAAACTATGTTTAATTTATAATATTTATATTTTTTTTGGCGTATTACAGGTACAAGGAGTGGAAGAACGAGTTACGGACCCACTGGACTACACATGGGAACGAACGTTCCGGCACCCCCCTTGAGTTCCAGTTCAGGGAGTACGAGTGGCGTTGGCTTCTGATATCGGAATTCAACAACCCACATAAACAGGTAATTAAAAATAATTATTTATTATATTGAATTATATTTAATACGTTTTAAAATATTTTACTAATTCGATTCCTTTGTAGGCCGTTTCCCGGGTGAACGCTCAAAACCGGCAACGCAACATGAGGAACCATCATGCCGGTTCTAGACCGTTCGCATCGTTGATGGAGGAGGCGGCCAGGGAACATCCAGAGGTCAACCAGTACGTCTATACGTACGAGAGGGCATATCCCGACTCCCAGGAGGATATTGTAAGTCGTTTTACGTTTTAAAATTTAGTAAATTATATGTATATATATATATTTTTTAAAATGTTAATTAATTTTTTTTTCCTATCAAATTAGGCGAGGGTGAGGCAGGCTAGTGACGAGGTGATGGCTGCTATAGTCAGGGAGACATGGCCTGACACGCAAGAGGAGGACATGTCCGAAGCCATGTCCCGGATCGACAGTTCGGATCTCAGCGTTGGGGCCAGGATCATGGGCACAGCCTTCCCACCGCGAGGAAATAACTTCTACTGTCGGGGCCTGGGAAAGAAGGGCGAGGGGGTACTCAAAACCACTCCTGGGTTTCAGAAAAAAGGAGCCTCGACCAGCAGCAGAACGACTCAGCTTGAGGCGGAAGTTCAGATGTTACGGGAACAACAAGCCGCCCAAGCAGCATATAATGCCGAGAGAGAGGCCGCCCAAGCAGCATATACTGCCGCGAGAGAGGCCGCCCAAGCAGCATATACTGCCGCTCTACAGGAGTACACTATAGCATCCCATGCCGCCCAGCAGACACAGCAGCAGCAGGTGTACCAGTACATGCAAGATTTTATAGCTGCACAGCAGCAGGGACTTCCGCTTCCGCCCATGCCCCCGCCTATTGTCTTACCTCAGCCGCCGCAACCTCCCCAACCTCCCCAACAACCTCATCCTGGAGCAGATATTGATTTAGACGATATCGATTTTATTTAGTTTTTTAAGTTTATGAACAATTATTTATTTAGTTTTTTAGGTTTATGAACAAATATTAATTTACTTTTTAGGTTTTTTGAACAATTTATGAATTGAAAATTTAATGCAAAATGTTTATGTTACTTTAGATGGTGTGTTGTTGTTGGTTATAAAATTGTTTCTGTAATTTGTAGCTTGCTTGGATGGTAATGTATAAATTTTGTTTGGGTTTCTAGTATAAAAAGTACTATAGCCGACGAAATTTACCATATTTCGTCGGCTATGCTATTTTTTTTTTTTCAACAACCTTTAGCCGACGAAAGTGTGCTAATTTCGTCGGCTAAAAGTATTATAGCCGACGAAAGTGTGCTAATTTCGTCGGCTATTCTCTATTTAATTTTTATTTTTTAAAAACTTTAGCCGACGAAATATTAATATTATTTCGTCGGCTATGTGTTGGATTATAGCCGACGAAATATTAATATTATTTCGTCGGCTAAGTGTTGGATTATAGCCGACGAAATATTTATATTATTTCGTCGGCTAAGGTGTGGATCATAGCCGACGATTTTTTTTTATATTATTTCGTCGGCTAAGGTTTGAAGTATAGCCGACGAATTTTTTATATTTTTTCGTCGGCTAAGGTGTGGAGTATAGCCGACGAAATAAAGGCCGTCGTCGGCTATAAGCATAGCCGACGAAATATAGCCGACGACTTCTTAGCCGACGACGTGTCGTCGGCTATAACCTTAGCCGACGAAAATGGTGAACAGGCCGACGAAAAAATTTCGTCGGCTAAAGTGCTTATCCTGGTAGTGCAAGCAAGTTTGTAAAGGAATTCAAAGGCAAGTCACAAGCATACAAGACTCGATTACGAAACCCCCGCCCATGCTCCCTCCTAGCTTGTCTCGTTCAGTACTCAGTACCTGCATCCATAAACTAATGTAGGGATGAGCTTTCGTCCTCGCTTCGCCCAATAGGGGCCAGCCCAACCAAGTCAGGGACGAATAGACATGCAGCGACATAATAAATAGTCCAAAGAAATACCTGAGCACTTAAATTAAACTTCAAATATTACAAACATTTTGATTGTAGTTGGAATCAGAATTTAAAAGAAAATGCCTTCAATTAATCATGGAAGAAAACACTATGGATCATAAATTTAATATTGAATAACCATAACCTATATTAACTATTTGAATAAGAGTCAGGGATTGATCTCTCTGTTTGAATAAAGAGATGCTGGGTTTGTGGTGGATTAATGCGTAAAGAAGCGTTTATGGGGAAGAAATCTCACTTAACCATCTATTAATCCCCTTAAGCTATCTGTTAATCCCCTTAACCATCTATCACTTGCCTTGGGGAAGAAATCTTACTGACGGCATCAGCCCCCAGTTGCCCTATGCTGGGTCCGCCAGTGCACGTAGCAACGGGTCAGGAATTCATAGATTCGTTCAAGGATGGTTTGCTACTATTTCAACAACTGAAGCCGCGACTCTTCGAGAGTCTTGTGAAAGCTAGCGACTGAGGCTACATCAATGTCAAAATATAAGCCAACTTGAAGCTCTTGATTGATGCCATCAATAAAAAAAATTATGCTCTTCATGGAGATTGAGGAAGATAGTGCAAGATATTCGGGCAATTGCTAACTCATTTTCCTCAGTTTGCTTAACCATGTATACAAAAAAAAGCAAACTTAGCGGATATCCTTTTGCAAATGAAGGTCACTGTGAGACCCCGCACGTTTTTATCGTAGTTAATGATGAGTTACTGAGATTTAAGTCGCATTTGGTAACTTCGCGAGTGAACTACCACGTTCATTTTTAAGTTTTTCTAAATTCTTCGAATCCCCCATTTAAGGACTCGATGTCATAGTACGTGTCGACACAAGTCTCCCGATATTTTCGGAATATTGTTCGGAGCTTCCGTCAATTTTCTGTGAATTTTCTAAGTTTCTGGTAATTTTTAATTACCATTCTGGTAAAACAGTTTTACGATTTAACTATTTACCTTTTTACATTCTTTAAATCTGGATCGTTAGAACTTTTCCAGATCAGATCTCAACCGTCCATTTTAATATAAAAAGAGGTTAGACTTTTGACCAAGGTCAAAAGCCCAATCTCGGGTCAACTCGAGCTCCCCGAGCTCCGTTGTCTTCCGCCCTGCGCCGGCGGACCACCTCCAAAAGCTTCCTCTCTTTCTCCTCTATCTAACCAAGTCCTCCAATCCTTCAAGCGTCTACTCGGTGGAGATCGGAGGAGGAGAAAACTCGCCGGAGTTCTCTGATTTCCGGCAAACCAGGCGACGACACGGCTTCTAGAGGGTAAGGTTCTTCTACTCTTCTCTCATTGTTCCTTTTCTTGTCCTTGCTATGTAGAATCGAGGCCCTAATAAAAAAACTTCCAATTTTCTTGTTTTTCTAACTTTCTGGGTTTTCTCTGCAACTCCTCCGGCGAGTCTGTTCTCGGAGTTTTGGCGTGTCCCTCGAGCCCGGCGACCTTGACAACGTGTATGAGAGAGGAAATGGAAGAGGACTTAGAGCTAGGGGCAGCATCTCGGACTTGGAGCAGTAGAGGAGGCCCGAGACTTGGTCTCGGTGGAGAGGAAAAACAAAGATGATGATGATGAGGAGGAGATGGTGATGATGAAGCTCTAATGTTTAAAGGCTGCATGGTGGAGCTCGATGGTGAGGTTGTAGAGCAGCGCTGGAAGCTTTGGAGAAGATAGAGGTGAGGATCCTATGTTTGGGCTATTGTTATTTGGTTTTAAGTTTGATATTGATGTTGTTTTGGTGTTGTTTCGTTGCATGTTGTCGATAACTTGGAGACGAAAAAACGAGGAAGTTATGGCGAAATTCCTGCAAGTTGCCGGAATCTGGCAAAGGTTCCGACGAGACAGTGAAACCGGCATAAATGCCGAGAGGTAGTCTTCGACTCCTTAAGAAGTGTAGTGTGTTTCCGTTTAACCGAGTTTAGGAGTCGTAGTCAGAAAACTACGTTTTAAGAAAACTTACTAAAGGTGAGAGTATAATTATGGTGTTGATGTTGTTATTGTTGTGTCTGGTTGCTAATTTAATGTTGTTTGATCTAACATGTCGAGAACTTGAAGTTTGGAGAAAGCGGGGAGACTATGGCCGTTTTTCTGAAAAGTCATCGAAATTCGATGTCATACCGTTGACTTTACTTATACCTCGCAATTGGGGATTTTCCGGCAAGTCGATGAATAGTAATAGGAGGTGTTATTTTTTCTCATCGTTGCACGAAAAAACTGCACTGCACCTCCTATTGCTCAAATAGTAATAGCACTTGTTCAAATAGTGTTTGCTCCTCCTCAAAATAGGAAGAGCAAGCCAAAAAACGGGTGTATATGCTCTGATACGGGAGTTACGGCTGGAATCTCTGGAAAGAGGTCCCTCAAGAAGTTAAACTTGAGTTGGTTGAGGAACGTGTCAGACCGTAGCATGGTGTTGCTGAGAATTGCACCAACTTAATGTTTCTTGATTTAAGTCATTGTAATGTAACTGGTGCCGGAATTCGCGCATTTATCAATCACAGGTGCCTAGACTTTCTTGTTTTGCGCATGTGGTTTGATATTTGTTGGCTCGATTTGTAGCACTTGGTGCTTGGATACCAATCACTCAAGTCTATTGTCATGATTAACAAGATCAATGAAACCATTCCGGAAAGCTTAGCAGAATTGTGACGTACAATTCATGACTGGTGAAGATAGCTTCAACTTAACCTGGTTTGTTATGTTTGTCCATTTTGATCGATGAGAAATAAGTTGTTATGTTTTTCCATTGGTTTATACATGTATGTGTCGCTTGAGAAAACTGAATTTATTATGCTGCAATGTGATCTCTCAAGAAATTGAACTTGAATGGTGCACAGTTTTGTTGGCCTACCTCTTTAAAAACTGGAGGTTCAATGGACTTCTATGGTCAGACCCAAATAAGAAAAACAGGTTAGACCTAGATGTATCTTTATTCATGGTCGGACGTACATGTCAAATAGCGACAAGCGTGACTCGTGGATTATCCTTGGATTGATACTGTCATAACTTAACCACCTTTAAGGTGTTGAGTTTTATCTACAAAATATTAGAGATGAGAGATTCAACATCAGAAAAGTGACAAATAAAATATAACATATATGTGGATGAATAATTCCTAATTGTACCAAGACTTTTTGTAGATAAAACTCAACACCTTAAAGGTGGTTAAGTTGGGACAGTATCGCTACAAGGGTGAACCACGGGCCACGCTTGTCGCTCGCACTTTGACATGGTATCAGAACGGGTCTCTCTTCAGTTGCTTCATCATGAGTCCGGGTGCGTTCTTTCAGAGGTCATGACTCTGGTTTGGTTCTTTCGGAGTTTGGAGTTTGGTTTTGAGTTCTTTCAGAGTTTGGAGTTCTTTCGGTTAACCATGAGACCCGAGTTCAGTTTCTTAATCAGTTTCACGTGCAGACCTAAAAAGTTAGGTTGCACGTGAGTGGTAGTATTGGAGAGGAGAGATCCCACATTGAATATATGTGTATGAATCATTCCTAATTATACCGAAGTCTTTTGTAAATAAAACTCAACACCTTAAAAGTGGTTAAGTTGAGACAATATCGGTACAAGGATAATCCACGGGCCACGGGTTTTATCTACAAAAGGACTCGGTACAATTATGAATGATTCACCTACATATATATTACATTTTATTTATCATTTTTTGATGTGGTATCTCTTGTCTCCAACAATACATAAATCTAGGCTTGTGATATGAATACCCAAGAGCTTTACGGATTAAATTTGGAGAAGAAAAGTAAAAAGATGTAAGAAGGAAAAACAGAACAAACTGGTAACAAAAAGTTAAATGAATCTGCAGCAGAAGCAGATAATGGATATGAATGAGAGCAAAAGGCTTGTTTGGTGAGGAAGAAAAAAGTCCATGACTCCAGGTTTTCAGTAACTCCAGAAGCGAAAAATCCAAGAGACAAAACAAATTCAATCAAACTTACCATAGTGATTGTGTTGATATTTTTTGACAGTGACAATTGCAACCATTAAATTTCTTTGGTCCTGTGAGCGCAGCATTGCATGTACCTATCTGCTTCTTATATGAATGGTCTGACTATAACACACAGGATCCCTGCAAACTTGCCAATTGATTTGGATGTCTCAATTCTAGCTTCAAAGATAAAATGAAAAAAAAAACAATAAAGAAAATGAAAAAATGTTACTGTCCTTGGAATGCTGGTGCAACTTGATATATTTCTATTAGAAGCTCCAACATAATCATAAATAAATAGAAAACCCAGATGGCTAAAGGAGGGAAAATTACAGCAATATGTTGATGTAGTGCATGTATGGTTATTAGTGACATTTAAGAAATTTGATAGGTGTATTTCAAAAGCCTGAGAGGCTCTAGCAGTTGGGGCCAAGATGAAGATAATTCATCTGCTGTCTTAAATTTGATAGATAGAAAATAAAGACAACTGAGTTTGAAATCCTCAATCCCTGAGCTACTGCATTACAGCCAAGTATGAATCTTTGATCCAAAAGCATAGGACTAAGGCAGGGTCACATGAGGTGCAAATTGACAGAGACAAACAAATTATAGAGGGAAGAGTGGAGTGGTCCTAATTACAAATGAGGGTGGGTTTAATTTTTCGTTTTCTCTTTTGTAGGTCTCCTTGGGAGAAACAGGAGTCCTGTATAGGGAGCAATGAGAGTGAGTTTTGGCTATTTTTATCCCATGTCAATTATTTGGGCAAAGCTAGTTTTAACATTAAGGAGGTCCTTTTTTTTGGTTAGAGAGGGACCTAAAAGGCCCAAACAAAAAGAAAAAGGAGACTACACATTGGAGCAAAAACCAGTCCTCTAGCTCTAGAGGCATTGGCAAGATCATCCAGGAAAGCCTGAGCAGCATGGACAGGAGCATTATTGAAAGTGATCAACCCTAGATCATGAGAAGTACTGCTTTTGACAAGGGCATCGGCCACCATGTTGCACTCTCGAAAAATATGAGACACCTTGACATTTTTCAACCTGGACATGAGAGAATAACAACCACTAAGTAAAGATCCAAGGGGGTGCAAACCAACATCAGCTTTCATGAGCTGCTCCAAGATTGCAGAGTCAGACTCAATTTCAACACTTTCCATCTGATGAGCAACCGCAAGGTTCACACCAAAAAACAGACCCCAAGCTTCAGCATCCACTATCTCTCCAACACCTAAGTTGATTTGAAATCTAAAAATCCAATTGCCCATATGATCTCTTAGGACTTCTCCAGCACCAATTTTTCCATTGCTAGAGACACGAGAACCATCTATGTTCAGCTTACACCAGTTAATAGGGGGCCTACTCCAGGATAACATGGTATAACTAAACATAGAGTTCACTTCACTTTAGCCTTGGACTGAGCACTAAACCATTCTTCAGCATAGTCCCAAATGATTTTCTCAGGATGAAAAGGCATGACAAAACCAGGTTCAAACACCGCCTTATTCCTTTAAGGAGGCCCTTTTTTCCTCAGTGTATCCAATGTGTTTTATTGGACATAATCACAGCACCTGAGATGGGTCACTTTATCATTGAAGCTGTAAATCCTGCATATTATGCAGTTTGATACCATTCATAGCAACTCTCTCCAGCTGAAGGATTTTGGGACCATTTTCTTGGTTATATGTGCTTTGGACTTTGGATGATGAATAACAAATCTATCCAAAAGCTACAGCTTGGGGATCTCTCCCAGTCTTGTCTTGGATTTCTTCTCTGCATGTTTAACTATCCCAATTTCAATTCTGAAAAAAAAAATCAAAAAAAAAAACAAAAACAAATTCAGGATACTAAGCAAGGCCAGCTTAACTTGTTTAGCAAGTATGTTTTGAAATCAAGCCATTAGCTAGCAACTGTCCTGAGCAGTTAGGTACAGTTATACTAATATCAAAAATGTCACTGCATAATTGAGTATCATAAAATCCAGCACTTCGAAATTGAATGCTCAATGCTGAGGAATAAGTGTCTTTGAGCCTTTCAGGTTGGAATGATAAGTATGAGGAAAGTTACAAAGGGTATGGTGAAAATTTAATAAGCTTGCTATGTAGAAATTTCTTCACTTTGTCCCTTTCAGTGGATTCATCTTAGAACAATCTTGATTCTGCTAGATATTGTGAAATTATTGGAGTAGATAGACATGTTTAATGTTGTACCCGGGACATGTGTACTATGTACATGATTTGTGGCTTGGGCTAGGACAGCTCAAATCAAATCATATATCTATGCCATGCACCTAGATTTATTATGAAATTTTCTCTCTATGTTTCTTTAGTTAAAACACATTTACCTACCCTGATCACTTTCACATGGTATCACCTTCTATATCATATCCTTTATTGATCACTAAGTTTTTCTTGGTAATTATATTGATCTCTATTTGATTAACTGATGGGTTATATTTTCATATATTCCAACCTGTACACAACCAGTATGGCAATCATAATTGTTGACTAATCTCCAAGAGGGTTGAAGAAAATTGATGCTAGTGATATGATACTTGCTTTTCCTTTGTTAAACTTTAGTAATAAGAGGTACCAATTGCTTTGCAATCTTTTTTCCACACAGACAAATTTGTAATCTTTGACCATTGAATTTTATTCATTTCTGTCAACTCCATATATGCTGCTGTGGGTTTTTTCCCTCCAAATATTTGTCTCTCTCTATCATGGATTTCTCACCTTAGGAGTGTTGCAATTATAAGATGAAGGAAGGATATTAGGAGAAGTATGCTCCACTTATAACAAACAGCTTAATGAAATCATCCTTCTCTACATTCTGTATATTAGAAATGGTGCAAATTTTATGTGAAGGCAATACTGTATATTCATTTGTATTGATCTGTACAATGAAATGGATTTAGATGAACAAAAACCATTCACAGATAATGGAAAATGAGGTAATTCCAACATAGCTTTTCCAGCTTTCCCGGCACAAATTCCTCATTGTCCTCCCTTCACATAAACACTGACTAGGTCAATATTGCACTCGAGCTCACACGTGAGAGGCAAGCACTTAGAAGTGAGATAGTGATGATTTCATTTGAACAAGGACATGGAATAGCTATTGAGACAACCATATGTCTTTGGATTAGAATTAAGAAGAAAAAAAAGCTAAAGAAATTTCTAATCACAGCAGACAAAGTGCTTGTTAGTAGTGATGAACAAAAAAATAAGCAGCAGAAATACAATCACTCTTGTGGGAGGGAAGGAATGAATGTTCCTTTGAGGAAAGCTGAAACAAGAAAGGGGGAAGGAATAGGAATTGCAATGATGGTGTGCAATGCAGATTGAGGAGCATGAAAGAGATAGGTGTAGTCAATGCAAAGAGTTGTAGTGCATTGCATGCACCCTTTAGGCTTTTGCATTATTGGGGAAACATTGAGCTGGTTTTGTACTTAGGACATGACCTATAAAAAGTGTGAAAAGCAATTCGATTATGGAAGGGCCACTTCTATGTTAATAGCCAAAAACATCATTTCATGGAAACTTAAATCATTGGGGCGTTCCTTTTAATTCCCTCCATATTGCACATAATATTCTGCTGATATGATCCAAAAGGTTTGGTTTGAGAAAGTTTGTTACACTTTGGTTACAGACAGATTACTGGAACCCACCTTTTTCTTTTGATTAAATCCTACTTTCTTCCACTAAACTCCTGAAATAACATAAAGATTAACATCCCCTTTTCCTAATTTTCCCTCCCTTAAACACTAAAACCCACCAATTTCCATCCTTTTTCCATCTTCATGCAAAAACTTGAAGACATTTCAACCCAAGCTTTCTAGGTGTCACTCCAAGCAGCAAAGAGAGGCAAGTGAGACATGGAGATGGCAGCTGCAGGCCTCAGCTGAGCTGATGGGAACCAAGAGCTAACAGCTGCAGCAGCAGTACTTGGACTTACGAACTTTGATGCCATTGGAGGTTTTGCAAACAGCATTGTGGGGACCGATTTGTCGGGGCTATCTTCTCTGGAGCTGCTCAGACTGGTCACCAATGATGAAGGATTTGAAAAATGAGCACCGCCGGATTTAGCTGACTCATCCATCAATTGCTGGCTAGAGTTCACTGATTCATAGCGAATGAGGTCCTGCAATGCCATTGAGAAAGATGCAGGACTTCTGTAATTCCCTGAAGCCATTGATTTTTGATCAAGTGTCTGAACACAAGTAGCAGCAGTTTCTTGTTGTTGCTGCGCAGCTTGGAACAAAGCTATTTTCCAATCTGAACTATTCCCATGGCTAGTTTCAGGTGGACTGGCTTCCACATTGTTCTGTGCAGGTGAGCTGTACTCGGTGACTTGCTTGTTAGGTTCAACCTCTTTGTTACGCCTGGCGAATTTCCCAGCAAGCAAGGTATTGCTGGCCATGATTTTGTCAACATCATATCTGGTAATGTCGAAGTTGGTCACCGCATTTACCCCACGGAACTTGATTGCAGCTATGTCATAAGCTTCGGCTGCTTCCTCTTGAGTGGCTGAAAGTTCAATTTCATTTTTTGGAGAATTTGTTCAAAACGACATTTATTCAAACCTTGCCATCAAAATTGTATTTTATTTTTAGCTAGGAAGTGTGTTGATCCTCTTTATTATCTACCCTTGAGATGCACTGCCTTAAAAGGTTCATTTTTAACAGTGCCAAAGCAGAATACTTCAGCCTTAAAAACGTGTGTGGGAACAGAAGCACCATACAAAAGAATCCTTTAACTTTGGAAAAGTGATTAATCAGAGCGAGTCCTTATGGAATTAAGAACATGACCTAAAACTAAAGAAAGTATCCAAACAGATAAAGAAGTTTTGGCATGTAAGAACTTACCAAATGTACCAAGATAAAGGTCCTTGTTTCCTGCAACCCTGCCAATTCGAGCTTGCCATCTCCCATGCTGGTGATGTCTGCAGAAAACCAAGAGGATGTTTTCTAAAAGAATATCCACCTTAAACACTGGGGTTCGTGTGTTAATGGAAATGAAAATCACCAAAACCTTGTAACTCCACGGTAAATCGAAGCACCCCTTGAAAATCCACTGCTTTTCCTGAAAAATTACATGTAAAAAAGTTCATGAATACTATTATTTAAGATTAACAAACTCAAGAAACACATACATAATACAAATCATAAGCTCTACCTCCTCAAATGCGCAACATATTCTTGCCGATTCATGTTCTTCATCTCTTCGATTTGTGTTGTGTAATCATCCAACTGCCAAAATCAACAGAATCAAATATCAGCAACTAAAATCTTACACAATAGTAAGTCCCAAAAGTTGAACCAAATTTACTTACTTGGAAGTTTATGTGGGTTGAAGGTCCCCAGTACTTAAGTGCAGCAAGATCATAAGCCCTTGCAGCTTTCTCTTCCATATCATATCCCCCTGTAGTGAATTAAAATTATAAGAATTACGATTGACAAAATGTGCTTATTAAAATTAAGTTCTTCACTATGAGGACAGAAGCCATACCAAGATAAACTGCATTATTTGATTGGAATGGCATCCAGCAGCAGCATAAACACGACAGGTAAGAATTAAATAGCACAAGTCAAATCACCAGAGACCAAGTAGGGACCGAAAATTGCAGTAAAACTAAACAAAACAAGTACTTCCAAACACATACTATGATTGTCAAAAAACATATATACTATGAGTTCTATTTTCATTTTTTTGATTGACCAACCTTGCCTTCCTTTTCTGGTTTGCCCCTCCTTCTTGCAACTGTTGTCCCATAGATGAGCTTCATATCTACCAGTCCATCTATGCCTTGTATGAGTCATAATTAACAAAGGGTCACATGAGCATTCAGAACCAAAACAAAAACAAACAAATTTTTGACTACCAAACATAGTAAAATTTGAAGGAATTTATGGAGAAAGTTCTAACCTTGTGACTCCTCTATACTGTGAAGTTCTCTGCCCAAATGTGTCAATGGATTTTCTATGCACTGGCTGCTTTGTTTGGCTAAGTTTACCAGAACCTCTCTTCTTGGTTTCAATTGCAAGACACTCTGTTTCAGTAGGTGAAATCTGCCTCGGAGCTGTGACACAGCTGGACTGAGATCCAGGGCTCATGGACAAAGTAAGAGACTGTAAATCCCCACACTGCATCCCACCATTCTCCAAGCTGCTGTTATTCATCTGTTGCTGACTCAAAGCATGATGAGGATCAGCAGAGTACTGCCTAGTCACCCAGTTCTGGGTCATTTGGTGACTATCAGAGCCTACAATGTGGGCTTGCTTAGAGTACTCTTCCTCCATTTGAGCTTGGTAAGCTCCATGGAAAGGGATTCCAGAGTAGTAGTGCTGCTCTGCCTCTGTGTTCTCATTGTAGTACAAGCTGTCTAAGCTGAGCGCCATTGCCACCTCTCTTTGTTGGGTTCCATAGTCATGAGCTTCCATGCTTGCTCCTCCCAGAAAGTCCTCAAGCTTTGGAGACGAGTTCGGCACCATTCCTGGTCACAAGGAAAAGAAACATTCAGAAACTGAAGCACAGAAGATGAAAGAAGATGGCTTCAAAGCTTTGAAGCAAAAGTAGTGAGTTACCTTCAGTTTGAGAGCGAGTGAGAGCTTCCATGATGCAAAGAGACCCATCTGACTTGAGTGGCATTACAGTCAGGGGAGAGTGAAAGCCACCATTTTCGTAGCAGAGTGGGGACAGATTGTAGAAGCTGCTAGGAAGCTGAGCTGAAGCAGAGGAGGCCTGAGCTTGCTGATAATTGTAATGGTGATGAGGGTCAGAAGAAGAAGAAGTGACCTCCATTTTCATGTGGGGAGCTGAGAGTGAAAACTCCAGCCAGTTGTAGTTATTATGGCTTCCATTGTTGTTATGATTATGATCATTTATAGACTCCATCTTCTACTTCCTACTTCTTCCTTTCTCTGTTTTCTCTCTCTCTCTGCCTTTTCTAAAACTTGGAAATCTTAAAACATGCAAGGCAGCAACTCAATCATTGACAGCAACTAAGCTAATCATCATCTACATGAAAGAAGGAACAAGAACTTGGGCTTTTTTTTGTTGTCTAGCTTCTAAGGATTCACGTTCACCTACACAACTCTCGTACTCTGAGGACCCAACAAAGCCCCAAAGAGAATGATTATATATATAGTTACCAAGCAAGCAATGCTGGAGAGCACCCCAGCATATATCCCATAGGGATCCGTGTATGTGAGAAAGACCCAAACTTAGGTTTTTTTTCTTAAACCCTACCAAAACCCAAGATTGAAGATTAAGTCTTGCTCATTACCCAGTAACCCAGAAATACTAATATTGGAGAGATTCATTCATTCATTGACAGTAGTCAGAAACTGAGTTAAATCTAGTGGGTGTGAAAGGGCCAATGGCGTTAGAGAGAAGGGGGTCAGATATCCAAAACTGGGTCTGAAATTGCTTTAATTTTTTTTACAGTCACAGCCTACGATAGATTTGACGAGCAGGACATCTGCACATCCAGTCACTTCACCACAACACTGGTGTACAGCTTTTGTGCCACTCAAAGAAGAGTAACTTAAATTCAATTTTCAGAATCTATTGCCTTCCCCCTTCATTTCAAACTTTGAAAACTGCTCCAATTTTGGTTCACAACCTATAATTCTTTTCTTTCCTTTTCTTTGCTACAATGACAAAGTTCTCCCAATATTCATGTCTTCCCATAGATTTGGTGAGATGAGGACAGGCCAGCCACAGCGCGTGCTTTACATCAGGGATAAAAATTATCTAATTTTACTATGTCACATCCTCAACCAGATATAGACGGTACATGAAATACTACATACACAGCAGACGTCGACTTTTTTCATTTTCTTTGTTACAATAAATTACAGGCGATGTCTGTTATGTATACAGTACTTCATGTACCACCCATGTCTGGCTGACGACGTAACGTAGTAAAATTAGATAATTTTTACCACTGATGTAAAGCACGCGCTGTGGACGTGCCTGACGTGTCCTCATCTCACCAAATCCATC
This sequence comes from Comarum palustre, assembly GCA_951800085.1. Lineage (NCBI taxonomy): Eukaryota > Viridiplantae > Streptophyta > Magnoliopsida > Rosales > Rosaceae > Comarum > Comarum palustre. The sequence goes on from OX637583.1 coordinate 20,879,037, forward strand.
AGAAGACATGAATATTGGGAGAAAGCACAGAGTTTTCAGATCGGCTCTTAAACTCGATAGTTTTCAGATAGTTTAATCCAGCCATGAGATTAAAACTTCATATGTTTTAACTGTTGAAAACAAATCCCAACAGTGCTAGAAAATTGGGAAGACAACCCCAAATATGAAATTGTCATCAGAATTTACCAAATTCGGGTCGGGATTGAGTTTCTCTTTGCAGTCGGACTCCTGTCAAGAATTCGTAATTGATGCTTGCTGGAGGGAAGAGTGACCGAATCACGCATGTCGTGCGTTAACGGGGATGACGAAGAAAGACAGAAGTAATTTACGCGAACCAGTCGTTGATCGACACGTCCTCTAGACAAGCAAAGTACTCGATGTACTGAGTACATTCCACAACTCCAGAACACACCTAAATTACAACAATCTTTCAAATGGTGAGAAATTAAATATATTTTCTTTTATCTTTTACACCCAACCAAAAAACACTCCTCTAATTAAATTATTAAGATTTTGTTTTCAATTACTTCTCTAAAGCGCTTCAACAAGAAGTGATTTTGTTAGAAAGCGCTTCAACAAGAAGTGATTTTGTTAGAAAGCGCTTCAACACCGGGAGCAATTTTGGTATGAACAAGCACGTTTCTTTATATAATTTAACAAGACTGCTCAGGCGCAGGAGCTATTTGCGGGACGAAACAGGACGATCGAACGACAGCCGTCCGATTTTTAATGAATTGATTCAACGGATAGGATTAAACAGACTTAAACGGACAAGATCAATTCATTAAAGATCAGACGGCTGTCGTTCGATCATCCCGTTCCATCCTGCAAACGGCTCCCACGCCTAAGCTGGTAGTGGCAGAGCCATGTACAACATATGTGGGGCACGTGCCTCATTTACTATTTAGCAAAAAAAGATTTGTAAATATATCTTATTTTTATAATTAGTGCCCCACTCAGCATTTAATTTTTTTTATAATATATCTATTATTTGGGATCAGAAAAAAAATCAGAATATATATTAAATATACTATTCACGTGGTCATGGTCCATCCTTTTTTTCACTACAAAAAAGGCCTTTGGGCGACAAAGAGAGCCGAAACAGGGCGACAAAAATATGTGTCGTCTAAGAGCCAAAAATCGTCGTCTAAGGTAAAAATTAAAGCGACAAAAACTGAAATCGTCGCCTAAGGTCCAGTCTTGGGCAACGACATGAAGTTTCGTCGCCTAAAGCCTAACCGTCGTCACCTAAGAGGGTCATTCTTAGGCAACGACATATTTGTCGTCGCCTAAGGTTCGAAAACCTTGGGCGACGACGTCCTTTCGTCGCCTAAGAGTGACCCTCTTATGCGACGATTTTTTTTAAACTTTAGGTGACGAAGTTTTCGATTTCGTCGCCTAATGTTATTTTCGTGTTTCATTTTGAATTTATTTTTATTTTTTAACCTTATGTTTTTTTATTGTTACACCATTTCATCGGCTAAGAGTATTCAAATAAATTAAAACATATTGAAATTAAATATTGGGGTTTTAATTTTTGGTAAAACTTTTATACCGGTGGATGCGTCTCATCGATTTGAAACTATTCTCAATTGAAGGTCCGTCCAAATTACGTGATTTAGAGGGTCGAATCACCGTTTCCGTCCGTTTAGGGGTTTGACCGCACGGTTTGACCGTATGGATCGATCACTTAACGTGTCGGATGGACTTGAATTTTTTCCCACACACATAATTTATGATGGTGGTCATATCTGACGGTCGGTTTTCCGTTTCTCATGCTCGATCATCAAAATCATAACATACCTACTAATGTTGTATAACTTGTTTATACAAGTGTGGAGTTCAAGTATCGTTTTTAATACAAACTATACGTAGAGGCCTCAAACGCAAAAAAGTCATGAAATAAGATATGACCAGAACGGTGAAATACATGTACGGCTGAAAAATCACGGTATTTCGGTAAAGTCTCGATGCCGGGTCAACGCAATTTTACCATATTTCTCCTTATGTGTAGCCTATCTCGGGTGCTTATTTTTGGTAAAAATTTTATACCGGTGGATGCGTCTCGTCGATTTGAAACTATTCTCAGTTGAAGGTCCGGCCAAATTGCGTGATTTAGAGGGTCGAATCGCCGTTTCCGTCCGTTTAGGGGTATCTCTCTTAGGCGACGACATAAGTATTTTGTCGCCTAAGAGAAACCTTCTTAGGCGATGAAATACTTATGTCGTCGCCTAAGAGGTCGGGTATAACCAAAACCCCTAACTTTCTCTCCCTCTCCTCCGTCTCCCTCTCCCTCTCCTCTACCGCTGTCGCTGCCCCTATTCTACCTCCGCCGTCGGAACGTCATTAGCTTCGGAAACCACAAAAATCAGATTTCATAATCGATTTAGATGATATTGAATTTACTTTGGATTAAATTTGTATATTTGTACGTTTATGAACAATTTAGATAATTTGTAATGAAAAATTTGTTGTTTTGTTCTTGAATTTTTTTGTGTTGTTATTTATGTTTTATAAAAATTTACAAAACTAAATAAAAAAATACAGAAAATACTTCAGGCGACGAAATAAGGTATTTTTCGCCGTCTAAGAGAGGTTTAGGCAACGACTTTTGCACCATTTCGTCGTCTTAAGATCACTTAGGCGACAAAATATACAAATTTCGTCGCCTAAGAGTTTTTTAATTTTTTAAAGAAATATAAGGCGACGAATATACACGTATCGTCGCCCAAGGTATAAAACCTAGGCGACGAAACTAGCGTCGTCGCCTAAGATCTAGACTCTGAAGCGACGAACAATTTTTCGTCGCTTAAGAGTATCACTCTTAAGTGACGACTCTAGTTTCGTCGCCTAAGAGAGAGACTCTTAAGCGACGACGGCTATTTAGGTAACGAAATGTGTGTCGTCGCCTTAATTTAACTCTTAGACGACGACAGGGATTTCGATAGTCGCCTAAGATCTTGGGCGACGAACTTCTTGCGTCGACACCTTAGGCGACGACGCTTCGTCCCCTAAGATCATGGGCGACGAAATTTTTTAACAGGCCGACGAAATTGCTTCGTCGCCCACACTCTGTTCTGGTAGTGTTTGAACAACTGTTCATGTGGTCATGGTCGATCTTTTTTTTCAACAACAATCCTTTTTTCCTTTGGTGCTTATTTATTGTCGTATTTTTGTTTTATTAATATTAAATTAATTTTTTCATTTCCTTTTAGTAATAAATTTACATATTTAATACAATTCCTCATAGCAAAAGAAATCCATATCAAATATAATACATGTATATATAGCCAAGTACGATGGATTACTGCAACTTATATTGAAGAGAGTTCCAAATCTTCATCTCATCGCATTCAAAATGTTGAAATACTTCCAGAAAATAGACAAACATATTGAAGAAGGATCGACAGTTTCAAATACCTTGAAAAAATCACCACGTCCACTAAGAAAAAGAAGAATGATAGTAATTCAAATACCTTAAAGGAATCACCTTCCGAAATTAATTTTAAATATTATTATTTTTATTTAAGTTTAATTTTTATTAATGTGCCCCGCTCCTTCGTAATTCCTGACTCCGTCACTGTGAGCGGGACTGTATAATTTAATAGTGTTTCATGTATAAACTTATGGTCGCTTTTCAAAATCCAACGGAAAGACGTACACTTAAAATAAATTTGGAGTGTATAAATTCTGAAAATATGAAACAAAAGGTTGAATAATGTTGGTTAAAAATAGGGGAGGTGTGTGTGATTGTGATACTGTGATTTGATAAAGATTGGAGTGGGGATGATTGGATGCATTTGATCAGAGGGTGTGAGCTCAGCTTACCTTGGATTTATTTCAATACTTTTTCTGAAATGGTCGGAAGGTCGTATTAGTCATCAGAACAGGATCCAAGCTAGATTTTTTTCGGGGGATCGAAATTTGCGTTCTTATTTTTACAATCTACACTCCCTCTTTTCTTTTATGATTATTTTAATCTTGTTTTTACTCAGAGTTATAAAACGAAAGTGGGAACTGAATTGTAAAACCGGGAATACAAATTTCACTCATCTTCTTTATTGGTTCGTTTTGACCTGACATTACATAATGCTCCTATGATTGGAAACCAAACGATGATAAGTGCACCACATTTTGACATGTTTCTTGGAAATAACGAACTTGGTTAAAATTGTTGGTATTACCATAATTAGAACTCATTTGAACATCTTCTACATGAGAAATTGAGAATGATGCTAAAATCTGGGTTTCACTTTGGTAGAATTGTGAGAAGGGTCTTAGCTTAAATCTGGGTTTCTAACGTTGTGAATCAAAGATTGTATAACTAAGCAAGTGATTGTCTTGGTGAAAACCAAGTATCACATTCACTGGCTGGGCATGAGACGAGACAGGACGGGATTCAGTGAATCTCGTCCCGTCTTAAGAATATATTATCAGGACGGAACGAGACGAGATTGTAGTTTTATAAATCTATTCTGCACGGGACGATCCCATTCGGTACCTGGACGGGATCGGGATCCTGCAACGAAAGAAAAAAAAATAAAAATAAAAAACTTAGAAGAAAGAAATTGATCCTAAATTCTTGAAGAAATATTATATTTATTTTTTATAAAATCAATGTGTACTCATCAAATATTGAAAAGAGTTTTATTATGTATAATATTCTTATATATATATACATATATTTCGTGGTGTTATTTTTTCATGGTAGTTGTCCTAGTTCTAAACTGCCAACTCTTTTTAAGTAGAAAACGAACAACAATTGTAAAAATGAAAGGGGGGCCAACAACCAATTAATTAAATACTTGTAATTTATATCTAACTAATTAATTAAGATCTCAATAAAACTCTTAAGCTTGAAAATCAAATGAGCTCTAGTTATCGCTACTTAGATTCGTTGTGGCGGTCGATATCTTTTATATGATCATTATCACCAAATGAGAATGAATTATCTAACTCTTGTAATGCGAAACTAGTACTTTAAATTTAGGTTTAGATTTTTAACGTCTCATTAAGCGTGTTTGAGTTCATTGTAAGAGTATACACCCTAACAATCGAACGGTTACGATCGGATACATGTACAATTATACTTTCGGGACGGTCCTGTCCCATCCCGATCTCATCCCATCCCGTCTTGTTTCCAAACTATCTGGACAGAACTGTATAGTACCGCAAAATTAAAATTATGTCTCATCGCGTCTCGCCAATTTTTGATACGGGACCGAAACGAGATCGGAATTACGTAAGAAAGTGTGGAGCCCTCACATTCACTCAAACAATGCAAAGTGAAGTGATTGAACAAAACGACATTACAGATTAACTATTACCATTGTTAAAAGTATATCTGCAGGTCTGCCACGATTCTCATGCTAGCTCTTTGTTTGTTATAAGAACAGAAACCCAATTAGCCAATTGCTTTAACATAGCAAATCAAGGGTTTAGTCAACACCTGCTTCTGGACAAAGAAAAAGGCTCCTGGGTCTTGAAAATATTCCTGAAATGATTAGTAAAGCCCCCTTAAAGAGTAGCGTTTTTCCTAAAATTGCGTTTTGAATTGTTATTAGATCATCTTTTAGGTTTGATTCTCGTTTAAGTTTCTGTCCTACTATTCAACCATGCATAAAATTCGTACCAGTTTTTCTGTTTCACCACATGCATATATAGTTTAAGAGAGAATTGTTTAATGCCAACAAGGTTTGGTTCAGTTGGCAAGAGCGGGTTTGTGGTGGAGACCCCATTCGAGTTCGATCCCTGCTACTAACAGGCCTCGTTTGGTTCGCGATCTGTAATTTTCTGTGGAAATCCATACCTGGAGGCTGGTGTAACAGGCACGTGTCCACTGTCAGTCCTTCAGGGTTGAGGTTGCAGGTATGCCCTGACGATGGTGGTGTAGCGTAACAAAGCTCTCACCTAAACTTTAAATAATCTAAGAGAGAATTGTTTAATTGGGTCTGAAATTAATGGGTCAATTTTTCTCTTTTGTGCTTCTTTTATCTGCTGAAAATGGCAGGGAGTTGTCCACTTGTATCGTTTTTCAGTGATGAAGGTTTTTCTTTTTGGGTGGGGAAGAATGTTGCTTGTGTTAGATCACTTAATTAGATGGATCGAAGTGTTTTCATGGAGAGACAGATTTTCAAATGGAAATGATTTTGGTTTGAACATTGGGAAAGATTAACTCAGTTTTTGGAGGGAAACTTGTTTTTATTTTTAAAACTTGGTTTCCCCTGCAACTTACTCTAAGTAAATTGATTCACTTTTCATGCTCAGTTTTATTTTTTTTACTTTTACCTAAGGTTCTAAAAGTCGCTAGTCATTATTCGGTCGGCCGGGGACTAACGAGTAGAGAAGTAGTTGAGAATATTCGGTTTTTAATTTTTTGATTTATTTTTATTTTTTTAAACATATAATTAAATATATTTTTTAAAAAAATGTATTATAATATTCAAAATAATAAAAATAGTTAATAAAATGCCGAGTTCGGCAGATTTTTTACCGAGTTGAGCCGATTTTTTCTAAGTTGGACTGATTTTTTCTGAGTTGGGCCGACTACTCGAATGATTTTCTTCCGGCCGACTTTGTACTCCGATTTCTCTAAAATCGCCTCAGGGCCGGTGGACGCTGACTAGCTAGTACTCGCCGAGTAATCGGCCGACTAGGCCGAGTTTTAGAATATTACTTTTACCAAACCTCTTTACAGTGAAAAATTAAGCAAAGATGATGAGTTTTTGTCTCTGTTAAGTGCTAGGTAACACATCAACTGCAGACTTGATCAAAATGACCAAAGCATTCTGGAAAAAGAAATAAATTATGTTTAGTAATGTCATTATCGTTGATTTTGTGGATTTAGAGAGAAAAAGCCATGCCAGGAAAAAAGGGATGACGGAGGAAACAATAAAAAGACAACATTTGCCAATTTGTATTTTGTTGGTTTCAATTAGTCAGAGATGTGGACCTTAAATCATAGTGGAAAACTGTTAAATGCAGCTGTATACACTATCAAACACAGTTGCATATGCTAAAATTCCAAAAATGCAGCTGAATTTTGTGTTTTCTGTTATTTGATATTAACAGTACGTATAATTTCAGATCACACTAGCTAGTAACAATGACTCAATGAACACCCCTACAAGGGCACAACTACAACCTTCCATAACTTTCAGGCTAGAATGGTGAAGCAATCCAATCCATTTTACCCTCACAATGAAGTGTTTTTCTCTAATGAATACTGTATATGTGGGTTATAATTAGTTCCATTTGAAGAAAATGGTAGGTTCCCTCTTGATATGAACCCTAAATGATCTTTAAGAAGGTCCTAAATCATGTAGCAGTAGTACTTAACCAGGCTCCAGCATTATATTTGCGGTCCATTGTGTTTTTGAACTTGTTCCCAATCTTGAAGCTCTAAAAACTATACCAGTATCCCATACCGGCGCGGTCTCCAGATCAGAGAAAGAGAGGAAGGTAAATGGAGGGCAGGAGTTCATTAGTATCAGGTGAGAAAGTAGAACTGGTCCAGTAGTCCAGAGACGAGGAGGCAGTCCAGTGATTTAATAATCCCAGTTTTTCTACTATTGGCTTATGTGATGTGGCCTCTGCCTCGGTGATCTTTCCTCTAGATTTTGTTCTATCAAAGGATTTTCTAAAGGAACGGCAGAAATTGTCGTGGTTTGTCACCATTCTGTCTCATCCTGATCCCCACATAATTGATATCTAGAACGTAACAGTTTCAATGTCTGATGCGTTTGAAGATAATGTCAAAATGACGAGATCACACATACTAGCTGTAAATGCCTGCAAGGTTAAAAGCCCCCCAATAAGGGGAGTGTTGTCTCAGATTGAGGCGACGCAATCACACTTAGTGGAGGTGTGGTTAAGGCTGTGGCTCCCTAAGGGAATATGGGGAGGCCACTTAGTTCAATCAATACTTGCTTAAAGGAATTGGGTGAGTAAGACACAACCTTATCAATGTAAAGATTCTCTCATGAGATTGTCTCTAATTACAATTATGTCCATGAATCAATACGGGAGGACGCTCTGATGTTTAAAATGATTCCAGCGACAAAATCTCAACTGATTACCAGAGTACATACATATTGATGATGCATGTATACTGTTGCTCAAGAAATCATAAAGCACGAAGGGATCGAACCACGCTTTGTTGAAAAATGTCAACAAAGAGAATATTGACCTACATAAATGCAATCCAGAAAGAGCTAGATTCTCTGACAAAGAGACAAGTATTTTGTCTGGTAGTGCTAACCTTACGAAGTGTAAACCCTATAGGACATAAGCAACTCTTTATTAACAAGCATAAGTTAAAGAATGAAACCCTAAAGGACAAGGCTCGCCTTATGGTGTCAAGGTTTCTCTTAACGCCCTAGATTGACTACAAGGGGACATGTTCCCAGTAATAGAAATGCAGCTAATAGATGTGGTTACATATCTCCATGAGGATCTTGATTTGGAGATATATCTAAAAGCGTCTGATGGCCTTAAACGATCTAACTCAAGTAACTCTAAACCACGGAGTGCGTTCACAATTAGAATTGAAACGCTCACTTTATAAAAGTGACTACTTGGTTAGGAAGGGATACAAGATGATGAACTATGCTCCCGCGTACTCATAAAGAAAACGAGTTCTGGAATTACAATTATAGCTATCTATGTTGATTATACGAACATAGTAGATACTCTTGATGAAATAAGAGAATCCGCGAGCTAGATTAAATCCGAATTGAGATGAATGACGTTGGGAAACTCGGTTAACAATGAGTTTGTGGAATAATAATCCACTGGTGTGCATGTGTCCAAAAGATTCTCAGACGATTAACATGGACGAAGTGCATACTGTTAGCACTCCCAATGATCGGTCGATGTTTTAGATGTAAAGGAATATTCATTTCATCTCAAGAAAGATGAGAATTCCAATTCGCGACCTGAAAATTCCTATCTAAGTGCAACAAGCGCATTATTGTACTTAGCTCAATGTACTCGATTAGATATTGCATTCTCAGTGAACTTGTTAACTAGATTTAGCTCAGCGCCAATGCAGCGTCATTGGAATGGTATCAAAAATATATTTCGATATCTAAAAGGAATCATTAACTTGAGACTATTATATCCCTATAAAAACAAAGATGAGACAACATATGAAATTGCACATCCCGAAGGACAAATTGAAACCCCAAACGATGTATTGGTTGGTTTTGCTAATGATTGGTACATGTCTGACCCACATAGAGAACGTTCCCAAACTAGTTATGTATTCACCATTGGAAACACGGTGATACCTTAAAGATTAACCAATCAAACTCTTGTGACTACTTCATCAAACCACTCTAGATCATTGCCCTTCATGAGGCGGTCAGTGAGTGTATATGGTTAAGATCTATCATTACACACGTATTCAAGGAACTAGTGGTTTCTATACCACTGAAGAGCCCACATGCATTTATGAAGATTAAGCGGCCTCCATCGAACAGATGAAGCTAGCCTATAGAGTGATATATAGCGCAAAACACATATCATTAAAGTTCTTTTATAGTAAACAGCAACATACTATCCTCAAGATTCTGGTGAATCAAATAATGTCTGAGGAGAATGCGGCAGATTTGTTTACAAAATTCTTACCTAAGGCCACACTTGAAAAACATGTCAAATGTATCGGAATGCGAAAAATTTTCAAGCTCCCTTGGTTGATGTAAGTATCAAGGGGAGGGTGTAGACTTTAGGGGGAGTCTAAAGTGCTCAAGTCACCCTCAAATGTAATAGGTGTGTTGTACTCTTTTTCCCTTCGACCAAGGTTTTATTTTATCTCATTGGATTTTTGTTACTTGACAAGGTTTTTAACGAGACAACGACAAATACACTGTTTCGTCTTTGACTCGGCACAAGGGGGAGTGTTAAAGGAAAAATATGTTTGTGTCTTCGTCAAAGGAATTGACGAAGAATGAATTATGGAATTTGAAATAATGGATCAATTAGACATTACTAGGTTTTCTTACATTGTAACTTACCATTGTAACACATGTACTTCATCCCCTATATAAGAGAGAATCTCTAATGAGAAGTAGCTGACCAATTTCGATTTCAATTTTACTTTTACAATAAAAACATTTCTAGCTTATTTTTCGTGACACATATACTTATTGAGACACACTGAAAATGCAGAATGATTAATACTTAGTAAGTTATGAGATTTAGCCCTCTGTAAGTAGGGGTTATCTATGGTACTGTGATGTATATCATACATCCTTTTACCATTAATTGAACAAAAATAAGCAGTTAAATGAGTACAATTTACAATATTCACAACAAAATTTACAACATTCACAACAAAATTACTACATTTATTTTATACATTTACATATAATTGTACCAAATTACTACAATGACAACAAATTGTATATAAACTTGTAAATTGTATTAAGCTGAGTAAATTACCATAATAGAATAAATATTACCTGAATAATAACTACATTTACAAAAATGACAAAAAATTTGTTGTTATATCGATAAATATAAGTACCACAAACAGATAGTTACCATAAAAAAATTCCCGGTAAGTTTTGCATCATTTAGTAATTTCTCAAATAATATAACCGTAATATACTGGCAAAGGGTTTGTACAAATTTTCCAAAATTGACACTGTTGATACTTATCTTTCACTTGCATAAGACTGAGGAGGCAGATAGGTGAAGGTTCCGTAACTAGTTACGAACCCCATTCTGTAAAACTGCAAAACATTCCCATATGTATGTAATGTACGGTGGAGATACGTGTCTAGCAACAGTGGCATGGCTTTAATGTTTGATGCTGCGTTTTCTGGGAAAGGCATGATAGATGGGGATGGGTTCGTCTTTATGGATGATTTTTCCTCTGGTTTCTTTTTTGCTTGTTCAATGGAACAAGTATACGAAGAAGAAAGCATGTTTCTTTTTATGGTAGTCTGTGCGGCATTTTTCAAGGCTTCTGCAAACATCTTCTGACCCATGAACTCTACCCCCAAGAGTGGTGAAAATGAAGCCATTCCCACGCCTTCTCTGGTAAATAGGTAATTCCCATAATTAAAAACAAACCCAATACAACTATTTTACTTAGGGAATTTCATTATATACATTATGAGGATCCATATATATGAATTATAAATATATTGGCATTCTTCTAATCATAATGGCAGGATGTATGAGAAGGTAGACATTCTAGTTGACTAAATCAGCATTACTATGAAAAAAGAGATGCAAGGGTTAAGGTGTCCCAATAATGGTTTTGTGTCTCAACGTTTTTACCTAGTTTGACGTCTGAATACTTCTCATACTATCGCTTTTGACTCATTTAGGAGTGTTGTCCGCTCTATGTGGAGGCTTCCGATTCTGATGGAAGTGCAAGCCAGAGGGAATAGATTTTTGTTCACATTCATGTCGAAAAGGGACGTGAATAGGATGAAGAGAGGAGGATCATGGGCGTAGCAAAGAGTCATGATCGCTCTCAACGATTATGATGGTTTTTCAGATATCATGATAACCCCATTAGACTTTGTATGAATCTGAGTCGGAATTGAAAGTCTTCTGGTAGCGCTCACAACAGCAGCGACAATAAGGGTGATAGCAGAGACTATTGGACAGGTTTTGCAGGTTGATAACGTCGGATTCTAACAAGGACTGGCTCGCGCCCGGATCACCCTCTCTCTGAATCAACCTATGAGACTAAACCGCCGTATTTAGGTTTCTCCAACGGATGTTCTTCAGGTGTCCTACAAGTACGAAAGACTGGTAGGAAGATCCTGTATCTACTCTATGTTGAACCATAGAGGTGAGGATTGTCCTAGAGAAGTGGCAAAAGTTGCAGATTCAGCTTCGGAGGCGCCTAGGGCAGGTGTGCCTTTCAATTATGTTTAGGGCTAACTCGGCCCCAACTCTCACTGTTCCGAACTCGTCTTGTCTGGCTTCTCTCTTTTCGAAAGCAAATAAGTCTGTACAAATCCGCGAGGTGCCGACTTTTCCATCTCCAGCTAAGGTTGCAAGTGTGCGGCGAAGCTAAGAAGAGGAGGAGACCCCTTAAGGTAAGAAAGCTCGTTATGTGCTGACCTTTGACCCTTTGCCCCTAAACTTGGAGGAGATGAGTTTTTCAGTGTCTGAGGACGGTGTCCTAGGTATCAAGAAGATATGTAAGTCTCTAAAGAAACGGGAAAAAAGAAGGCTGAGAGGAAGCTGAAATAAGAAGAAGCTGATTTGGGGGAGGGTTCAGACTCCATGGAACCAAGTTTGGGCGAGATTGAAGTTGTGGATTCAGGCCTCTAATTAGAGACTAAGGAGGAGTAGTCCCCTAGGGTAACTAGGAAAGTTTTTTGTTGGTATTCTATCAGTGACAACTCCTTTCTATCACGATGAAAGGTACACTATTAGGTTTTAGGCCTCTAATTAACAAGGAAGGTGGAGTTGATAGGTGACAACAGATTATTATGCTTTCAAGTGTTTTATCCCCTTTTTTAGATACTGTTTTGAGTTTTTTTTAATTTGTAGTTGTAATTTTTTTTGTTTAGCATAACTCTGCATTTGTTTGGTTTTTCATACTTGGTAGGATGTTTGATCAATGGATGTCTCATCTTCTTAAAAAAATGAGGGTTATGCTTTAAAGGGGCAGTGAGTGTATGATTGGCAGATTCTTTGGGATGGGACGTCTTAGGCAGCAACAACTGTTACATGAGAACGGCTACAGCAGCCTCCTCCTATAAACTACAGATTTTACAGTCTAGTTTTGTTACTCCCAGCTAGCTATATGCCTTCTTGTGACACACACAGACATGTCAAATCTTCTTTGTTTTTACCTTTGATTCCTACCACATTGGTTTAATGTGATTGGTGGTTATTGAACAATGAGTCCCATTTCAGTGCACAAACAGGTTTTGCGACTGCATTTTTTGGTTCACTTGTCTTTCTATTTTGCGTCAAAAAGCATGTTATTGTTCAAGACCCACATCATTCATTATAGGCCTATCACAAGCCCAATAAGATCCCAAAAAAATAAATCCACAAGCTAGCCCAGTTCCTTATATCGTCTGTAATATTGGCCCATTTCCTTTTATTCCTCTGTATGTCCGGCCCATTTTCTAGGATGGTCTCTACTCCTGCTTAACTCAGCAGTTAGCACTCAACAGAGCAATTTGTGACAACTGAGGCAGGTCAAGGTTCAAACTTCAAACTACATATATTTCCACTTGGTCAGTTTAAGACTTTAAGCAATGAATTTGAGTTAGCGGATTAGAATGAGCAAAAAATCAGAACATAGATCATGGGATTCAAAACACTACTCAAGCTAGGCACATAACAGCTTTGAATGTATCTTATATTTGTAACCATGCAACCAAGCGAAAGATCCTCTATCAAAAGCCACCTTCTCAGACAAATGATATGGAGTCCAAAGCATCAATATAAATCATTAGTTGACATTGTTAACAGTCGGCCAAAGAGTGCTCAAGAAGCAGATTCTGACAGAGCCTACTCTCTTAGCTTTGCATACGACTTCTTAAATATGAGAACAGCTGATGGCAGAATCCTTATTCGCCATATGGTACATTGACATCAATAATGATATCATCACCATCTTCGTACTAGAGATGTGAGCAACTGCAGCAGTTGAAAATAGTCCTTGATTAGTACAAGTACGACAGAACAGTTTCTAGAAAATCAAAAGAGTGATGAAATAAACAGTTTCTTGATTAGTAATTTCATGACTTATTTGCTTCTATTTGTTCTCCATGATTTCAGTATATCAACCAAAGTAAGAAGAAGAGCAGGTGTCATTTTCAAGACTTCCAATTTTAAATGCACAAAGTTTCTAGGACATAAATTTCAGTAGCCAACTAAGATCAAAACTTGAAATGGCAAGTCGTAGAATATCAACTTCAAATTTTTTCCTTCCTATGCTGTGTATAAGTAAACATTGCACAATGAGCAGCTTCTTGGACATGATTTCTGCTAGAAGTTTTACGATGAACTATTTTCTAACATAATGAAACTACTCCCTACCACCGACACCAAGATCAATTTCTTATAACAGCATGGGATGCAACAGACCTTGCATTTACATGGAAATGACTATAATTACAGAGTAGAACCTCAAACCAACCATTCAAAACAGAAAAGTTGTGTACCTCAAACAATTCAAACGGGCTACCACGGCGATATTCATCACTCTTCTTGCCCTTATCACTAGGAAGGAATTTATACAATAATGTCCTCCATCCCAAAAGAAGAAGACCAGTGCTCCCCATCGATACCAGCACAAAGCTTAGCGAGGGAATGTGACCTGCTGTGGATGCCCTTATGACTATCCCAAGCTGACAACAAAGCAAAACGGAATACCAACTTTTAGCAACCAAACAAAACATGCACAAATACACACAGCTATTGGCCTATTGAAACAGAAATTCAAAATGTAGGATACAAAATATGCAAACATACTGGGATTCCAAGGGCCCATGACTTGGCGGAAGCAGCAACAGCCTTGGACAGACCATTGGTTCCACGCCCGTCCTCCCCAAACCCGCCAAGGAAATAAGCACTCAGAAACCAACCTGCTCAACCACATTTCCATTTTCCATCAACATAAAACACCACATTCTGAATCTATTTTATTTGAAACTTCGGAAACAAGTAACAATGTAGAACTGTACCAGCAATAAAAGGGTCAGCCGTGCGTAGCGTTTCGAAGTCGAAAACAGGGAAGCCATGACTGAACCTCCCAATAGCAGCAAATGTCAGCAACGCCAGCACATCCCCGCCAGACAGCAATCCCACTTTACTGAATCACACCAATCCCAAAATCAATAAAAATCGAATCACAATCTCTCGAAAACTAGGGTTTCATGAATCATACGAATTAGTTTACCCCCATTTTCTGATACGAGAAGAGGAGTCGGGTTTGTCGAACTGAATCACCCCTTCCAGGGGCATATTCTCGCCGCCTACGAAGACGGGCTGGTCGTCATTGTTTAACGGCGGAGGAGGGGAGGCGGTGGAGGAGGGGTTTGGGAGTGGCGGTTTGGAATTGACGGCGGCTGAGGTGGAATCGAGGCCTCCGTCGACGGCTTTAGCTGTGAGGTTGAGGGACTTGGAGGAGGAGACGAATTTGTGCTTTCGGGTCGAGAAGATTGGCGGGTTCGGGTTGGTGAATCTGAGAGGGGGCTTGCGGGAACAGGTGGCCGATAAGGCTCCGGTGGAAGCTTGGCTCAGAGTTAGCATCGCTTCAACCTCTCTTTCACCTCCCACCACTGGTTTTCCTAATACAAAAGGCCTATATCATTGCACGTGCACTGCACGTGATTTTCTAATCTTCCTCTATTTTTTAAGATTTGTTCTCCTAACCAGCAATGATGCATACAAGTGATGTAACCAAGCAAATAACCCAGATTTGTACTGCCAATCGATTTGGAAAGAACAATATATGTTTGGGTAATACCATCATTTACAATAGGAAAGGTTCAGCAAACCATTCCTGCAAAATGCTCAAGTGATTCAGGTTGCAACGCATCCGGTAGTGTACCCAGGTACATATTCTCGATACAGAACTCTATACCTCATGGGGGGTTTTGGTATGTCAATCAAACACAGAAAAAGCTTAGAATCAAAGGAATGGAAAAATATATACATTCACAACACAGATTGAAGTTTGATTCCAAAATAAGACTGATGAATTATACAGATGAAATGGATCCTGCAAATGCTTAAGCTCCAAAGTTAACTGTCTGAATCATGAATGCAATTATATTACAAGAGGTCATCGTGTACGGATAGAATGGTTAGGCTACAATCATCTGTCCAAACCTAGTTCTGTATTCCTCGTCATGCATCGACATCAAGTTTCTCCCCTTCAACCCCAGACGACTTCACATCAGCTGGTGCATGAACACTCACAAAACCACGATGATACATAGCTGGCTCGGGCACTCTGTTATACAAGTTATGCCCACCTGCAGCTGACACCCAACCCCCACCACTCATGTATGCAGGATAAAAGGCGTTGCCATATGGATACATCCATGCCTGAGGAACAAGTTGGGCAATGGCATAAGGATTCTCAGTGTAGCTACCCGCCGGGTACCAACCTCCAAAGACACCTGTTCCACCAGTAAACCCTCCAATTCCAGTATAAGGTGTAGGAGTAGGAAGAACTCCATATGCAGTAGGAGTAGGACTACAGATAAAATGAGGACGATGACTGCCAAGCTGGTAACCCCTGTCATGTTTGTGACTCTCCCCCCTCGGCACAGCCCTCTTGACCTCCACAACCTTACCACTCACCTCATGAAAGCTCTTCTGCATCACATTCTCCACAGAAACCTCAGAATCAAAAGTGATAAAACCAAATCCCCTAGGGCGGTGAGTCATGCTGTCCATCATCACCACTACATCAGTCACCCTACCAAACCTCTCAAAGTAATCCTTAAACTCCATCTCTGTCACACTCGCCGACAATCCCCCCACAAAAATCTTCCTAGTTCTAAACCGATAGTCTGTAGTCTCAAAGCTACTACTCTGCAATTGCTGCGGCGGCGTCGATTCTTGGTTTCTGGGGTATGCACAGGCTCTTCTGGGTTTTGCTTTCTTCACATCAACCTATCAACAAAATAAATTGCACACTCCCATAAACTAAATGTAGAACTTTTAACTTCGCTAAACATTCCAATTCCGCTTCAAAGTACTCTCAATTTTCCATTCACAGAAAAACCAAACCAAGCTAATAACTAATTAACACCAACCTAAACAACAACAACGAAATTGAATTGGAAGATTGAGAAAGGTGGTACCTTTCTTCCGAGAATGACATGAGAGTCTTGGAGGGCTTTATCAGCCGAAGACGGATCAGAGAACCAGACGAAGCCAAACCCTCGAGGAAGGCCAGAGACGCGGTCCTTGGCAACCGTCGAGCCCGAAACGGCGCCGTATTGGCGGAAGTGATCTTGCAATGTAGCTTCGGTGGTGTCTGGAGATATACCACCGAGGAAGAGCTTGGCTTGATCAGATTCCATTGGAGAGAGTTAAGAGCCCAGAGAACGAAGCCTGTACAGAAACTCTAAAACCCTAAAATTGAAGCAAAATCCCAATATACAGGGGAAGTGAGATAAAAAAAATAAACTGACCTGAAAGCGTTGCAGGGATTTGTAATGAAGTTTACCCTTAATATCTTAATACAACGGCCTGCTTTGGGTGTTCAATGGGCTTTTTTGACAGTGGCCCAATATCTTAGCAGCTATTTTCTTTTTTTCTTTTTGGTGATTTTCTAACATTTTGTTGTTTACATGTATGTAATAGGAAGTGACAATGCGACATTGTATTTCATTCTGCATAAATGCTGGGTTCACCTGGTCTATTGTTTATAATAATAAAAAATGGATTAAACATCCCTTATTGAGAAATTATCAAAAACTAACGATATAATTAATCACACGAACATCTAAGCACGTCTCACATATAGTTTGTGAATGATGATGAAAATAAAACATTAAAATTGATATGAATGAGGTGCTTCAAGTAATAATACCATGACTCAATTATATCATGAGTTTGGGTCCATTGTTTTTGTTTATATAAGTTAAAAACATGAGAAAATTTTTAAAACATTCTACGAACTTTGTCCCACTAAGAATTATAATTGCTCAACTTCCGAAACTATCAAATACATGAATTATTAAACACAACGCAATATGGTTTATGGTGGCGGTGTGTACTTATATTGGGTCGGGTTTAATAATTCATATAGTTATGTGATAGTTTTAGAAGTTAAGCAACTAAAATTCTTAATAGAACGAAGTTTGTGTGCTGTATTTAAAATTTTTCCTAAAAACAATATCATTCTTCATTTCAACTACTCTATAGTTTTCTAAACAATACAGCTAATATACTATAAAATAATGGAGGAAACTAATTAAGATGACAGTATTGTTGATACGATATTCTTGATAGGGAAGGGCCAAATTTATATAAATGAAGTATCAGATATATATTTATTTTCCTCTGTACCTCTTGAATAATAAATTATCTATGTTGATGATGTTAGATTTTAAGCATAGTGCCCAAAAAACCAATCCTAAAAGTATATTTTGAATAGTTGGTGCTTGGACTATATCCACATTAACAAATCTTCAACAGCTGAGATGTATAATTAATTAATTAGTCATATTTCAAAAATGGATGTAACATGTATAAAAATTTAGTGTTTACTTTACGTGAAACAATGTAACCGTACATGTTCAGTTTTGGATTTGAGTATGTGAGTAGCGATAATTTTCTTCATATGGAATGAGATCTAGTCTTATTTCTCTGAGTTTCATATTCCAAAACTCCCAAGGAGGCGGCGAACAGGAAAACCCTACGGAGGCATCGGCTCACTACCTCGTACATTCGTGTCTCGTCCGGTGGCGACGGGAGAGGGTCACCGACCTTGCTCTTTATTTGCTGTTGGACGGAGAGTCGAAGCAAGGTCTAGATCAGATTTGGTCTAGAAATAATTGTCCATCGGTCTCATCTCGGTTTGATTCTCCACTATCTAAATCAGATTTGGCTGGCCCGGTGAGAGGAAGATGGTGTGGGTTCGATTTAAGACTGGTAATCACATGTGGATGTAGATTCTTGCGATGGAAGAACCTGACTTCGGCAAGGGTAATCTCTGTGGTGGCTTGGACTTGCGGCATTGCGGCTCGTTTAAGGTTGTGGTGGTGAAGGTTGGAGCCATCGGAGCCGGTCAGATATCATTCAACGGAGAAGGTTGGTGGACTTGGTCCAAATCTTCTTCATGGGTCTTATTTTATTGGGTCTGCTTGGATTACCTTTGGGCCACTATTGTAGTTACCTGAAATTTAATACTAATTTGGCTTCTTAACCTTATAAATCATCCAAATATCTTTTAAAGAAAGAAAGATCATATTACTTTTAGAAGTCATGACTCCAAGTATCATACTTACAAGATAAATCATATTTCTTGAAAACTATAATTGAAAAAAAAAACTAATATATTACCTCTTAACCCTGTATTTCTTACATACACCTATACTTTTAATCAAATTTAAGACTAGTGTTAATATATTACTAACACATTTACAAGATTTAATAAGGGAAAACATCATATTAATTCCTTTACGAATTAGTGTGTGTATGTATGTGTATATATATATATATATATATATAAATTTGTGTGAAAAATTTGTGTGTATAGATTCATGTCAATGTGTATACAAGTTAATAACTGATTTTTCTTTCATCCATCTTACTATTTACTTTTCTTTATGAAAAATCACTCTTGTGAAATTCTATCCTTGTCAAAGAAGTCCAACATTGAGTCAATACTCAGACCCTCACTTCACTTATGAAAATTTAAGTAAGTACATTACTATTTTTCTACAATCTTTTGTCTTTAAGATTATCAAAATGAATAATTAGGGATAAAATGAAAAATGATATGTTTTCTAGAAACCTATATTTTTGTAAATAATAAAATACCACTTTATAAACTTTATCACAGTATTAGATTTCTCTTTGAAAATGATTCAGTTTAGGTTTTTGAATCACTTAAAACTATTTGCAAACAAAGAAGTTATGGCTAATCAAAGTTTTAAGCTAATAAACTAGATTGCTGGAAATCTATTTTGATTATCTCAAATTCAAAAAATCAAATTTCACTCATTTCTTAACCATTTTCTATAAACTTTATATCAAATTAAATCTTAAGACCTCTTCTTTTAATCTATAAAGTTTAAGAAGAAATGGTAAAATATACAGCACGTAAAGACTTAAACAACAAAGGTTAGTAAAAGAATTATCAGTTTTCTGCACTGCTGATATGTTACACCATTTATGGACTCTATCACTTTGAACTGAAGTATAAGACTTATTCCATTAGATCTATTACGAAAAAAAACTTCGACATGGACGCCTCACTTGCTTAATTTAGACAAAAATTTGATGAGATATGAAATTGATAAGTTGACGATTTTTTGGATAAGGATTTTCCTCCTTATGGGAAAATTACTACTAACTAATATTTTTTGTTTATATTTAATTTAAAGTATATTTACATTATTGCACAATTACTTTCAAGTTCATTAAATTGATTAGTTTATGCATACATTGAGTTAATAACAATATTTAAAGTATATTGATATAAACCTGTATACTTTGTTGATATTGAAATAGTTATCTTATTTTCACGTAATTAAGTCTGAAAATGTGAAATCGGGTGATTAGAACTACCCCGTGCTTAAATGAACTACCCCATGTTTTGTGATTTGTGAAGCTAGTCTGGACTCTAGCCCCTACATATCGATAGTGCACTATTATACTCATAGGAAAAAAGTGTCTACCTTGAGTATACATACTCTGGTATTGTCTTCTGTATGTTGCGGCTTATACGTGCTTTGATTTAGTATACCTAGTGCGTGATCTTTGTGATTTATTACCAGTTCCTAAACATTCACATGGAAAAATTTATTCATATTTGTATATGTGTGTGTACATAAATAAGAATTGGTATACACAAACAAAATATGATTCTAAATACATTTTTATTTAGTTGTGTTTATTTCTGGTTTCTTGTTAGACGTACATATTATTATGAGAATGTAAGATATATTTACCAGGTTTGTGTTACTCATGATGCTACACCTTTTTTGTTTTCATGTAACGAATAGATGCATAGGAAAATTGGATGAACCAACTAAATAAAAGAATGTTTTCTATTACTATTTTTAGTATAAATGTAATATTTTACATACTCTTGCTAAAACTATTGTATTGTAAAATATTAATGTTTTTGCTTTCTAATAAAAGTACTATTAAGATATATATATATATATATATATATATATATATATATATATATATATATATTTCTTCTAATATATTAATTATACGAGAAAATTTTTTTGTTGTAACTCACGTCTCAAATTTGGGCACAATATTTCCTTATAATATTGGTCTAGGTTAAGGGGTGTGATAACTATCTTTTGGGTTTGGGTTTCTTGACCCTAGTCCATTTACTATTTGTCTTGTTTGTTTCTAGTTTTGCTCCGGTTGTTCTATTTGTTGTGGGTGCATCCTTTAGAATTTTAGCCTAGGGTACTATATGAGTACGATTATCAAAAAGTAGTTTATCATATATAGTAAGTGTGGTATGTCTCATAACTATTTGTCTATTTGTAGATGATAACGGTTCAGTACGTAATGGTTGCTGCAAGTCTTTATTTTATCTAAATTTATGAAAGTCGTGACCGACTATTTCAAAAGTCTTATTTATCGAAATATCAAATGTGTCAAATTTTAAATAATATTTTTTAATTGTTTCTATTTTACTGTGTGGCCGACTCATGATAAAACTATAACAAAAAATAAGTGAAAAAATTGGTCCTAAACCTCTTCTACAATCTAGCATATCAATTCTCACGCCAGGTAATTGCTCTAGACCAGAAATTGGAGTGCAGAAATCATTTGAGTGCCGATGTCCAAATACTTGTTGCAGTGTTGCAGAATCTATAATCCCGAGATCCCCTCACATGCTAAAGCAAGAGAGACACCGGATTAATTAAAATATAGTAGCTAGTATTACTATTAGCAGTATACTATCCACCTAGTCTTGTCTGCGTGCCAATATTCGAAACCAATCGTGTGAAGATTTTCATTTCAACGAAATAATGAAATATGAACATGATAGATATAACAAATAATTGATGGCGTCAATAATCTAGTTTATCTAGCTAGTAATCCACCATCACCAATTGTGCAGGGTAATGATCGATCACCTCTATACTTGTCGTTCAAGCTAGCTAGATGAACAGCCATCTTCAATGGATGTTAAATGTGAAGCACGGAATGACTTCTACGACAATGCTCGTTCAGTAAATTAATTTTTCAAAAGCTTACACACAAAATTCTTAAAAAAATTAAAATGCATACCAATCAACTTGATCATGATCGGAGCTTCCTTGAGGTGAGTCATCTCTGCAATCCACTGAGGCTTCCGTATATACTCGTAAATTATCAATAAGGTAAGCACCAAGCAGTAACCCTTAACATATTGAACGGACATGAGTGACGGCATGCACGAACAAGAAGATTAGTTTTAAGTTTAAACCAAGTGATCAATGACGCGAGAAGCATTCATCGAGTAGCGTCATGCATTTGGCTTTTGGTCATCTTTGTCTTGTTGTCGTTGCCGAAAACAAGAGATAATACCCAAAGCTCGTTCTTTCTTCATAAAAACCTCCTCCCAATCTTCGAGCTAACCATTTCTTTAATCAAATGCTTCTAATCTTAGGGTTCTGGGTCGTGAGGAAAATCGATAGTGGATGCCATGAGTACGTAGTACCCAGATTCCAACAGAGTAAACTAATCCAACTCGATGAAACAAGAGCCTAAAACAGATAAACATATACCAACTTCATTGTTGGGGTTTGGATCACGATTGGTTTTGGCTTTAGCCTCACCACCAACCCACATGGCTCGAGAGACTCGGATACATATGGCGTGCTGATGATGATCTTGAGCCATGTCCATGTGCCCTTCAAGCTCTAGAACATGGCATGCATCTTCAACATTTGGACTTGGCGGATTGTTAATGAAAGAAAATATTCAACTTTTCATTCTAATCTGGTATCTTACGGTGTGCAGTCGTATGGTATCCGAACCTTCATGATCAAGAACTCTTCGATTAGTTAATTTGTGGATCATATTAATCATACCGAAATAGTATCGTGGTTGAACCTTCATGATGAAGAACTCTTGGATTAGTTAATTTGTGGATCATATTAATCATACCCAAATAGTATCGTGTATTTACATGTCAAATTTTTGACCTATTGATGATACATAATGGTGTATGATCAATATATCAAGGATAAGATTATTGAGATATATATATCCCACATTAGGAATATGAGACTTTACATGTGAGTTTATAAGGGTTTGAGCTACTCTCTTCATTGCTAATTGGTTTTGGAGTACTTGAGCTCCATGCTACTTTATCATGGTATCAGAGCGGATTAACCACGTTCACGTATGAACCTCAAATGTCACACGAACTCCACGACCACTCAAGTTGTTGTCCACGTGTTAGGCTTAAAGATTCGTCATATATGCGAAGGTGTGTTGAGATATATATTCCATATTAAAAATATAAGACCTTACATGTGAGTTTATAAAAATTTAAGTTACTCTTTTTATTACTAATTAATTTTAAAATTAAAATCCAGACTACTTTATAAAAAGTATCAGAAATGACTTTTGAAACCGGAGAAACAAGAGCCCGGAAGATGGAAGACCTTCCGAGCTATACGAGCTCTTTGTTTGTAAGGACATCCTTTAACTCTGGGATAACAAGAACCCTTAGACTTGGAACTTGGCAAGCCCTAGAGTTGAAATAGGGTTTTGTTTCTTTATGCTCTCTGGCATTGAAATCGAAATCCCGTAGGTGTATTATTGTTGTCTCCAGAACCCGATGAATATAGTAAAATCTCCGACCAAGCTAAGAAAATGATAATGGGAGCTTTCCCTATGCAAGACATTTGTGACCCACTATCAAAATGCTATAACTAACTAACCCAAATCTCTATATATTTTATGCTTTCTTTGTACTACTTCCGATACATCCTGCATCCTATACCATGTCTTGGAAACGCACACCACAATAGACTAGACTAGACTACACTACACTACACTACACTATTATACCCTCTTTCTTCCCTCTTCAAGAAGTTAAAACTCAGACCTAGTCATAAAGAAGTTTTTTAATATGGAGGACCATGCGGTAATTTTATGTCTTTCTTGACTAATTAATTTTTTATATATAAATTTAATTAAAACTAAATTATAAAATAATATTTTTTTAATATTTTATAAAATAATTATCATTTGAATTTTGTAAGTTTGAACCACCACTTAGGAGGTAAAGTTATGGGATAGGGTATAAGGTATGTGGTTAGGATATATGTAAAGGGTTTAAGATTTAAAAAATTAACAAAAAACTTCAAATGATTTTTAACAAAATCACTAAAATAGTTTTTCATCATCAAAATTCACATATCAAACGTTGAATGGAATATAAGACCACGTCAAACTGCCACATGATCCTCTGAGAGCACTGTAAAATTACTCATAGTCATCGATCAAATGCCATGTTATTTTTTGGTACCTGTTTTATTTTTGTTGAAGACAATATATTTCATACACTAAATCAAAAATAAATGTAAGCAACTCAACCAAAAAACGTTACAACAAATCACATAAATTCGTAAATCTGAAGTAGCACTTAAAAACTAAAAAAATTGACAACAAAAGAACTTATAAAAATACTGAATCCCTAGTTCATCGTAGGCTTCGAGAGCAAGGCAGTGCCGCTCCTCTTTGGATCTCTGTCCGCTGTAGGACACACCTTTGGTGTAGGTTCTGTTGGACAAATAAAGGTGGGGAGGGCTTGTTCTCGTTCTAGTGAGGACTTGGAAAAAGAGACTGATCTGAGGCAGCACTCATCGAGGTATTTCTTTGCAACAACACATCTAGACGGGATGCAAAAATTTTCGCCAAAAAATACGGATTTGGTATATTTAAAAATAAGGTACGTATATGTTTAAAATGGAATGTAAAAAAATACGTACGTAAAAATTTAAGTACATTTTATACCAATTTGTATTAATATATCACTATTAGAGAGAGAGACTTTTACACATTTGAACTCTTAATTAATTAAAAAAAATAAAAACTCTTAATTATTTATGTCTATAGTCTATAGTAGAGCTAGAGTCATAGAAATCGACGTACAAATATGTGAAGGAATAAATATTTTATTTAAAAATTAAAATTAAAATATGTTTTTACTTATAAAATAAGTGTACTTGAATAATACTAGTATTATATGTTTAGGGTCAAAAAACACATATTTTTTCATATCCTTAAACAAATACGAAAAATGATACGTTTTTTTGAAAGATATGTACATACACATATAGTATGCTAATTAACTAATTAGGCTTATAATTGCAACTCCTACCGAAGTAGTTCACAAGGTAACAGCATTTTCACACGCGAGTATTGTGTGTATATAGGCTAGTAATTAATAAAGATGTAAGTTTTGATATAATAATAAAACACCCTAAGGTTATTAAAAGACGACTAGTCGTATCTCACTCATGAACTCGTTAAATTATGGGCATTCTATTACATTAGTATTTAACCCACCTAAATCAGAAAGAATATATTGTCTGTTTCTCGACGGTACCATAGTACTTCACTAGACACTACTCTTTACAACGTTCTATTTTTTTCTATACATAAAAGTTTAGGTAAGAAGAAGACTTCCCTACACAACCAGGATCAGAGCAAACCTGCGATCTCGGCTCGAAGGCTGTCGAATTTACAAATAGGGGGAATTTCACCCACATTTGAAGAGAGATGACACTCTTCGTTGGAGTCCCGGAGGCATGTTCCAAAAAGACTACACCCTTACCCAACAGCTCGAAGACCCATGACATTTTACAGATTATCTACCAATAAAGTATTGTTAATAACAAGGATCAAACCTGTATGAATTTTCACCACAAGTCCGGCCTAAACGTTCTATTGTCTTCAAAAGATCGATCATTACTCACTAGTATATTTTTTTGGTCGATTTGCTCACTAGAATATTGTTTTGTAAAAGATAAGTGAGTCATAGTTGAAAATAAATGTACAAAACCAAAAAGGTGCATAGCTTACGCGTATGAGGTTGAGCGCATAGAAGTCCTACTGCCCAGAAATATCAAGCTAGTGGGCCCTTTTAGTGGGTTTGGGTGGAAGCCCAGGATAAAGATGTACCAAAGGAAAGGTGACGCAAAATGGGACAGGCAGCGGGAGTGGGGCCCATGACAAATGTGTCGGCTAAGAGGAGGCGAACCAAGCCTAAGGCCAAAAACAACCCTCAAACAAGCGTCGTATTCGAAGAACGCAACGACTTTTGTTTGGGCACAATAACGGGGGTCGTACTGACTCACAGTCTCACACATACCGCTTGTCCTTCGCCGCGGTCAAGTTGGTGACTAAGAGCCCTATTCTATTAGGGTAGGGGGATGGGGAATCGGGAGTTGTGCCTTCCGTCTACGTGGCGCCTTTATCGCCATGCTTCCATTGACACGTCAACGTCACAGTAAACCCACTCTCCTATTTCTCCCCTCCATTTTCTTGTGATTTCCGATAGGATCCGATAGAAGATCATGTCTGCTGCTAAAATAAAAAGAAAAACAGTAATTGTCTTTTAACTCGATCAAGAGAAAAACGAGGTAAGAATTTAAGAATGTTAATCCAAAATAACACAGCCCTCCATTGTTTCGTGAAAAGTAAGATTTAGTTTGATACAAACTTATTATTTAAATTTTTAGATTTTGCAGTAGTGTTTGATAAACTAAAGAATCTTTCAACCGTTTTTAGAAATAATTTTAAAATTGTTTTTAAAAACTGTTGTGAATAAAAATACTAGAAATTATTATATTTTGTCTTGACAACACTTTTAAAACTAATATTTATCAAACACAAAACTATTTTAATTCACAGTTTATTATTTTCACAATACAACAACAACAATTTTTTTTAAATGTCACAGCAATACCAAACTAACCTTAAGAATCAGGGAAGAAAAACGGTTTTTACAAACAACTCCAAAATTGCTTTTAGAATCTGATGTGATTAAAAACACTAAAAATTAATATATTTTGTCTTGACAACACTTTTAAAACTAATATTTACCAAACACAAAACTATTTTAATACACAGTTGATTATTTTCGTAATACAACAGCAACAATTTTTTTTAAATGTCACAGCGATACCAAACTAACACTATATATCAGAAAAAAAAAACAGCTATTCCGTCCTTACGTTTAGGGAAGCTGAGGAAATGAAACACTTTCCCAATTGAAGGAAAAATACGTGGGAAGCGTAAAAAATATGTATTTGTTGTATTAAGTTTTCCATATTTTATTCATCCTTTAAAGAAAAAATCATCACTTTTGATAGGTTTAATTTACAAAAAGAATATGTTACACAACGGAAAATGAGAAGAATGACACGAACCTTTTTAATATCGGTATGTCGGTAAGCGTCTTTATATTTCCATCATGGCACCAATCTTGATATTTTTTAATTAGAAGTCAACCTGATTTTATAATATAGCAAACAATACAATGAATAAACGTCTTTCGGCACGAACTGATATGCCGTTGATAGGGTCACCTGCAGGGGCAGTGGATAAATCGACGCCCCAAAGTCATAGACTGCCGGTAATGCCGGTATCAACCGCGGAAGCTAGAGAAGAGGCGGCGACATCTGTACCCCAGAAGACCCACCCTCCGAAACAGTAGGGTCTAGAGTCGGTGCCCTGTGTATCTCAGGCATACGTGGTGCAGACACCTCCGCCTAAGTCGGAGGTCACAGCTGCCTTGAGGAGTGAGGGACGTTCGGCTGCCTCGAGTAGCAAGGGGCGTCCGGCAGCCTCGAGGAATGTGTGGCTGTCTGGTGGAATGTGTGGCCCCCGGCTGTCGGGCGGAATGAGTGGCGCCCGACTGTCTTTGCGTCGGCCCTAGAAGGGATTCACGTCGGGCTGTCATGGGGCCCTGAAGCGACGTTTGAGGGTTGCTAGACGTTCCTTCAGACGATTCATACCTTTGGCCCATTAAACCCTTTGTTTTACTGAACAAGCATTTCATCATGTTTATTAAATTATTAGAATTTTTAATTTTCATTGACATTTTAAATATATTAACAATCTATTAATTTTAATTCCTATAATTTGTACAATTAATAACAATTAATATTTTAATACACAAATTTACCAAATTATCAAAAAATAACAACATTATCTCAAATATATTAAATATACCAATTAATATTTTAATATACAAATTTATTAAATCAACCAATTAATAACAATTAATATTTTAATACACAAATATACCAAATTATCAAAAATTAACAACATTATCACAAATATTAAATATATTAATTAATATTTTAATATACCAAATTTATTAAATATACCAATTAATATTTTAATACACAAATATACAAAATATTTCAACAACATTATGACAAATATATTAAATATACCAATTAATATTTTAATATACCAAATTTATTAAATATAACAATTAATATTTAATATTTTAATACACAAATATACCAAATTATCACAAATATTTCAACAACATTATGATAAATATATTAAATATACCAATTAATATTTTAATATACCAAATTTATTAAATATACCAATCCATATTTTAATACACAAATATACCAAATGAACAAAAATTCAAAAATATATACAATATATACAAAAATTAGAATTTCTTACCTTAACTGCTTGAGAATTCGAAAGAGAGAGAGAGAGAGGATGTGGAGGCAGAGGAGAGGAGTGGAAGAGACGGTAGAGGAGCCGAGGAGGGCATTCGTGGAGGAGGAGAGGAGTGGAGGCGGAGAAGAGAAAAATTGAAATAGGGTTTCTGCATATCAGGCTCGCTGGGTTCTGCCTATACAGCCAGAAGTATAGCCGACGAAATAAAAAATCGTCGGCTATTATTATAATTTTCGTCGGCTATAGTTAAACTTTAGCCGACGAATACTGATGCAATTCGTTGGCTATAATACTTTTTGTACTAATTTATTATATGTATTGCCAATTTAATCTTGTGAAATGAAAATCTGACAATCAGATATTATCATTATGTTGAAATATGTGTATGAGAAAATTTTTAGCTTAATCCGACAACAGTAAAGACTCTATCCGGACAGTCAATCCCGTAAGTCAAACCCCTAAATGCAAAGAAACAGTAATTTGACAGTGTAAATTACTAATTTTGCCCGGACCTTCAACTGGAAATAGTTTCAGATCGATGAGACGCAACTAGTGGTATAAAAATTTTATGAAAAATAACCATCGGAGATAGGACTACCTCTAGGAACAAAGAATAAAAAATGCATTGACCGCAACTATCGGCACCGAAACTTTATCAAAATTACGTGATTTTTCAACTGTAGATATATTTCATCTTTCCGGTTATATCATATTTCACGACTTTTTTTTCGTTTGAAGCTTCTACGTATAGTTTGTTTTTGAAAAGAAACATTTACTTATCACTTGGTAAACAAGTTATACAACATTAGTAGGCATGTTGTGATTGTCATGTCAATCTTGTGAAACAAAAATCTGACCGTCAGATATTATCATTATGTTGAAAAATGTGTATGGGTAAATTCTCAGCCTGATCTGACAAAGGTAATGACTCGATCTGGACGGTCAATCCCGTGAGTCAAACCCCTAATCGCTTTGAAACGGTAATTTGACCGTCTAATTTACGTATTTTGCCCGGACCTTCAACTGTAAATAGTTAAATCGATGAGATGCAACCAGTAGTATAAATTATTATTATATTTATTTAACTATAGCCGACGAAAAATTAAGGTATTCGTCGGCCAAGATAAAATGTAATTCGTCGGCTAAAATTATCTTAGCCGACGACATAAGCCAGATTTCGTCTGCTAAAATAGAAAAAAAAAACATGATGTTTAATGTAAACATACCAATTTCCTATTCATATATTACCAAAATTGAACAAAATTATGAATTCAACAGTTTGTAGCATATAAAGCACATCAATTTGAATTACAAATTCAAAATCCATATCCTGAAATAATTCAACTCTGATCCATATTAATTAATTCATACTATGCATCAACACAATATTATAATTAAATTAATATATATATATATATATATATATATATATATATATATATATATATGTATATCTACTACTACTACTTATTAATAACAACTTCATATATATTATCAAATCAAAATCGATCAACTCAATCACACTCAAAATCCAATATATATTTCAAATCAAATTAAAACTCAAAATCAATATTTATAACTCAAATAAAACTATTAAATCAACTCAAAATCAAGATATACATATGCGTGCCTATATATAGCTCCACAAACTAATTTTGGACAGATTTCGACGACACCCAACAATTTCTACAACACCCAAACTTTTTCTCCAGTTTTTTTTTTTTCAAATGAGCTGTTGTCTAGATCTAGAAATATAAGGACTTTTAGCCGACGAAATTATATATTTTATCGGCTAAACTTTTAAAATTTCGTCGACTATAGTGTATGGACTATAGCCAATGAAACAAATTCTTTTAGCCGACGACAATAGATTTCGTCGCCTAAAAGTCCACTTTAGCCGACGAAAATTTATCTTAGCCGACGCTTTTTTTTTCGTCGGCTAAAGTCGAAAAAAAATTTCATCGGCCTGTTTTTTTTGTCGCTTACAATGTTTATGCTGGTAGTGTTTTTACACCTGTGATGGAGGGTGGTGGAGGAGAAGAGGAGGAGGAAGCCGGCTATAGGAGGAGAGAGGAGAGGAGGAAGAGATCGGAATAGATAGACTAGGAGAGGGAGAGGAGAAAGAGGAGGTGAAAGAGTTAGAGGAGGAGAATGAGAAGGATTTAGAGGAGGAGGAGTACGTTGTTGCCGTCGGAGGAGAAAATTAAAAGATATAGAAATTTTTGAACTTCAGCCGACGAAATATCCTAATTTCGTCGGCTAAAGCTCAAAATTTTAGTGGGAAAATTTCAAAATTTTTAAAATCCCAACCAAAAATTTTGAATTAACTATAGCCGACGAATTTTAATAAATTTCTTCGGCTATAGTTTTTCATTTATTTTATTTATTTATTTAAGTTTAGCCGACGAAATTAGGGTATTTCGTCAGCTATAGTTATTTATTTTTAATTTATTTATTTAATCTTAGCCAATGAATTACCCTAATTTCGGCGGCTATAGTTATTTATTTTATTTATTTAACTTTAGCTGACGAATTATTCTAATTTCGTCTGCTAAAAACCAAAACCGTAAACCTATGTTGCATGGACACGGTCATGGACACGTCAACACGACACGGCGACATGAAAAATCTTAAAAACTAAAGTTCCGATCCGGCGACACGGAAAATCTTAAAAACGGAAGTCCCGACACGGCTTGGATACGACAAATAGTTAATATATTTATATATTTTTAGTATATATAAAAATAACTAAATATTTTTTAAAAAACCCCATAAAAACATATTAAAAGTTTCTAATATATATATATATATATAAGTTCCTTTTGTTTTCTTGTCATACTCACGCAAAGTCGAAACTCAATCCCTCATCCCTCTTTATTTCTGACTAAACCAACACAATCTATCATGTCATCTCTTCTTATTTACTCTTAAATCAAATTTCAATTTGAGTTTCAAAAACATAATCATACCTCAACTCTCTTCCATCCTCAATCTAGTTCTTCAAACCCTAATTCTTTGATGACCGCGGCTATCGGTGGAGAGACCGACGACAAAAAAGACCTTAACGCGACTCACAATAGGAAGAGACTCGTAGCTCTTGGAGGCTGAGGAAAGGATATTGACGCGAAGATCGGCTAAAAGAGTAGGCTAAAAATGTGAGGTTTTTTAGGTTTAAAAATGTTTTGTTTTTGTTTTTTTCATAATAATTATTCTTAGATTTGGTGGCGTGGCGTGTCTGAAGCTTATGTGGCATATTAGTCAACGTGTCGGGGCCGTGTCGAAAAAGTTAACATTTTCCGACAAACCACATGGCGTGTCGAATACGTGTGTCAGCGTGTCGGTGTTTTGGCGTGTCAGTGTGTCGGCGCGTGTCGGACACTCCGACACTCCACCTGATGGAGTGTCCGTGCAACATAGCCGTAAACCCTATACGTAGAAGCTTCAAACGAAAAATTGTTGTGAAATAAGATATGGCCGGAATGGTGAAATACTTCTATAGTTAAAAAATCACATAATTCCGGTAAAGTCTCGATACCGATAGTTACGGTTAACTTAATTTTCCATTCTTTCTCCCTAGCGGTAGCCCTATCTCCGGTGGTTATTTTTCATAAAATTTTTACATCACTGGTTGTGTCTCATCGATTTGAAACTATTTTCAATTGAAGGTCCAGGCAAAATACGTAATTTAGACGGTCAAATGACTGGTTCCGTGCGTTAAAGGGTTTGACTTACAAGATTGACCGTAAGGATCGAGCCCTTAACGTTGTCGGATTAAGTTGAATTTTTTCCTATAGACATATTTCGACATAATGATCATATCAGACGGTCAGAATTTTGTTTCTCAACTTTGATCATCGAAATCATAACATGCCTACTAATGTTGTATAACTTATTTACTAAGCTTTAAGTAAATGTTCCGTTTCTAAAAAAACTTTACGTAGAAACTTCAAACGTAAAAAAGTTATGAAATAAGATACGATCAGAATGGTGAAATACATCTAAGGTTGAAAAATCACGTAATTCTGGTAGTTGCGGTCAATACAATTTAGGGGTTTGACTTACGAGATTGACCGTTCAGATGAAGTCCTTAAATTTATAGGATAACGTTGAATTTTTTACCATAGATATATTTCAACATATTGATGATATCTGACAGTCGTATTTTTTTGTGAATTTTGATGACCGGAAACACAACATGCCTACTATTTATCATTATTTATCTATATGGGGAGCCCTATCATCGAGGTGTAAATGTCTCAAAATTTTTAGATGGACAGTTGCGTCTCATTTATGGTGAGTGTTTGTTGTGTTGAAAGTTCGACTAAAATACCTCATATAGGTGTAGATATGGGCATTTTCGTGTGTTAAGTGTTTAGAAAAACTTCATTTTGAAGCCTTAAACGAACTCGGATGACCAAAAAAACCTATATGTCATGGCAATAGTCATGCGTTTGACTCGTAGGGTAGTTCTGCTTCCAGATTGGTATCACAATTGTCAATCGGACACCGAAATATCCATAGTGCAATTTTGTAACTAAAAAGTACTTTAGCCGACGAAATACCCTAATTTCGTCGACTAAACTTTTCAAATTTCGTCGGCTATAGTTCACAGACTATAGCTGACTAAAAAAAATTTCGTTGGCTAAAATTTAATTATAGCCGACGAAAAAATTAGTTTAGCTGACGAAATTTTTTTTTGTCGGCCAAAATTCTACTTTAACCTTGAAAATATAACTTTGCCGACGAAAAAAAAAATTGTTGGCATGTTTTTGGATATTTCGTCAGCTAAAGTCTTTTTTCTGGTAGTGGAACTAAGAATTGAGAACAAATCGGACTCCAGAAACATCGTCGGTAGCCATATCTGGATCCCAGCCTTGTCAAACCAAATCAGAATCAAAAGCTTCAAACCCATGATTCTTACCCAGCAAGTTGTCGCTGAAGTTAACTGACGATTGCTTAGCCACCATTCTAGGTCACCCAGATCAGAAGTTGGTCCACCTACTCCCATTGAACAGAAGGTCTCAGAGACCCGAAGAAGACCAAAAACAACAACGAGGTGGGTAGATCGTGAGACACCACCACTAGATTGCCAGATTCTTCAATTGAGGAAGGAAAGCCCAGCCTCTCCGGTCGGTTTGGTTTCACCGCTGCTGTCGTTAGTGTTGGCATGCCGAGCACCTAGTTTTTCTCGAAGGGAGAAAAAGTCAAGCATTTTTTTCTACATAGTTTTACACATCTTCAAACAGTAGTTAACAACCATTCTTGATTCGAAAGAATGTATTATGCATGTAATGTTTCGTAAAACTTAATTAACATTCTAATCTATATTTGGTGAAGAGAAAAAATGCATATATGTACGTCATTGTATAGTAGAGATCTCTTGTATAGTATGTTACTTTGGTAAAATTGTTATTTACTAAAATGAAGTTAAAAATGTAAAATTTTGGCCTATAGCGTAGGGAAGAGACCAACAGTTAAAACAGTAGCAGAGAATAATTGATTCTATTGATAAGCTGCCTTAACTTCAAAAACAGATCTTGAAAAGCATCGGAGGTCGGAGTAGCCCTATCTAGTGATCTCGTTTGCATTCTCATTAGTATGAAGCTCACTCAAACCACATGGCGGTTCTGAAGGGTTCATGGCCCTGGGACTGCTCAAGCGCGGGAGCGTCGTGCGGGACCGATCGAGATGAAACTGCGACAGCCGTTCGATATTTAATGAATTGATCTAACAAACAGGATTAAACAGATATGATCAATTCATTATAGATCGGACGAAAGTCGTCGTTTCGTTCTGTTCCGTCCCGCACGGCGCTCCCGCGTCTGAGCAATCATGTTCACGCCCCGTGCGAAAAAAATAATTAGTCTCTTACATGACAATATTTTTATCAATTTTTTTTTTCAACTACATAGTATGCTCAATTGAAGAGTCTAAGGACATTGATATTCTGACTGTGGATGAGTTACAGAGCTCGTTGATTGTTAATGAGCAAAAGTTTTGAAAAAGCAGTGGAGATGAGCAAGCTTTGAAGATTACTCATGAGAAAACAACTGGTAGTAGAGGAAGAGGTCACGGATACTTTGGAGGCAGAGGTCTAGGCCGTGCAAGACAAGGTTACAACAAGGCAATGATTGAGTGTTTTAAGTGTCACAAGTTAGGGCACTTTCAATTTGAGTGCCCTAGTTGGGAAAAGGGGCAAACTTCACAGAGCTATACAAGGAAGAAGAAGAGAGGGAGTGTGGTTACTATATTCATAATTAAGCAACCATATGACTGTGGATAAGCAGTGGTTTGTACACTTGGACGAAACAATCAGCCATGCTGTGAAGCTTGGGAACAATGCTAGGATGGCTGTAATGGGGAAAGGGAGCATCATGATACGAGTAAATGACGAAAAATATGTAATAACTGAAGTGTATTACTTGAGTTTAAGAATAACCTTCTTAGCATTGTTCAGCTGTAAGAACACAATTTGGCAATATTGATACAGAATGGGGAATGCAAAGTGTATCATCCTGCACGAGGGGTTATCATGCACAGTCAAATGTCCACAAACCGAATGTTTTTCATTCTTGCTTAAATGGATACATAGCCACAAGTACAAGTAACAAAACATGTGTCTTAAGGCCTCATCTGAAGATCAATCAGATTTGTGGCATTGTAGGTTTGGTCACCTACATTCCAAGGGTTTAAGGACTTTGGTATATAAGATGATGGTGAAGGGTATGTCAACTCTTGTTCCTACAACAAAAGTGTGCACAGTGCGCATGGTGGAAAAACAACACTGTGAGAGCATCCATAAGAAAAGTCTTTGGAGAGCTACGTAAAAATTACAGCTTGTGCATGCAGATATATGTGGTCCAATCACACCATATTCAAATAGCTATAAGAGGTACATAATCACATTTATTGATGATTATAGTAGGAAATTATGGACCTATTTCTTGAGTTATAAGTCAGAGGCATTTATGATGTTCAAAAGGTTCAAAGTTTTTGTTGAGAAGGAGAATGGTAGCACATTATGTTGTCTGAGAACTAACTGAGGTGGTGAATTCACCTCAGAAGAATTTAATGAGTTTTGCAGTATGTATGGTATTACAAAGCAGCTTCCTGTAAGTTATACTTCGCAGCAAAACGGGGTTGCTGAGTGTAGGAACAAGACTATCATGAATATGGTAAGAAGTATGTTGGCAAATAAATTTGTTCTTAAAGAATTCTGGCCAAAAGCTATGAACTAGACTGTGCATTTGCTGAATCGATGTCTAACCTTGGATGTGAAAGACAAGACACCTGAAGAAGCTTAGTTTAGAGTTAAACCTTCAGTCAGTCAGCTTAGAGTGTTTGGCAGCAATGGTCATGTATATGTACCTGATAAAAGGAGAGAAAAGCTTAATGATAAAAGCTATTTGTGTGTTTTCTTAGGTATGAGTGAAGAATCAAAGGCCTACAGGGTCTATGAACCAGAGACAAAGAAGATGATCATAGGCAGAGACTTTGAGTTTGAAGAAGAAAAGAGTTAGGACTTGAGTAAGTCTGGTAAAAGGCTGACAATATAGTGCTTGAATAGGGAGATAATGAAGGGCAATCCAATGAAAGAGAAAGCAATGGTGATGAAGAAGGTCAACATAAAGATGAGACAAGTGGTTCTGTAAATGAAGCAGCTGAGTCTAGTGTTCCTAGTTTGGTTCAAGGGAGGGAAAGAAGGGAAATTCAAGTATCATACTGGACACATGACTATGTTAGTGGTGAAGGTCTTTTAGATGAAGACATCAGTGGCTTGATGGTGCATACTGCCTTAGATGATCCATTGATGTTTGAGGATGTTGTAAAATGTGCAAATTGGAGAAAAGCAATGGAACTTGAGATAAGAGCTATAGAAAATAATGAAACATGGGAACTAATAACTTACTTGCCGACTAGAGCAAAACGAATTGGTGTAAAGTGGATTTTCAAGACCAAGATGAATGAGAAGGAAGAAATTGAGAAACAGAAGGCAATGCTTGTAGCAAAGGGGTATGCACAGCAGACTGGGATTGACTACATTGAGGTGTTTGCACCAATTGGAAGTTGGGATACCATTCAGATGGTTGTAGCTCTCGTAACCTACAAAGATGGAACGTTTACCAACTCGATGTTAAGAGTGCGTTCCTCCATGGTGATCTGGATAAAGATGTGTTCATTGAGAAACCATGAGGCTTTGAAGTGAAAGGTGTAGATGGCAAAGTCTATAAGCTCAAAACGGTCTTGTACGGCCTCAAGCAAGCTCCATGAGCTTGGTACAACAAACTCTATATAAGTATGTAAGTAAGGCATAAGAAGGAGGCAAGTTTCTTATAGTGAGTTACGTGGTTGATCTCATATTCACAGGCAATAATAAGAAAATGTTTAGGAAGTTTAAGTCCATGAAACAAGAATTAGACATGACTGACCTAGGGAGGATGAAGTTTTTCCTTGGTGTGGAAGTGGACCAATGCAGTGAATGGATATTTATTAGTCAAACAAGGTATGCTAATGAGATTCTTGAAAGGTTTGGAATGGAGCATCATAACTCAATAAAAAATCCAGTTGTGCCAGGTTTCAAACTTCTGAAAGACGAGAATGACAGTGCATTTGATGCAACAACTTACAAGCAAATGATAAGGAGTCTCATGTACTTATCCGTTACAAGACCTGACTTAGCTTATGTGAATCTTATCCTCGTTACCGAAAGTCTCCTTAATTCGTTTATAGTTATGATATAGATAGAGGCTAGTTAGAGGATATTATTAAAACCATAGTATACATTGATCAAGCTCGATCTTTGACCCGTAAATTGGAACTTTGATCCTTGAATTACTAATTGTTACCAAGTTTTCGAGGAATAAATTGAGTTTAACCGTGAATTTTAAATAAGAGCGGATTGTTGTCTCAATAGATTTTTTTTTGAAAAATATCGATGATATATTAGAACTCAAGCCAGACGAGGTTATTACATATCCTTCCTCTACCGATATATGAGTATATAAAAAGTTTGTGATACAAGTTCATAATGATACATAGATTAGGTCTAATCACTAAAACGTTAAACCAAGCATGAAAAGTAAAGTTATAGACAAATTAAAAAAACAAAATTTAAATTTGCTCCTTGCCCTGGACACTAGGGTTAGGAGGTGGAGCAACGAAGACATAGTCCTCATATGGTGCCGATGGAGCAGCATCTTTCACATCCTCTTCCTCTGCCTTTACAAGAGCTTTTGCAGAAGGTTTCTTGTTCTTAGATCAAATGGACGACCTCTCTTCTTCGTTACATCACTTGGGGTATCATTAAGCACAAGAACACCCCATGGTGCCTCTTTAAGCCCAAGTGAGCTTTGTGACAACTTGCTAGTGAATTTCGAAACCTAGACCTTCTTTGTTGGAGCCTCTGTACAATGTTTAGGCTTTAGCAGAGCAGGGTTGTTCAGCTTTGTTGGAGAGAGCAGCAAGATACCTCCTGAGTGTTTATGCCCTCCATTTTCTGCCGGGGTTGGTATGACATCCGTACTCGTTTAAGCTGGTTTCCCAACTTGCTTGTTATGGTCATATGGCATAAGAGCAAGTTCCATGGAATTGCTGCATTCACCAAACTTCCCAGGTTGAAACGATCTTTCTTTGATAATAATTGGTTTACGTACCTGATCCTGGGTAGGAAAGAGGGCGCGCTTGATTGGTGGAGTAGGTGGTTGATTCCATTTGAAGGTGAATTGTTCCTTGCCAACTAGGTTTCCAAAAGCAAGCAAAGAAGCAGGCCGCTTCGATTCTATAGCAGCAGCAGTGTCTACAGTAGGTTGCGATGCTGCAGCACAGTTCCCCATAGGGTGATATATGAGCATACACTTCTTGCATATGCCAACCATGTTTTCATAGTAGGAGACCTCAGCCTCCAAACCAGCAGCAAATTTGATAAGCTTCTTGAGAATAAAGGGTCGAGAAATGTCATAGCTAGGAAACATGAACCCCAATTTTCCCCTCATCCAGTTGCTGATAAGTTCCAGCCATCGACGAAATATTTCGAATAATAGGTTGATGCTCATAGTCTTGCGGAAAATTGGTCATGCAGACCCAAAAGTATAATTCCTTCATCGAAACCAAATCAATGGGAGAGAGGCCATTATACGGCTAGAGGACAATAGGAAGCTTCTTGTATCTCCAAGGACTCCCTCAGAGGACCTTGTTTTGATCAGATCAGAGGTCAAAAGTGATAAGGAGATGTGGAGCATGATGGCATGGAGCACCACCCTCCATCTTCGAGACATCAAAAGCTTCATCACCCATCAGGGCATGAGATTTCGCAAAAGAGGCGGTGACAGCGTCAATGGACATAATAGAAGGATGCGATGAGGAAGATGTGAGATTTAGGAGGAGATTCGACATAGGAGAAGCTACAGGAGCTACGTTGGGGACCTAGAGTTTCTAGGGTATATGGAAACCGCAACTGCGGTCCTTGTATTTAGACAGCAGTCCACTGATCGATTGTATATTAGTGTTGTCTCAATAGTGAATGGGTGATTAACTCTGAAATGTAATTTAATAATATTTCAGAGTATTAAAATTTTAAGATGGCTAATCAGTTAATATTTGGCTAATTACAATATGTTATAGAGTGCGGCTATTGGAACCTCTATATTTGCTCACTACACCTCTCATTCTCTCTGCACCTCCATTTTATTTTCAAATAAAAACATCAGCTCACTATACCTCCCTTCAAATTTCTATAATAGCCCTGTTTATGTAATTCACATATATTTTCATCATTTACTCATTACACCTCTTATTCACTCACTTGACCTTCAATCTCATTCCTTTTTATTTTATTTTATTTTTTCTGATAGCATGTGAAAATTCATTTCTGATGTCTGTTATATAATTTTTTTTGTTCTTTTTCACGCAAACCTCCATTCCCGACCTCTTTTTTTATACTGTTTTTGCTTTTTGCAATATGTCACTAGACCTTCATTTTCTGATCAAATTATAAGAAAGAACTCATCAATTTCACAAAAAGTTAATTCAAATAATGAAGAGTATCTTTATATTAAAAATTAAATAAAAAATGTATTATATCACAAAATTAAACCTATCGATCATCAAAATAATGTTCTTACATGAACTATTCTATATATATATATTAACTTTTGTTTTTCTATTTTACTCATGATAAATTATCTTAAATAGTTATTTAGGGGTTTAATCATTGATAGATCATATTTTTTGTAAAATTATGTTTCACCTTTTATGAATGTATATGCGTGCAACATATGTATAGTAAAATAAATTTTTATATCACATGATCGATATTACTCATGTACTTATTATATGTACGTGTTTTAATAGTATGTAGTAAAATTAGAGAAAAATAATAAATTGCAATCAATTAAAAAATTTTAAGAGAATAAATATAATATATTTTTATATAATTATTGTCTTTAATGATCATTATATGAGAGGATATCTATATCATTTAATAAGTAAAAAATGAGTGAAGTTAGATGAGTAAATATGAAGGCTTCAATAATAACTTTGTGCTATACTTGAAGAACATTTAAAGGTTTTGAATATGAATTTCAATTTTTTTATTACTAGTTCACCCTTTAACTGTTAGATCTAACCGGTGGGGGACCGGGTAGGGCAAAATCCCGTTTATGGCTACAAATACTTACATTTTGATAAGATGAAATCAGTAAGAAAATAAAATTTGCATATTTTGCAATCAAAAGTTCCAATATTTTGTGAATGTTATTGAAAATTTAAATTAACTGGAAGTGTCTTGGGAGTGAGAGAAGCTCTATGCCTCTATCCACAATTAAAAATCATGCACAACTTCCATGTCTGTTTATTTGAATAAGAAACTGAAGCTCTAGCTAGCTGTGGCCTCGAGCTAGAAGAAGAGTACACATTCTACAAGGATCAAGCTCTAACAGAATTTGGTGAGAAGTTTACCAGGAAATATGAGTCAAATTAGTAAAGCTAGACCAACACCAAAAATATCAATATATTATTCACTACAAGAACAAACCAAAATACTTGTGGGTGTGAATGAAGAAGAAGATGCCATAATAAATCGAGAGAATTATGACTAGGGCTTTACTTGCTTCTACAGTTCTCCATGGTTCGTTCCCCTTTGTACAAACCTTGCGCAGTAGTAGTAGTCAGTTTCATCCCCCACCTCTCTTTCTCTGCCCTGTCTCATCTCTATCTCTCCAATTATTCCTATCCTTGACTCTAAATAATATCAAAACAATACCATTTCAGTTTTCTAGTTTTAGTTTCAGCTCAATTTTTTAGCTTTAGAATGCTCCTCCCTCCACTTCTCAAATCTCAAGTCCTTTTCACTCAAATGTTGCACATAGTGGATACCAAGCTCTAAGTTCAAGTTGGGTGGGTTTTTTCCTTATGGATTTTGGGGTTGTGGGTTTAGATGGGTTTGGGGGTTCAGACATTGGTTTTGGTTTTGTTGCTAGCTCAGATCAGGAGGGAAAGAACAAGCGGTACGGATCTGGGTTTCAGAAGCAGGAGAGATCTGGGACCATTGATGAAGAACAACATTGGAGGAGCTCAAAACAGGCCAAGAGTAGTGATGATTTTTCAGCACACAAGAAAATGCTGCAGCTTAACACTGGTTTGATGAGGACTAATTCCACTAGCTTTGATGGGCAGCAGTTACTGAGCTTCTCTAGCTCACCCAAACCAGATGCTCATAATGCCTCATTCCCTAGCTACTTTCAACAAGCAGTGTCTGCTTACCATAGAAATTCAGGTACTTGAATAATCTGTTTCAAGATTGGTTCTTTTTAGAAGCATTTTATGAAGGAATTTAAAATGTGGGCTCTTGCATGTAAGCTTTGGTTGTTGAGGTGGGTGATAGGTTCTGGTAAATGTTTGCTGTATGTTTTTTTTGGATAAAATTTGTTTACACTTTTGTGCTCCCAAAGAAATGGGTGGGAGCAAGTGTCTTTTCAAGGAAACTATATTGTCTTGGTTGTGAGTCTTGTCAAAGAAATTAAAAAGTGGAATTTTTTCCCTTCCTGTCTGAAAATCTTTGGCACCCCTGTTTTAAGGGAATATGATCTGTTTTGG
The DNA here is from genome assembly GCA_951800085.1 of Comarum palustre. Classification (NCBI taxonomy): domain Eukaryota; kingdom Viridiplantae; phylum Streptophyta; class Magnoliopsida; order Rosales; family Rosaceae; genus Comarum; species Comarum palustre. The sequence goes on from OX637583.1 coordinate 20,920,494, forward strand.
TAAAATTTTAGCACTGTGTAGTGGCCTAAAAGAAGAAAAATTTATGACCCAGGATTGGAGGAGAAATAAGAGCCAGCAATGACATGTTCTTTGATGGGTTCTGATTCCTCTCTCTACTTTTTATCTTCTGTTCTGTGTAAAAAACAAGAAATTCATGATCGAAGCAGCCATAAATGCTGCAGCAAAGTTGTAATTTTTGGGTGCACCTTTTTTTTTTTCTGAAGTTTGTATCTTCTACATCAGGAAGTAATTTTGTTTTTCATGAAATGGGTAATTCTTCTGTGTGGTGTTCTTAGTTCTGACCTGGTTTGTTTCAGGCAACAACAATAGTGGGAGCTTAAATGGGGCTACAGTGCATTGGACTATAGCAGGATGCAGAGGACCATTTACTCCATCACAATGGATGGAGCTAGAGCACCAGGCCTTGATCTACAAATACATCACTGCTAATGTTCCTATACCATCTAATCTACTCATCCCTATAAAGAAGGCCCTCGATTCTGCTGGGTTATTTTCATCAGGACTCCTCAGATCCAATGCATGTAAGTTCTGCCGGGTCATTTTTCAACATTCTTGCTTATCTTCCTATTATAATGTGCATTTTGACTTTTTAGTACAGTAACCTAAAAAAATCCTAATCAGTACTATTTCGTGTATCTGAATCTGAAAATGTTTATGATCTGAGCATAACCTGGTCCATGTAAGATTGAGTTTTTCCTACTTTAGGGACTAAGGAATTCGGCAATGCCTTTCTTGATTTATAGATATTCATTTATTGGGGTGCAAATTTTGCAGTCGGATGGGGTTCTATCAATTTGGGATACTCCACCAACGATCCTGAGCCAGGGAGGTGTCGAAGGACAGATGGGAAGAAATGGCGGTGCTGGAGAGACGCTGTCCCTGACCAAAAATATTGTGAGCGGCACATCAACAGAGGCCGCCATCGTTCAAGAAAGCCTGTGGAAGGTCAAACTGGCCAGTCTGTTGCTGGTACCTCCATACCTGCCCCCTTGAAGCAGGTTATGCCTGGTGGAGGTGGAACCAGCAGCCTCGCCATGGCCAACCAACAGCTAAAGAGCTTGCAGCCTGTTACTGCTGCATCTAATTCTTCTGCAGCCACTCAGATGAGCAGGTGAATGGTCCTGGACTTGTTATCTTTTTAGCATTTATTCGCTCTGTGATTTTGTAACATCTTGAGTGGCATCTTGGAGTAGTAACCCCATGTACATTACCTTCACTTTCTCTTTCTTTAGTCCATTATCATCTTTGCAGTGCTGAAAGTGACTAGTTTATCACTAGCTGAGTTTTTACTTTACTCTACTTCACTTGGGAGTTTGGACAATGTTCATTGCATTGGTGGTCCTAAATCCTAATAGAAATTGTGCTTTGCAAAGTGGATTCTTCTTTTCATCTAGCACATATATGTACATGGTCATGGTACTGAGCTGAATTTGTAACATTTGATTTCTGTGCAGGATGTTCATGAACAAAGATACTGCAAGTGGGAGAATGCAACAGTCTCCTGACCTCTCCATGATGTACAAGGAAAACACATTCTTGAATCAGAAACAGCAACTGGGGTTTGTGGAATCGTCAAGATCTGAGTTTGGGGTCGTCACCTCTGATGCCCTCCTCAACCCTTCACAGAAAAGCTCCTCGAATTCAATGATGAGCTACGGAAACTTTGGTGCTTCACAGAACCATACTGTCCAAGAGACAGATTCACAACATCCTCTTTGCCACTTCATTGATGGTTGGTCTAAGAACCCTTCTGATCGCCCAGCTTTTGTTGCCTGTCCTGGCCAGCTTGATGTGCAATCAGCCAGAACTCAGTTATCCATTTCAATCCCCAAGGCTGCTTCCCCGGACTTCATACCATCCACTTCCCCTACCAACAATGAGAAGCTCACTCTCTCACCGCTCAGGATGTCTGGTGAGCTCGACACTGTCCCAATGGGTTTAGGAGTAAGCAGCGGTATGGAGCAACACAAGAAACAAGCAAACTGGATTCCGATCACATGGGAGCCTTCACTTGGTGGTCCTCTGGGAGAGGTTCTGCACCATACCAATATCAACGCAGCAGAATGCAAGAAGTCTTCAGTGCTTAACCTCATGACCGAAGGCTGGGATAACAACAGTCCATGGTTAGGTTCATCTCCAACCGGGGTCTTGCAAAGGACTGCATTTGGATCCGTATCTAGCAGTGCAGGGAGTAGCCCAAGAGCAGAAAATAGGAGTGCTCATGAAGGGGCTAGCCATTGCAATGAGCTTATGTTTCCTGCCTTGTAAGTTTGTATCCATATCAAGGAGAGTTTTCTTTGCGTTCTTTTCTAAACGTGTACTGCCAATATCATGAGTCAGATCAAACGTGTAGTGAATTTGCAATCTTTGAGGTTAACATTTTTCTGTACTAGTTGTGCACTAGTGATTGCTCAGAACCTTTACATTATCAGATGATTCAGATCATCTGAACATTTATGCACACTATCAGATCATCACAACCATATTATGCATTATCGGATCATCAAATCATCAGAACGTTATGAATTTATCAGATCATCGGAACCGGTATGCATCATTAGATTGGTCCACAAATCCAAATAGCAGTACCAAAACTACAGATACTCCATAGGGTCACTTAATCTGGAGAACTTGGCACATCAGTTACCCTTAGATCATCAAAAATTTAGTGTTGGTCGGTTTTTATCAATTTTTTTTCTAGTCCAATCCATAAGGGATTGGACGCCATAAACTTCAATACAAAACCTAATACAGAATATTTTAGTTCGGGCTCTGTTTCATTTTTTTGTCTGTAAAACCTTAGTCGTGTTCGGTCACCAGTTCTCTACATGAACAGAAAATTAGATAGAAGAGCACAATGTGGAGGTATGCGTAACCCGAAACTCTGGATCATAAGTCAGTTAGGGCTTTAAACACCACCATGGTATCACTGTAAGGAATTGCTAAAGCACCGAGCACCATAGCAACATGCTCCATGTTTAATATAGTCAACTCCTATACGGATCGTGTGCGAATGAAAACTCAAATGAAAACTTTCCTACGTGATCCACTAGCCTCAAACGTACAGAGGAAAACACCAGAGATTTTACTGACATTCAGCTTGAATGATAGAATTAAAGTAGCCCAAATGAGAGGCGATTAACACTACCAATTTGATTGGTTTAATGCATCTCACATCTGGGTTCAATCATTCAGTCATTGACGATAAATATTGAAAAGTTAATCTACGACTACATATAGGATTAAGAGGAACAAAACTGCCAAAGAGAAAACAAAGTAAGTGAGTAGATTGAAGAGGGTTGGTGTTGTGTTGCTCATATTCTATGGGTGTAGGTGTCTGTCATGCCATGGCTATGGCAATCAGTACGAGGAATTTTTTATAATCACTGCAACAACAACCCCATTAATCATTTGAAACAACAAAAATAGCTATGAACTAGAAGAAAGAGATCAACGAAAACAGAAGAATGAAAAAGAGGAACTGAAACAATCTGGGTGGAGATGAGAGCGCGGCTGTAGTTTTGGTAGTCTCCTTTTTATAGAGTTTCGGAGGAAACCCTAGTCTCATTCTAGCCATCACATTTTGGCATTTTGCTCGATGTTGGGTTGGGCTAACTTGGAGAGAAGTGCCCGTTGCTACTAGTACAGATTGGGCTGGCCTTTGTTTCAACAGCTCGCGGCAGTGGCAAACTGTGACACTCGCCCGTCGCAGCTGATTCAAGTGGAATGTTTAGAACAACTTGAGGTGAGCCAGTGAAGCCAGATTGATAAAAAAACTTCCTTTTTTTGTTTCAAGGAGGGGCTAAGAGCCCCAAAACAAACAAAATAAGCAACAACAAGTCTTGGTCATAAAAGACCCTCTTTGTCTTCTTAAAACAAAGAAGATAGAGAAACTCTAGTTCTTCAGCCAAAGGATTTCACACAATGTAAGGAGGCAATGCATGAAGCAAGGTTCTAAAAGTCGTTAGTGACTAGTCGGTCAGCTGGTCGGGGACTAGCGACTAGAGGAGTAGTCGGGAGTACTCAATTTTTAATTTTTAGATTTATTTTTAAAACATATAATAAAATATATATTTTTAAAATGTATTATAATGTCTAAAATAATAAAAATAATCAATAAAATGTCGAGTTAAGCCGATTTTTTCTGAGTTGGGTTGACTGCTCGGCCTATTTTCTTCCGGCCGACTTTGTACTCTGATTTTCCTAAAATCGCCTCGTATGGACGCCGACTAGCGAGTACTCGGTCGACTAAGCAGAGTTTTAGAACATTGGCATGAAGAGGATGTGTATCATCCCACTTCCTTTTAACCATATTCACCACAATAGCATAATCAGACTCAATCAAAATTATATGAGTTACATTATGACATGTTGTCATCTGCAAACCAATGCAAAAAGCTCATAACTCAGCCACAAGAATTTCTCCTTCACCAAGATTGGCAGAGAAACCGCAGACCCAATCTTCATCACTATTTCCTTCCCAATTGATAAAACATAAACTAATCTTTATTTTCTTCCTTGCTCTTTGCTTCAACAAAAAACTTTCATGTTGGATTATGTTATCATTTATCATTCCGCAAAATTAAACTATCATGGCTTATATTTGAAGGATAGCGGATTAATGTTCTTCTACTTCATTAAACCAAAAGAAACCGTGGTTTTATAACTTATTGTGTTGAGTGATTCACACACCTTACTGACCATAGCAACTACTGTATCGAATTCTAGTAGATGTATATATAGATAGTATCAACAAAAGATGAACAAGATATTAAATAGCTTTGGGTGACAAATATGGATGGAAGATCATTTTCTCTGGAACACCTTCCAATATTAATTGATAATTAACTACATGTAAAACTAAATGGAAGACAAATAACTAAATTGGTCCCGGTTACTCTTCAGAAGGGAGTGGAAGACGGGAAGAGATTCTTGAACGAGAAAAAGAATTCAATGACTTTAAAAGAATTAAATGAGGAGCCGTATGAGGTGAAAATATCATACAATTATGTAGAGTGATGGGTGACTTATCTGTCAACTTTTTTACTATCACCCCTAAAAAACTATATTCCGTTTTAAGTAAAGTTGTCAGAGTACGCTTAACCTCTGGATTTGAAATCATTGCTTATATACCTGGTATTGGCCATACCTAACCGTGAAAATTAAGAACTTTTTTTTCCGTTAATATATCTTACGATGTAACGCATCTAATTACAATATTTGCATGTTTTATTAAACAGCTGATTGATATATAGAAAGGTATGTGCCACATTGTTTGACTTGTTCAGCATGAAATCAAAGTCATGCATATCAGAAACATTTATAGCCATCAAATCGAGTTTGTTAGAGAAGCTTAATTTGCTGGACCTAGCTCATATTAATTAAAACATGCTCGATCGCAAGTTTTCTACGTTTCTCATGACCTCAACTGGAAAGGAGCTTCCCATCTTCCCTAATTATAGTTACAAGCTCATATATAAGGACCTAGCTACGAGCTTTGTTCCTAATTAACCATCACATTCCTGCAATCCTGAGTGCATGTCAATGCAGTTTGATCAACGCACACATGACATGATCCGGCCGAGGAGATCAACTGACGACGAGGCGAAGTCATCGTCGTCGTTTAGGGCTAACGTACCCTTCTCGTGGGAGAGGAAGCCCGGGATGTCCAAGCTCAAGCCCTATTCTTCCGATCATCGTAGTTTGGATAACTACTTCACGACCACCAATAAGCTGATACCTCCTCCAGCTCGTCTCTCATCACAAAATTCTGCTACTAGCAGTCCTTCTGGTCATCATCGGCAGAGACGCCGCGGCCCTTATCTATGCTCCAGCATTGATGTTCAGCCATCTGTTGCTACGACGTTCCGAAACTCGTTCAGATTAACTGGTGACGTGAGTCCTGCTACTGCTAAAAGTAATCCTCTCCAGGATGACCCATTTCTTGCAGCTTTCATCAAATGCACTCAAATGCACGGCTCTGGAATCACTAATAGTGACAGAGGGTATAGTGCAGTTGATAATAAGCATGATAAAGCGGCTAGGTTTTCTGCCAGGAAGAAGAAAAACACGATGTTCTTGATGTTTACTAGCAGTTTCTCACGTAAGTCCTCCGCTGTCAGGGACAACAATATTGCAGTTACAATGCCCTGCAATAAAAGAACTTAAGGATTAATGTATTCAGATGACGGACAACAATATATATATATGTAAACACATGACCAACATATTGACGGACTTAAGTATTGTTGATGAAGATTATCATGACTTGTAGTAGTTTAAGTCTTATGTTTTACTTACGTAATGCGCTCCTTAGATGAGATAAAAACTGAATATGTCTTGTGATGAGAAGATAGACTTATGCTCGTCTATATATAGTGATCAATTGAATTACTCTTACAGAATCGAACAATTGCAAAAAAAATTCATAAAATATGAATATTAGTAACTTGTTCTTTAAAGAGTTCTACTTGATTCTATAAGATTTACCCTTATTTACGAGATCATATCAGAAAATATTTTAAATTCCTTAATCAATATGTAAATTATATATTATTCACTAAATTATATTTCTTATACGTCTTGTAACACTTATATTATATTTAATTAATTGCTTGAACATTAAGTCAATATTATTAAAATTTAAAATATTTATTTATGCAAATCTTCCAAGTTCCAGATATATAGCTAGATATATAGAAACTTGCGAGGTAGGATGATCAATGGATCAAATGCTATGTACACTATCGTTCTATAATATCAATGCCTACTAGAAATCAAGCCCGCGCTTAGCTACTCCCTAGAGCATCATGAATATAATATAAACTATTACGTAAAAGTTTTCAAACTTCCAAATAAAATAGATGAAGGACATGTGCGTTGGTACAGTATATTTTTGGGGAACAAATAGAATGAATTGATGCAAAATATTACCTACATTCCCATATGTATTTTGCACTGCAAGTTATATCAAACATGCATTCATGTCAAGAACTACGCTAATATATTGGCAGAAGCGTTTATTTTACAATTCAAATACCCAATAACCCATTGTAAGTGTACAGTAGATCTCTATGAATACATATGCTATTTTTATTCTTACCTGGTGCACTTACAGGAATTGGTGCTCTTTCTATTTCTTTTAAAGCCGATAAAGACTGACTGTCAGCATTAGTTTGATTATCTTCGATTGCAGAAGTTTCCGAAGCAACTGAGATTTCCAAATTTTAAAAATCTCTTCCTTGCAGACATTCGGCCTCTATACTGCATATATGTCAAATGTGTCACAACTCAATAGTGAATTACATACAAAACTAAGCAGTGTAAACAATATATCAACTGATCTAACATACTGTTACCAACATTTTCTTCATGGTCATTCATTCCAGCTTCCAATTGTTCATTTGCGTCTGGTTGCTCACCATCAAAAGTTTTGGAAAATGATGTTCCTTCTTTATGCAAATCCCGAAAATCCTTTAATTTTCTTTGACGACATCTGATTTCCACATTGCAATTTGGTGAGGAGTGCTATATTTGAAGAATTAAGAGATTAAATATACAGTTGGGAAGAAATCAGAATTGCATGATCATTCAAGAATATAGTTGTTCTGTGAACAGTAAATGACGTCATCTCAGACAATATATATATGGTAAATCATAAGTTATATAATAAATACAACAAAACTTGCAGTGATTTTTGTAACATACCTGAATGTAGGACTGTTAAGATAGTTGAATGTTCTCCAAATCAATTAGGCCTGAAGTGGTCACAAAATCTAGCAACTCACTACCACCAAAATCTACAGACAATGTAAGCATAATATTATATTGTAACTATATAAATTCGTTTTCAAATGTTGATGTTTTTGAAATTGTAAGAAATAAATTGCAATTACAAGACAACTACACGTGCAAGAGTTAACACAGAATACCAAAAATTGAGGAATAACAATAGAATTTCAGTTGAAGAACAATTTGCAGCATTAAATGAAAAATACAGTTTCTGTGATCTTATATGATATGTAAGTGCTAAGAACAGGGTATAACATGAGATGATTGGAATCCAGAGATGATACAAGCAATAAAAATCTCTAACCCTAAAACACCGAACTATTAATTGATAAACATTGTGTTTATTCATTCCTTTGAAAGGAGGTACCAGCTTTTTATCGTCATTATGAAACTTATACAATTTTTCAGTATCTACAGATCCTACGCAAATCAAATCAATTAATCTTTCAAAATGCAAAAATATCTTCATTCCAAGTATATACAAATACAAAATTGGCATAGAAATTAAAATAAGAAATAAAGAAACAGTACCGCCCAATCTCCCATTAGTTCGTCAAAACTCTCATGGAAACATATCTGGCTATCTGCAATCAATCTGTTGATTTTATAAAAATAAGATCTGACTCTTAATGGGGCGAGTAAACTGTCGCAACAATGTCAGTTGAATCGATTGAATCGGATAACAACGAGATTCCAGAGATCAAAGTCGTGTCTGTTGATCAGAACTGAATAGAAACCTTGTTAATTCCGGCGAAGAGAGAGATCAATTCCAGTTGCAGCTTGTAAGAAAGCGACACATGACTAAAGATGAGGTTGAAACAAAGGGTACATGAGGAATTACATAGACCACCGACACGGGTTGAAACAAAACGTCCTTGAGCTGTTGACAGAAACTGTGAGTAAACAGTTGTGAATAGTTTACAGAAAATATATAAGCGTGTGCGGAAGTGCGTTGCATATGAGCTGGTACTGATTTGAACTTCTCGAACTCAAGTCACGGTTGCAGCATGTGAGGCACCCCAAGCTTGATCCGTAGCTTCATGTCCTCAAATGTACCATAAGGTATTGACCCTATCATGACTAATTGACTAACGAGACAAATTCAAAATGATCTTCCAGGTAAACATCCTGGCAACAGTTTCCATACACAAACCCCACAACTCAACCTGTCCAAACCTTACTCAGTTGGCAAGGACGGGCTTGTGGTGGAGACCTCATCTGAGTTGATTCCCTCTACCAACATGTCTCGTTTGGTTCGCGATCTGTAAATTCCTGTGGAAATCCATACCTGGAGTCTGGTGTGACAGACATGTGTCCACTGTAAGTCCTTCAGTGTTGAGGTTGTAGGTATGTCCCAACGATAGTGGTGTAGCTTAACCAAGCTGTCACCTAAACTTCTCTAATTAAAAAAAAATGACAGATGCACACAGTTGCATACTCAGATCTATCATTCCACAGCCTCAAATGTATGTGTACCATTATCTTTTAGAAAAACATTTGCATCACTGAAATTTATTTATACAGAAAAGGGTATCAGAAATACATTCTAATCTAAATGGTAAATCCAAGAATAATAACTAATTCAATAAATCGATCATATGTAGTTGCCCCAAACAAAAAGCCATTGTAGGACATAAATTAATGGTTGATCATGAAACTGAAAGCACATTCACAGAAAGCTATCACATTTAAATCTTCAACTTTACTGTCAGTAATAGCAGAGGTAGACCAAAATTACCCCAGAAACGAAGTCATCCATTCATATCAAAATGGATACATAATGAAACACTAATCCAGAATATTTATACCTACTTTTTCAACAGAGCTTCCATAAAACCACTTAAATATATCTAACCACAATGTGCATCACATTTCTAAGTTCTAACAGTCAATATCTCCATAAAAAAGCCAACTATCAGAAACTAAACAACTTCAATACCACTCAAACCAATCAAGATCCAACATTTCTAGCTATAGCCCTAAATAAATTTCAAGATGCATGCACAGTCACAAAAAGTACAATATGACAGCCATTTGTACACAAAAGAAAAAGAGATCAACCTTGTGATGAAAGCCAAAATCTACTGCCATCTAAATAAAACAATAAAATGAATAAACAAAATTTTACAGAGAGAAGAATAGTAGCTTACATGAAACCAAGTACTTGTGATGAACACCACAATGAGATAAATTAAATCCCCTTGAGCATGAAGCAGCTCCACTCAGTGTTCAGGCCAAGACAGTGAATCTGGAGACTGAGAACAGTTCACAGTAAGTCAATAGCTAAATGAAAGCCATTACTACTGCCACTATATCATGCTTGAGAGTTGAGACAACAAGTCAATAAAGCTGGAGGCCAATATCAAAATAAAGCAACTGTTCAATCAGTGAGAGATATACAACATTTTACAATGCATTCCAAAATAGAATTATAGATCAACATTCACCTCTCAAAACATTTACCTATTGTCTGTTATGGAATTACGTTCAGAAAAGCAGGAGAGCTCCAGGTTGACCAATAACCCAGAATCGCCTTCTTCTCCTTGCTGATGATGAACCCAAGATGACACCCCCTAAACCCCTTCATCACTGAAAAATCAGTCACATACTATGATTCCATGCCGATTTGAACAAACAATAGTATACAACTGTCTGAAAAGATTGATCTCCCAATTCAATGAAACAGTATAATCAATCCATCTGTGAATTGCCATGAGTGAAAACATGAGAAATTCAACATCTACTGACATACCTAATTGCCTTCTGAAGAGGAACACTAAATTTTCACCAACTCTCTCCAACGTCTCTCAACGCAAATCCAAAGGACGTTAAACCAACAACCAAAATTAAAGCCGATTCACTCCTTTCTTCGCCGGTTGGCTCTTTCTATCTCTCTGTCGCCAATCTATTCTTTCGGTCGAAGCGATCCGTCGGTGTGGACGACGGAAAAAAGGCACACAAGTGAGGGTAGAAGGGCCGAAGAGGAAGACAACGAAAGCTTTCAATCCAACCAACGAAAGCTTTCATAAAAAAATATTGCAGAAGACAAGTGTTTAGCATGTGTAGTTTTGCGCACGTAAGTTTATATATGAACTCAGTCAAAACTCCAGGTTTTGTCTGATGGCACCTTGGAACTATTTCATTTCTTCACCAGTTGATTTAGTCTTTCAATCAGCTGGCTAAGCTTGGTCCCACCCCCACATAATTCTGTCTCTTTTATTTTTCAACTAAATTTTGTTTTTACGTCCATGATTGTCTTTTCCCTTCGATCTTTCCCTGATAACTAGATAAAAAAATAAGAAGTCGGAGATCATGTAAAATATTCTCTGGTTTCTTCTATCAATTTGGTCCATACTTGCAGCTTTGTTTAGTGTTTTACACGACGAGCATGAGATTAAAACACACTAGCATAACTCTTCTGCCGTTTTGACACACACTTGTTACTGCTGTGTCGTATGAAAGCAAGCAATCAAAACCATAACTCGATGAGTGATATATATAACTAGCAAAACTGAAAGATCCCTTCGTGTTTTATTCATTTGGCCCTGTAAGACATCTGCCGCCTTGGACATAAAAAGCTAGCATCATTTAACAAACCATGCTTCCATCATCGTCCTCGTATAAATATTCCATCAATCCTCCATCAACTTCATTGCACACAAATATACCAAGCAAGCAAAGAGAGAACGACCATGGCTACTACTACTACAACTCACAATCGCAGAGGCAGCAAGTCATACTCAAGAGGTAAGGTGCCCTTTGCTTGGGAAAACAAGCCCGGAGTCTCCAAGCCTTCACATACCAAAACCAAAGCGAAAACGGAGAACTACTTCATCAAAGACGACGATTACAAACTACCACCACCGCCTACACCTAAGGTTTCTTTCCACGGCGGCTACCAGCTCCCTCTTCCTCCTCCCTGCACTTTTCTCGCCCCCATTTCTAGAAGCTCATCCATAAAGGGTTTGATCAGCAACAAAGCCGTAACTGAAGACCCTTTTCAAGTGGCCATCTTTGAGTGCACTAAGTCGATCCAAAATGGCAGCTGCAAGGGTCGTAGTGAGGATGTTGCTACCAAAGGTAAGAGGATAACGACGTTGTTGTTGTCTCTGAAACATTACGGTGGGTTGGGATCTGGAATGAGGAGTTTGTTCGGGTCTTTGTCGTGTAGATGCTCCAGCAGTGGGAGGGATGATAGTTTGGTTAAGGTCTCTCGGAATCCATATCAGAGAGATACAGTTCTTATTAATTTTTAATTAATTCAGATGCATATGTGATATGTGATCGATCTCTAGTCCTTTATCCTTTTGTTTTTCAAATACATACTTAATTTTCGTTTTCTTGTTGATCATGTTAAACCTCTATGTATGAGATTCGATTTCGATCTTAAGCTGTTGTCAATGAATTGGAGAGGGTGATGAAAATGAAATTGATTGAAGGATACCTTAAAAGATCACTAGTTTACCAAGTATATATCCGAATGTAACATGACGAATAATTCACAAATTTAGACCAGAACAAACTTGACATCTTGAACGTACTAGGGCTCGAATACATCCCAAGTAATAGCAGCTCTTCATGAAGTTAAACACATCAGTGTACGTATAGGCACCTTGATTTGAATCACCCCTAAAACCAGAAGAGAATGATGGTAAAGCATGTTGCTATTTGCCTATTTGGTATAGCAACAAAAAGTCGCTCCTAGTAGATAAAAAAGTTTTTCACAGGCTAAGATTTTTTTACCAGCAAGAAGTTGACAAGATTATCAAGACACTGCAGATCCAGAATTAAATTGTTATCTGGGTTAATTGTAACATAAAAAAAATTCAATGATTTTGAAGTATTTTACAAGAAACTTTTACCAAAAATATAACTAAATCTTATAAAACGAGGCCGCAAAGCTTTAATTGTATGAGGTGTAAGATGAAGTTAGGTTCTAGAGATCTACATGCATGTGTTAGGGTTTTGTAATCATGTTATAAATTATCTCTTATCTTATATTTTTCTCTCAACGTTAACAGATACTTAGCCGCTATGCATATCTCTTCCAAGTTTCCAACACACCCTCTTTTCTCCTTGTTGTTTTGTTTTTTGTGGTTGAAATAAAACTTCATTCACACGAGCAAATCCCAACCCAAAACCAATGAAAAGTCTCTGTCTATCTTAGATAAGCCTGGAGAGATCAACCATGGCTACTACTACCACTCACAGAGGTGGCAAGCTCTCGAGAGGCAAAGTGCCCTTAGCTTGGAAAAATAAGCCCGGAGTCTCAAAGTTGTCTCATACCAAAACGGAGTACTATTTCATCACATACGATGATTACAAACTACCACCACCTACGCCTAGGGTTTCTTTCCACGATGGCTACCAGCTCCCTCTTCCTCCTCCCCTCAACAATTTCCACGTCCCCATTTCTAGAAGTTCATCTATGAAGGGTTTGATCAGCAACAAAGCCGTAACCGAAGACCCTTTTCACGTGGTCATGTTTGAGTGCACCATGTCAATCCAAAATGGCAACGACAATGGTCGTGGTGAGAATGTTGTTGCGTGCCAAAGGTAAGAGGAAAACAACAACGTCATCGTTGTCATCAAAACATTACGATGGGGTTTGATCTAAGTTTATGAGTGTTGGGGTCTTTTCATGTAAATGCTCCGATAGTGTGAGGGGTAATAGTTTGGTTAAGGTCTTTCGGGTTCCATATAAGAGAGAATGAGAAATACAATACTTATTAATTAATCTAGATGCATGAGATTTTTTCATCTCTAATTTTTTCTTCTTATGTTTTTCAACTACTTAATTTTCTTTTACTTGTTATGTACTTAAATCTCTCTGTAAGATTCGATCTCAAGCTATTGCTAATGAATGAGTCTATGAATGGGAGAGAGAAATGAAAATGAAATTGATTGAAGAATATATTAAATATATCACTAGTCTGTCACTGTTGTGTAATGACACATGCTCATATCTCATTAGGATGACGAGGCTCATACAAATCAACAATTATAAATGCTTCTTGGTCATATTTTCTAGTATATAAGTACTTGTTAGATGTAAACGTTTATGTTACAACGCTTAATTAGTGAAATACTGTAAGAGATTGTCTGTTATACTCATAGATGTACTATACATACTCTTAATACATGATTGTTTTAGCAGAGAAGTAGAAGGATAAATGTTTTGAATAAAGTTTGTCTAGGGTAAGAGTATGCATAACATACTCATCAGTGTAACAAATTTTTTTTTGATGTGTCTAACTGATTTGACATGTTATATAGATTTGAGGCCTAAAATCTTAAGTCTCATTGAGACATATAATAATTTTCCTACCAAATTTGGATTAAAAATCACATGAAAATGGTAGTAAAGCATGATGTACAATTTTTCTATTTGGTATAGCAATAAAATGTCTCACACTAAATAATTTTTTTTTTCAACCGATAAGTTTTTTTTATCAATAAAGGTTGACAAGATTAGAAAGACATTTACTTGAGGTGGAACACCTATCCAATTCAACCCCCAACAATCATGCATAACAATCAGGATTGATAGGATGTTGAATACTAGAAAAGCTAGTGTCAGCTTTTAACTACGGTAGCGTGCGAGGGTTTTCAAGGTGTAAAACCTTTGGCCAACGGGGCATGAGTCCGCATAAACGTGGTAATCGATTTGGACCTAAATGTTAGTTGAGTAATGCAAAGCTGTGACCGTGTGTAAAATATTGCGAGGCGGTAAACGTTTATGTACCCCATAACCGTCTCCGACTCTTCTTCTTCTTCTTCTTCTTCGTTAGCAAATCCTTAAACCCTAGAAAACCAGAGTGCTGAAGAACACGACTCCAAGAGATCTATACTCTTCGGCGCGCCACTAATTGTCCCTCGGCCATATCCTCTTGTAAGTATTTCTCTCCTCCTCAATACTCTATTACTCCATAGTTTTGCTCAGCTTCAAGCGCAGAGCGCGATTGGATTAACTTAGGTGATTTGAATTTTACATACATAGATGTCGAATTCGAACTTAATTGAACGAATGCGCCCATAGATATAGTGCATTAGGTCAATTCGAGCCTTTGTTGTTCATCTCTGAACCCGAGAGCTACACAGCTGATGCTTAATTGTTTTCTACCTGTTTGGGCTGCTTATTGATTGTTTTCGGATTTTTCGCAGCTGAATTAAGAGGTCTGCATATGCGCTGAAATGGCGAATAACCCTCAGTCCTCAGCTGCTCAGGTACAGTAGTTCTAACCTCTTAATTTTGCTAAGCAGTCTTTATTTGTGCTTGTTTAGATCAATTTTGTCATAAGCATTCACATTAACTCGCACAAACGATGACTTAATTTATGGTTAATAGACTATACTTTCGATCATCCTTGTTGTCTCCTGGTCTATAATTTTACTACCTTTGCATTTTTGCTAGTTTGTTTGCGTCGTTTTTTGCTTAGAGGCGTATGTTAGTCTTTGTTGATTTTGAATTTCATTCTCTTCGTTATACCTCTCTACGGAGTAGCCTCCTTCATTTGATTCATTTAGTCCTCAAAGTATTGATCTACCATATTTCTCTTCATATAGTTTCTTATCATGTCCATGCTTGTTGACCTTTTTTGTGTAGCTTATGCTCTTATTGTTATTAAGTGCTGTGTTTTAAAATATTTTGTGCAGTATCAACCAATGGTACCAGGACAGCAAGGACAGCACTTCATTTCACCAGGTTCCCAACAATTTCAGCCTGTGGGACAAGGTCAGCCATTGCAATATTCTCAACAAATGCAGCCGTATCCTCACAGGCCAAATCAGCCAGGTCATGCTCAACCTTCATCACAGGCTTTACCTTTTCCATACTATCAGCCGAGGCCAGTTACATCTGTCCCACCACACTCTCAGCAACCTGCTCCACCTTTTAATAATCAGATGCCTGGAATGCCCTATCCTTCATCATATATGGTATGACCTCCCTACTGATAGCTTTCTACGTTTTATTTGGTCGAATGGATCTAATTTATGCATGTTATATATTTTTCTTTGACTTAAAGAGCACGGTTTTCACATGTTTGCATGCATCTGAATTTTTTCAGTATGCACAGCCTTCTTTTGTCCAGCCACAGAATAATGCCAATTCTTCATCACAGTTTCAGCCAATGTCTCAAGAGCAAGCACATGGTGTGCCCCATGTGCCTGCTGCTGGACAACCTTGGATGTCCTCCAATAATCATGGTGCAGCTATTGTTATACCACAACAGCAGCCCAGCCAGCAACCTACAAGCACTCCTTTCCCTGATCCTGTAAGTGCCTTGTTTACTGTAATCATTTATGCTCAAGACCTTTGAAATTGATGTCACGATTTGATAACAATGAACGAAGCCTTTTCCAACCATTTTCTATTATATTGATCACAGATATGGAAAGCGATAAATCCTCCATAAAACATGTTAAACGTTTGGTTTCCAGAGATTGGAAATGAGCCATTTATTGATACTATTATAGTAACTGTTTGGTATTATGGCCGCTTGATTTTTTCTGATGATAATTAGTGTTAAACATGTCATGCCAATAGTGCTATAGAGAGTTGTGATGTGGCTTTTGACAAGGAAAGGAGACTTGAAAATTGATGCTACCAAATAGGAAGTTTGTGATAGATCTTGTAAGTATTTATGTATCCCGATTTAGGCATCAGGTGGGTGTATATTTACTGTTTTTAAAAGCAATAGAATAGCAAATAGGAAAATTGGTATGTTTTATATTTTGACTTTTTATTTCTATATCCTGGTTTATGTATTACCGTGAATAATGAATAGAGATTTTAGCTAATCATGTAATGTCTACTCTTTTATTTCCAGGCAGTAAATGTGCCTAATCTAACACAGCCGTCCCCTTCCGATTGGCAAGAGCATATGGCATCTGATGGGAGAAGGTAATCTATGTTATTTTCAATTTTGGTCTGAATTTATAATTTGTTCACGTGCCTTACATTCTACTTTTCTCTTGGCATGATTTTCAAATTATATTTGTAAGATATGTCTAGGCCTACAGAATGTTGTAGTGGTTTGTTATTTCTGAGTTAACTTTCCAATTTATATTAGCAAAGTTCTTAAGTTTCTATTTACTTAATTAATCCTTTCCTTATTTTTTCCTCAGATATTATTTCAATAGAAGTACTAGACAATCTAGTTGGGAGAAACCTTTGGAATTGATGACTCCACTGGAGGTGAGTCATGTTGCTGACTGGTTACCAGCAGCTAGAACTCTCATAGTAGTTTTTGTTGCGCTTCTGATCATGCATTCAAAATGTTTTTACATATTTGCCATTTATGGATGTTTAGAGTTTTAGGTTCTAGCATATGCATGGGCTTAAATTGATCACAATTGTTTTTCGCTAATTGTCCTTTTATATGCATGTGCTCCAACTGGTTTTTAGATGTCATGGCAAATCTGGAGAAATTTTACAGCTGCTTGTAAGCTCACTTTGTAGACGGGGGTTTCAGTTTCACAAGACAGGCAATAATTGCTATTTATATTTTGTTTATCTTTTAGTTGGATGTGTTTAGAAGATACCAAGCCTTCCCCAATATCATACATTCTCCTTGGTGGAGTTTTAGAAAGTGGCTCCATCATGGAGGCAGTTTAAGGTTTCTTTGGGTTGTTTGGTTTCGATATTTCTTCATTTAGTTTCTGTTATGATATCTTTCCTTCCAAGTATATGTGTATTTATTTGTTATGGCTCTTATAACATAAAAGGCAAAAACAAAAACAGATGAGTTTGTCTGCGTATTTGCGTGTATAACCTGTGCACATGCATTCTTGTGTGTTCAAGCACACAGCATATGTATGGGATTTGGCTGAAATTTCTTTACATTTGCTTTTCTTTTCCAATTCTACCTGTATTAAGGGATCAGTTCAAAGTTATTCATTTACTCATGATCCATCTGTCTGGTGGGTAATTGGTTGCAGCAGGGCAGGACACATTCTTACAGACATGTATGAATCTCATCATGATGATGAGAAAGATGACTTACATTTCGAATTGATTGTCCATTGATTTTCTTTCTTATAATGTGCCCTTAATGTAGAAGCTTGTATAATCTTAGTTTCCAGTTGACTTGGTCATTTTATCTGTTCACTGCTCTTAGTATTCTTTCTCAAATTACTTGACTACTATCTTTCACTTAATCATTGTTGTCACTGTAATAGAGAGCCGATGCGTCAACTGTTTGGAAAGAGTACACTTCTGCAGATGGGAAAAAGTACGTTATAGTTTTTGTTTATATTTGATATGGCGAAAGTAAAAATAAAAATAATAATGATGATTTTCCCTTGGTATAGTTTTAATTTTACGGTTTTACCCCTTTATTTTGGATATGAATGTGCAAATTGCTTTTGCAGGTATTACTACAACAAGGTTACAAGGGAATCTAAATGGACAATTCCAGAGGAGTTAAAGGTTTCTTGTCATGACCTGTTATTTACCTTTTTTCACTTTTATTTTTTATTTTTTGTGTTCTCACTTTGAACTATACTTGCTTCCAGCTGGCTCGTGAGCAAGCTCAAAGAGAACTTACTCAGGGTACACAATCAGAAACGACTTTGACTTCTCATGCCCCTCCTGCTACTGCTTCGGCTGAAACACATGCTGGAGCTACTTCAGTTGGGCCCAGTTCTTCAGCCCAACCTGGGACAGTCTCGAGTCCAGTTGCAGTGACGCCCATCTCTGCCTTCTCTAATCCTTCTCCTATTACGCCTTCGGGATCATCGGTTGCTCCTGGTGTACAATCTTCCATGGCAACAGGGTCTGTTGGAGTTCAACCTGCTGTGGTAAATGTGTCCCCACTACCTGCTTCTAATGTGGGGAGTACTGTTCTTCCCTCTACTATGGTCAACACCAATACAAAATCAGTGTACGGATTTATTCCTCTGTTATTACTTTTATATTTATCTTTATAGGAGTTGTATCATGGTTTCTAATTCAAATTGTTCTTGCATGGTATGAAAAATGATAGAGGTAATGAAAATCAGGCACCTCAAGATATTGCAAGTTCAATTGATGGAACTTTTAGTCAAGATATTGAGGTAATTTTCGTCTTATTGGCGTTTGAAAATTTCATTCCGACTGAAGTTGTAGGTTACATAATATGGAAAAATTGTGCATTTCAATTCACACATCTTTCTAGAGAGCTTGCATGTGAAGAATGCAAGCCAGTTTCTAACTAGTGTCAGAGTTCTTTCTGGCAGGAAGCGAAAAAGGGAATGTCAGCTACTGGAAAAGTCAATGTGACTCCTTCAGAGGAGAAAGCCGTTGATGACGAGCCATTGGTGTATGCCAGTAAGCAGGTGCTGACATTTGATTTTATGCCTTTGTCTGATGTGCTTTCATCTTTTTCTTTCTCTCTCTGTCTCTAATATAAGTAGATTATTTCCGTGTTCTGCTAGGAGGCAAAAAATGCATTCAAATCACTCCTGGAATCTGCAAAGGTCCACTCTGATTGGACCTGGGAACAGGTAGCATGACTATCCTGTTGTTATGATCATCATAGTATGTTGTAAGAGAAGCTTGTAAACCTTTTGAGACTTTATTTCAGGCAATGAGAGAGATCATTAATGACAAAAGATATGGTGCTTTAAGAACACTAGGTGAGCGGAAGCAAGCATTTAATGAGGTAAGGGTGTAATGATTATAACTACTCAAGAGGTTGTGCACAATCTTTCATGTGTTGTGTGCTGGGTATGCATAGCTCTGTTATATTAGAGCTGGTTCAAAGACATTCAAGATTTGCATCAAGATTACTTCCCATCACATTATGACCTAAAACTAAACAATTGGTTTATTTATAGTTTTTGGGCCAAAGGAAAAAGCTGGAGAATGAAGAGAGACGCACAAGGCAGAAAAGGGCTCGGGAGGAATTTACAAAAATGCTGGAAGTATGTTGCTTACAAGTTGTACTTGATTATTACATTTTGTTGATACAATGTACGATCTGAACAACAAATTCATCTTTGGTCTTTTTTTACAGGAGTCCAAGGAACTGACATCAACAATTAGATGGAGGTTTACTCCTGTCATAAATATATGATTCAGTCCTTTTTACATGTTAATATATGACTGGATAGGATGAAATATCTGACGTGTTCAAATGGATGTTTTTCATGATCAGCAAAGCTGTATCTATGTTTGAAAATGATGAACGGTTCAAGGCTGTTGAACGAGCTAGAGATCGAGAAGATCTCTATGAGAGCTACATTGTAGAACTTGAGAGGAAGGTAATAGTTATACTTTCATTTTTCATTTCTAAGTCATGGACACTTCCGGATGTAGATATCACACTGAAAATATATTTGATCTAAAATTCATTAAGAAAGATTCCGGCAAACAATTATAAGTGGAGAATTGGCAATTCAGGCTTTCTTATGTATTACGAAGATTCACAGTTTGGCCAGTGAGAAAGATGTATTCACTGGCTACCAGCATCACTTATGAGGATCAGTCCTTTTTTGCAGTTATTCTTCTTTTTCCAGTTTTACTCAATATTTAATTAAGGTTGCTACATATTTAATTAATCTTGCCCTGTTCTTCCTAAATGGAGATATATGTGGATCTTGAATTTAGCTTTGAATTTTGTATTTAGTCTTCTCTTTTCAGTGTTAATCAACAATTAACGAAGGTTGCTACATATTGCTTTGCTGATTAATGTTGAACTGTTCTTCCTATATGGAGCCATATGTGGATCTTAAAGTTTTAAGTTTTGTAATTCGATATTAAGTGTGATTAGAATAGAACTATTTCTCCGCGTCTCTAACCTTGATCAGTGCTACTGAAAACCAAACAGCTTTACCAAGAACATTTCCATAGATTATACTACATTTGGCACTTCCTAGATTATAGTAAATATAAACAATTAGCGAAGAGCATATTCTTAATTTGTTTAGCTCTACATAAAAGGGAGGAAAACATTGCCGCAAGCTATACTGTGAATTGGTTGGTATACGTGTGCATCACATTGTCCCTTTCCCAAGTGGACTGCAGAATCAGGTAGCTGTATGTAATCAAGGTCACCATTCTTATTGCTTATGTTTCAATATTTAACTGCAGGAGAAAGAAATCGCTGCTAAAGAGCATAGGAGGAATATATCCGAGTACAAGGAATTTCTGGAGTCTTGCGACTTTATTAAGGTAAATCCTGTAATATTAATGGATATATGTATATGTTGTGATTGCTTTATGGATATCCTTTTTCATGATTGCTATGCACTTGTAGGTGAACAGCCAGTGGCGTAAAGTTCAAGATCGCTTAGAGGACGATGAGAGATGCTTGCGTCTTGATAAGTTTGACCGCTTGCTTATTTTCCAGGTAGTTCACATAAATTATGATTCATTTTATGTCTTTAAGAGGATTGGTTGTGTGTGTATGCTAAATTGTATTGTGGTCTGTGGCAGGACTATATTCGTGACCTTGAAAAGGAGGAAGAGGAGCAAAAGAAGATACAAAAGGTATGATTTGCATGAAGGCATAATACTTTTCTTAAGGTTTTTTCATCTTCTTATATATTTGTTTCACTAAATTTCAGGAACAATTGAGGCGGATTGAGAGGAAAAACAGGGATGAGTTTCGCAAGCTTTTGGAAGAACATGCTGTTGACGGTACTCTTACAGCTAAAACTCAGTGGCGCGATTACTGTATGAAGGTGCTACACTTCAAATTGTTGATAATATATGAAGGAGAGCTATATAATAAATTAAAATGCAGCAGTATGGGAATATTTCATGCATTAGAAGCTCGTTTGAAACTTATTCATGTCTTTGGATTGATTGTAGGTCAAAGACTTGCCACAGTACGAAGCTGTTGCTTCAAACACATATGGTTCTTCAACACCAAAAGATTTGTTTGAGGATGTTGCTGAAGATTTAGAGAAACAGGTGTTTTGCTCGTCATTTTACACCTGATTGATTTACTGTGATGATTGGTTTTATTTTTTGTATTTTGTTTGGTTCATGTTTTTTTTCTTCTGTTTAATCAAAATGACACTAAACAGATGAACCCCTCCGGACCATAAAAACATTAAGGGATTCTCAATTGGTGCAAATTATTAAATCGAATACTGGATTCGATATATTAGGCCCTAGAATTGCAACCTTACTATGATTCGTTTACGCTTAACTTTAACTAGAACCTCTGTGGTCATCACTTTTTTGTGACATTTTACTTTCACTTGTTGACAGTTTGTGGTAGATAAAGCACGGGTAAAGGATGTAATGAAGCAAGGGCAGGTAAGACTAAGATGTTATGAACTTGCTTGGCATATTTATAAGCATGTCATTTATCTGGTGCATATTTCTTCCCCACAGATCACAATGGTTTCCTCATGGACATTTGAAGAATTTAAGGTTGCTGTTGTGAATGATATTGGTTCCCCATCAATTTCTGAGCTTAATTTGAAGGTAACCATTACCTTCAGACATCCCTTTTTCCACTATTTTCTTTTTCTGAGTTGAACTGAACGAATTATTATCATTTGCATATGTGATCGGAAAGTCCGTAAAACTTGATTTGAGTGTGTTAAATAGGTTCCTTACCTATTTTCTTGATCTCTGCTTAAAGGAACCAAAGTGGATTGTGTGTTGCATTAAGCTATGTCGAAGTTGATTTTCTTGCTTCTTAATGCTCCTGGTTGGGAGAAAATACAAATAATTTGCCTCTTGGTTTCAATTCAGATGGCTTAATTTTTATGAACATGATGCAAAAGCAAGTCATTGTTTTTTACATGAATGATTGCGTCTTCATTGGTTAGAGGCTAAATGCTGAAGGATCTGAAAGATGACAGTAATTAATTGAAGTGCATCATTATCTTCTTATCATTTGGCACATTGGATACATGGAAATGCTGTCATCTGTATCACTCTCAATTCATGGAAATGTTTTGTTCTTTAAATGTGTTAATACCAACTTTGTTTGTTGACTCTTTTTTGACTCTTTGTTTGTTGACTCTTAATTCCATTCTTATGACTGCTAAGTGTACTAGTATGAGATGCACTTTTAACATACTGTGCGGCTTGACAGTTTACTAATACTTTTATTTCTTGAAGCTTGCTTACGAGGATATATTAGAGAGAGCCAGGGAGAAGGAGGAGAAAGAAGCAAAGAAGCGTCAACGAATTGCTGATGACTTCCATAACCTTTTGTACACATTCAAGGTTTGGTCGCACTCTAACAGAGGAATACTGTTAACTTATGTGAGATATCAATCATTGAATCATTTTTATGCCTTGTAGGAAATAACTGTTTCTTCTAGCTGGGAAGATTCCAAACACCTTTTTGAAGAGACCCAAGAATACAGGTCTTTCTGATCATACCATGGATTCTATTTTTAATTTTTTTTTAAATTGTTTTGAATGGATTATTTCATTCTATTATAACTTTATTTATATATATATATATATATATGTATTTTTTCTGCGTACGTTATTTTCAGATCTGTTGGGGATGAGGACTTTGGAAGGGAAATTTTTGAGGAATACATTACAACTTTATACGAGAAGGCCAAAGAGAAAGAACGGAAGCGTGAGGAGGAAAAGGTGTGGCATTTATTGTCTGTTATAAACTGTGGTTATCATTATACTTCATTAGTAGCTAAGACCTTAAGCCACTTGGCATTTTAAAATTTGAGCTCAAAAATGAAGCGTGTTGAAATGTTTCTAGTGTGAATAATTGATCCACACTGACGTAAAAAGATGCTTGTGTGGTTTATAATTTGGTAAATGTTTTCATGCGTAACCTATATGCTGCTCTGAAGTTCCTAGTTACCATTCAAGGTACCGACAAAATGTGTTTGGTTAGATTCTCATTAGATTTTCATAACTAAAAATGGAAGCACGCCATTTTGGCAATTGAGTGAGTGAAGAGATATTGAAGGGTTGCATTTGGTTTGTGATTGATGTATATTATTGGTACTCTATTTGCCTGTATAGTATATACTAGTTTGGAACCCTTTCCCCATGATCATGGTTTCCCTGCCTCATATGGTGTGGAAATGTTTACCATATGTTCGTATATCTTACTCAGGTGGTAGAATTTAATCAGGGTTGGTTCTGAAATATCAGGGTTGATATCTAATGCTTTGGGTTTTTATTCAAGCACGTGTAGAAATTTAAAAGAAAATCAGCATCGGTCATTGTTATAGAGTAATATCAGGAATTTGACATTCTTGTCTCGGTCATATCCTGTGCAGGCGAAAAAGGAGAAGGAAAGAGAGGAGAAAGAGAAGAGGAAGGATAAGGAGAGAAAGGAGAAGGATAGAGAACACGAAAAAGAAAAGGGAAAGGAAAGATCTAAGAAGGATGAAACAGATAGTGAAACTGTTGACATGTCTGATAGTCATGACCACAAAGAAGATAAGAAAAGAGAGAAAGGCAAAGATAGGAAGCACCGGAAGCGGCATCAAAGTTCCATTGATGACATGGGTTCTGATAAGGATGAGAAAGAGGACTCTAAGAAACACAGACATAGCAGTGACCGCAAAAAATCAAGAAAAGTATGTGGAACTTCTTTTATGATATATATATATATATATATATATATATATATATATATATATATATATATATATATATGTATCTGATTTAGACATTTAGGCTATATTAGAAAAGTAATTTTTATTTCCTGATGCTTCATTGTAGCGTGCATATACACCTGAATCTGACAATGAAAATCGACATAGACGACATAAGAAAGAACATCGAGACGGTTCCCGTAGAAATGGTGGATATGAGGAACTTGAAGACGGAGAGGTTGGTGAAGATGGAGAAATTCATTAGCCCTGGTGAAGATGGGGGATTCAGTAAACCTCCTGTTCTATCTTTAGTAAAACCCCAACATCCTAGCTCTTACTGCTTATATCATTTAGATAGCCTGGATTGCTGACATGCTGTGTTTTGTTCTCTGCAAACTCTTGTTCTTTTGGCCTTGTGCTAATTTTTTTGTTGATTTCAAGATGGTTTAGCTTCATGTTGTTACTGCATGAAATATTGTTTCTTTTCTTGGCTTTGTTTCATAAATGTAGAGAAAAGAGGCAGGGATAATTCTTGGCCTCGAATACCAAGTTATACATGAAGTAATCAACTAGAGGTAGATACTGTATGAGGAAGACAACACTAGCCAGCAAATGTGTTCTCCAATAGTGCTGGAAAAAAATTGGCAACTTTGATGCGAGCAAATTTGGTATACACATTAGAAATCAGAGCGAGATGGACAGGCAAAGATGATCTAAACTCAATGGGAGAGCAACAATTTCTTCAATGATCTCCTCCAAAATGGCGTCCCCCATTTTGCAACAAATCTCTTTCTCTTGTTCATTACAATTCCATTCTACAAAGTCTGAATCCAACAAGAAATCAATGTTGGTCTCATCCCCAGCCTGCGTATCCCATATCTTTAGTTTCTCAGAAATCAGCTTTCCTAGTTCCTCTGCCCCCAAAAACTTTGTGCTGTTTTTCTCTGTCATTTGCTTTGCATGAGCTTCTGTCATCTCTCTTACACAATCAAACAGGAGCTGCCTTGTCTGCTGCAACATCCTTTTCGATTTGTGTGGAGAAGGATTTGATCTGATAACCGGCTCTAGCATTTCTGGAACTCCAGAAGTACCTTTTGGCTTCTCTAGTGGTGGCTGGAAAAGTAGTTCCCAAAGAGAAGATGATAACGTGGATTCCTCAATGACCTTGTTGTGTACTGTTTAATAAACCAAAGGAGAAATTGACCAAGTTAACATAATAACTTAGCTTACTATTAAGTTCTCAGTAGTCAAAGTTTCTGAAGAGCTAAACCTGCATGAGAAGGTCTATCTTCTAGTAATGGAATTGAGGTGTGTTCCTTAGGCTGCTTCTTCTTGTACGATGACTCCCCGTTGAGCAACTTCATCTGTAGCAGCCTGCTGGCTTTGTTAGCAATCGAATAAAATCAACAATTGAAACTTGGATTCGTGTTTTGCACATGAGAAGATTTGAAACAGTCATGAGCAAAATAGTGTTTCTACCTTTCTCTCTACTCTCATATTGCAGAGATTTGAAACTCGAGAAGTGCCTTCTACTGCAAGCGAGACTTGATCTTCATTCTGCAATGAAACTGCGGCAACAGCTTCATCTTTGTCACTATCACAGCATGATTCATACTGTGTTCTGCTACTAGAAGAAGAAAATCCATCCGTATCTTCAAGGCAGTCTCTAGGAAGAGTAATCTCAGTGTCGGCATCAAACTTACCCTCTTCTTTTTTGGAACTCTTAGTTCTTGAGCCACCATTTTTGGAAACAAGCTTGTTATAGACAGATCTCAGTAACTTGGAAAAGCTTGGATTACCCTTTTTGCTCATGTTTTGTCCCCAACTACATGATCTCTTCAAATTCTTTCTTGAATTAATATCTTTGCTTGAACACAAGCTCTTTCTGAGACACCCTCTTTCAAATAGATAAGCCTCTAGGACAAAGGGTTCTTGCTGCTCCCTGAGAAGCTCTCCAAGTTTAACTGGCTTTGTTGTTGTGGAAGCCATTGAAAACTCTATGTTGCAGCCTAGGCTATGATTGAACATAGAAAAGTTGCAAAATGGAAAGATGATGATGAAGGTTTCTGATGAAATAATTGAGAGAAACAAATCATATCTGTCAGTTTTGGGACTGGACAGAAGAATAGAGGAAAAAGGAAGATTTAGAGAAATTTATTAAGGCCAGATAGAGAAAGACAGAGAAAGAGGGCCCCTGAATCAATCTCTTGGTCATATATGAACAAGTGTTTAACTGCTTGCCTACAAGTTCAAATTTGGATACGTCTTTTATCTCAATGTTATGTTCAGATCAGTAGGTAGCTGTCTTTTTATTGAATCTTCCTCATTTCACTATCCAACATAAATGTATAAATTTGATAAAATGGTCCTCAACTTTATTGTCCAAAATATGATGGGTGATTATTCTCAAAAAATAAAATAAAATGATGGGTGACCATATCATGTAGATGAGATAAAGGCAAATGGGATGTAATCACTTGTGGATAGTTCACCCTCGTAAACTCAACTCCTACGCGTCCACAGGTTTAAAGTAAAAATTTCTTACTTGCTCAAGTAAGTATCCAGTTGTGGTTGATTGGTTATGTTCTCAACTCAAAGTTGTTCAAGAATTACATTAACAGTTTAACAGCATACCAAGTTTGGCTGTGTCATACAAGAAACACTTCAATACAATGTTGTATTTTTCTACATTGTATCCGTCCAAAATAAAAGATACTTAAGTGTGAACTATTTGATACAGATGTTCGAACCGCCTTGCCTCTTCTGCATATAAATCGAAGTTCTTCGTTTTGTTTATGTTCCAATAACGAAATCACCACAAATTATAAGCACTGATAATATAACTACTTTTCATGTCCATCGATAATTAGGACCAATTATGTCTGATTAGTTATAGATTTATGTTCATGATCTGCTGGATCATCTTGGTTCCTTGATTTGAGCTAAATTTACGGAGTGAAAGCCAGTTCTGTAATTTGTTGTACCTAACTGAAGGGACATATCCTCAACCACTGAATATTGCTAGTGGATCATAAAAAATATTGCTAATGGAAAAATTATAATCTACTTTACTGTCTGTGGGGTTTTAGATTATGAATTTCAAAATCATGATGGCCCTGATGGAATCGTTTACGGACCTTGATTTCTATCCCATCCCGTAACGTAAAGAATTAAGAGATATGAGCTCTTCAAAAGCTCCTCAAATGCGGCATTGCTCTTAGCTCCTCCAAAGAAGCACATAATATAGGAGCTTCAGAAGATATACAATGTAATAAACGAGTCTCATCCGCAATCTCGAAGGAAAAGGTTTTTTTTGGGGGGGATGCATATAAAATACTATGAACCCATTTCTCATTACATTCAGTTTGTTATTACAAGCAGACTGCTAATAAAGGAACACAATAGTACAATGATGGATGGATCAAATTCAAATGGGAATGGAATTGGAAACCTTGGGATAAACAACTCTGACGGTGTTTACACCAATTTTTTGATCGCAAAATCGCATTTATACAATTCAATATATAGTTTTATATGAGTAGATCACTTATGTAAAATTTCATCTAAATTGGTAATCGTTAATGTGCTCAAAACTATGAATTAAAAGTTAAAGCATGAACGGTTCATGTTTGATAGATTTGATCCGTCAATTGATTTCAGTTAGTTCGAAGCGTTAACGATTACCAAATTAGATAAAAATTTTCAAAGATGATCTACATATATGCATCTAAATATTGAACGGTGGAGATGTTGATATGTGATCAAAAAGTGGGTGTAATCTCCAATCCCTCATATATGTGAAAAAATATATCCTTTAGTGGAAGAGTTATATATATATATATATATATATATTTATTACCTTAGATTTACACACATTTTATGGTGAAACCTCAAGAACAAAATAGTGAGGGTCGGTGAGTCCAAAGCAGACAATATTTCAATGATATGGGCTGAGTTGTTACACATGTATTGGACACTTGAGTGGGGTGGATTATGATAAGGTACTGACATGTTATAATAGGTTCATGCATCCCACATCACCTGAATAAGACATCACCCGAATAAGACAAGTCGAATGCAGAACTAATACCTTACATCGAGACGTGTTTTAAAAGAAAACCTCAGGAACAAAACAGTGAGGGTCAGTGAACTCAAAACATAATATCTTAATGGTATGGAGTACAATGTATCCCTTTTAGAGGAATACAAGATAAGAGTAGGATGTAAATCAACCCACCGTTAGAGAGCGTTTTTATATGTTTTCTCCCTCTCATCTATCTCCTCTGAGAAACCCAAAATCCCTCTTTCTGGTTCTCCTCCCTCTCTTCTCTCTCCAGATCTGGAACTCCTTTGATCTGATCTTTGGATTGAGAGATGGGGGAGGACAACCTATTTCCATTTTGCTATTCCCTACTCTTGATGTGGTAGATTCTCTGTTTGGCAGTGGCAGAGTTCTATTTCCTTCAAGCTCCGGTTCGGCCATTTTCCTTCACCTTTCAAACAAATCCTCCACCCAAATCAACCATCTCTTTCACTCTCAGATTATCCAACCTAGATATCCTCTTTCTTCAGATGCTTCACAATCAAGGTGCACATCCATCATTGTCATCAGTGTTTTTAACGAAAGTTCGACGAATCAGTTATCTGAGATCGGCGTCGAATCGTATGTTAAAAATAGGCGTATTGGTGTTTCCACTCTCGCTTATACCGTATCTCCCTTCTCTTTTTTCTTTTTATTGGTTACCTCCAGCCTAGCGATCTTTTGCCTGGTCTTGCGCTTATGTGGTGTGTGAATGGTTTGTATAGTTTTTGGTTTTGGATTATAGTGTTTTCTTGGGTTCTATGTTGGTATTCATGCACAGAGTTGATTTGGTGGTTGTCTCGTCTAATGGTAGAAGCTCTGGTGACGGTCTTATGTCACGAGATAGTGACGACCTTGTGTCACAAGATGGCTCGTTTGTTGACGATGTCGGCAACATCGAGTTCCTCTTTCGCTGAGCTTGCTGTTGGACTGGATCCATGTTGGATTTTTTGATGCTTGGTTGACCGTTTCTTCTAGTTTGTTTTCTTAATGTTGTTGATCCTAGTATGAATTTATGTAATCCAAATAAGATAAGAGTAGGATATATATATATATCCTACTCTTAGGTATAAACCCATTTCATTACTTTCTCAATATTTGTTATAACGAGCATTGAGGAAGGGGTTCAACTCCAAAACCAATTGACAATGAAGAGAAAACTGACAATGGAGAAAGTAACTCAAACCCTTATAAACCCACAGTCAAAGTTTCATATTCCTGATATAGGATAGATATCTCGTCAAGCCCCATAGGCCACTCCACGATCGCTGCCACGACGAAGGCCAGCAAACCCAACGTAGGGCCGATCACCTTGCAGGCTTGCACCAGCAGTGGTTGCTCTGGGTCCCACACCAAACGCGGAGCCAGGCTCAAGCCCAACCGAAATGATTTGAACAAATATTTTAACGTGTACACTTGAAGCATAAAAGAAGTTATTGTAGACTTGGTTTAGTACTTCTACTAACAACACCACAACCTGGGTTTGATTCCCAGTTCTAGTATTGTTTTTGTTTTCCCTTTATCTCCTTGTGTTCCTTTTTTCTTCTTCTCAGCACTCTACAACCTCTTCTCTTTGCTTTTGTTTTTTTTTCTTCAACTCTACATCATCTTCTCTTCTAGTCTTCTCCTCATTCTTCACTACTTTTTCTCAAGACAACTTCGAGTAGAACTCTCATTGAAACCTACTTAGTTCATACACTTTACATGGTAGTAATAAAAATTTTTTTAACCTTCGGCCAACACAAACCTAATTTGTAGCCCACCCTATTCACAGATCCTACATCCGCCACTGTTCCACACTGCACGCGTCCAAAATTACCACCCATTCTGCTTCCTCTACTTGCTTTGCGAATTCTTTGCTGCTGCTTATTTGCTTTGCTTTTTTTTAAACAATTTCATGGCTGCAGATTTGAGTGAGGATATATGATTCAAGGAGCTTGCAAAGCTTTGTTTTATAGCGCTAGATTCTTGGGGACACCTGTTATGTAATGCCACACGTCTGCCACCTGTGTTTTATGAGTCATCACAGGGACACGTGTTTCGATTTCACTGTCTCGCTGTCTTTTTCTTTTCCCTGTAGACTAAAATTTTTGCACAAACAATCCACCAGTTACCATGTCTGAACACAGTTCTGTTCATACATAATCTTAATCAGAGAGCCTACAGAGTTTAGTTCCTGACTAAATGGCAGAAAATAAATAGTAATAACAGGTGAGATGAGATATGGGGAAGAAACAAGTTTTGAGAAGCCTACCACATTACACTACTGAACCACATTACTGGATTTGGGAACTGAAACTCCATACTCAGCCTTCAAACTCTCAACTTTAGACTTAAACTCGCTGTGGAAAGACACAAGTGATGTCTTCCGGTTGCAAAAGGCAACACTGAACTGCTTAATTTTTTCTTCAAGATCTTTTCTTCTGTGTAGCTCTTCTTTCATATACTTCACAATATTTTCCTTCTGTTCAGTAACTAGTAATAGTCTTTCAGATGATTCAGATGCCGTCTTGTGCAAGGAATCCCTTTCTTCCTTCAAGAGCAGAAACTCAGTTTCCAAGGTCTTATATCTTTGTTTAGATTTCTTCAGAAGCTGGTTATGAGAATCAAGCTCTTTCGCCAGCTCATAGTGTCTTTCCTTGATTGTGTTCAGCTCATTGCTCAGTATTTCCTTCCAAGAAGCAGCGTCTCCTCCCATTGCGCGTTCCTTTATCACAACAACTATATCTTAAAGACAAAACAAAAACAGCCTATATTGCTCTCTTATTTTCCTAGATTGCTAAATCTGATTACTTCAAAAAATTAACCAGATGCTTCTGCAGAAATATGATAAGCAGAGAAACAATACAGAAAAAGGTATTGAAAACTTGTATGTAGACCTAATCTATTGCAAGAAAGACTCCGATCAGCTTGAATCATTTTTAGGCTCTTCTATTAGTTGATCATACTCATAATGTATTACAACTCTGTAGGAAGGTACCAGGGGTAGCTATTGTTGCCTGTAACTACTACTTTCAAGTATCAAACAAGTTTATAACATACAGAATATCAATAGTGCAGAGAATAAAATTATAACTAACGAGTGATATCTTGTTAATTTTGACCAGGCAGATACCTGTGACTTCCTTGCTTGTCCATCCTCAAAGTTTACTTTTTCTGATGATACCAATAATTCAACTGTGCTGCTCAACCTCTCAGAGAGCACTTTATGCTGTTCTTGGATCCGAGATCTTTGGTCAGCAATTGGTACTGAGAAATCGGATTCTAGAGTTGTAAATAGGCTTGTTCCAATTTCAGTTATACTTGAAAGCAATTTTGCCGCAGAAGATTTTTCCTCGGATATATAACTCTGCCCAAATCATCTTAAGGTTAGTAGATTGTACAGTAACAAATACGGATTGAGATAGTCTAAAATGACAAACAATCATTACCTGAGTTGTTGATAAAACATCCACATATATATCTTTGCAAGTTGCTGCACATTCACCAAGCCTTTGAGGGATTTCTCGAATCAGCCGTGCTTCTTGTTGGAGCTCAGATATCTCTGACACTAATTGATTATTCAGTAAAACTTGTTCCTCGTGTTTCCTAACTTGTTCGTCATGCTTCCTCTGTACATATAAAAGCATCAATACAAAAGCCACATAAGTATGTAGAGTAGAATCCAGTGTGAAATGGAATTCAGCATACTTTTACGAGAAAACTTTTCTAAATTTAATGGAAGTATTCCGAAAAGAGACAACATACAACCATAAGATGGGGTAAACAATAAAGGTATGATTTCAGGTATGAATGCGACTTGTAGGTGGCTCAAACTCAAGTATTTTATGCAAATTGCAGGCTCAAAAAAGTAGCCTATCCTTAATCTGACCACCTACTATAGATAGTTAGAACTGACCTTCAGATCATCTCTTTCTTCGATAGCAATTTCCAATTGCCTCTTCAAAATTTGGATCTCCTCGTGAATCTCATTTGAATTTCCCTGAATTTTTTTTGAGGAAACAATAAAAGCAACTCATTAATCCTTAGGCCCCAAACACTTGATAAAGTACAGAAATATGGTCAGAGCAATTAACCATGTATCAAAAGAAAGTTACATATCTGACCTAAAAGGAAATGACAATATGCAGTGAAAAATTGAAGTAGAGCTGGAATGCAGTTTCAGTAATAAAATAAATTAAAGTTAACAAGTAGAAACAATTCATTTTCCTCTTTCAGTGGTATGAAAGGAAACAAAGACGACCAATTTCTATTTTGTTTTAGGTACAAGACTAACCAGGTGTAGCATGGGAAACTTCACACTAAATACAATTCAAGTGAGTGTAAACATATATACTTGGATGATGACTGTCGCTATTTTTTCTTTCACTCACTGAAACAAGTAAAAATAGAACTTTAGATGCAGAAAAAAGAATAGGTTCGGGTAATAAGAAAACTCACTGGAGTTACATCACTTGGCGGAAAGGATTGAACTTTTCTCGCAGGAGTCATTTGAATGGAATCAAGGTCAGCTATGTAACCTTTGTTCATTTTCATCCACGTGTCTTCATCAACCACATTGCTAAAGGCATCTGGAAGAGGGCTAAAACCAGGCAATGGTGAATAATTTGATCGCTTGGCAACAAAAGCACCGGGAGCTGCCTTGCTAGAGGGGGTTGTAAAGAGATTTCCTTGAGATTTACTAATGATGTCATTACATTCATCCTTAAGGCTTTGTCTCCCAGAATCTTGTGGCTATACACAGTAAAGATTATTAGAACATCGCACGCCACAAACTCAGACAATTAAACTGATCCAAACCAAGTCAAACATGAAACTATGGTATTGATATTGCCAGTCTTACCTGACAACTGCCACCAAAGTCTGAGAGTGTATCTAGACTACCGAGATTGTTCAACTTTGATTTCCTCTCCTCTTCCAGTTCTGTTTCCAGCTTTTCACGCTCTAGTTCATTCTGAACCATAAGCCACACACGAAAGGTAGAAGAGATTATCGTTGAGAGAGAGAACACACCTTAAGCAAGTCGTTTCTCAATTTCAATATCTACAAATTAAGAGAGAGAAGAACACACCTGAAGCAAGTCGATTCTCAATTTCAATATCTCCTGCTCTAACACCTCAGCATGGGATCCCTAAACATTATTTTAAGAGAAAATTGTGTTAGCTTGTGTTCATTCTCTATTTTTTGATACAACATGAGATGCTCTCACCTGAAGCTTCTTACGAAGATCTTCTATCTCTTGTTTTTGCCTCTTCAGTAAGGCTGCTTCTGTCAAGATCTGTGACAAATTTGAATATTTTACAATGGTTAACTTCACTGTTATATATTCAAGGTCAAGAAAAAGGCTGTGAAAGGAGACAGAAGCATAAAAAGGAAAGACTAAATGATACCCGAACCTGTGATACACCAAAATGATGGTCCAGAAAAGTTATACTAAAGACATGAGATAGAAAAGGATTCCACAGTGACGCACATGTAATATGCTATGATCATGAACTACTTTACACAAGCACAAGTTAAACAACCATAACAAGAAACAAACCTCATTCACTTGAGCACAATTAGTGATGCTCTTAGCTCTGCTAGCAAACTGAAGGGTTCCCTTTGTTTCCTCAACATGTACCTAAATGCATCCATAACATCTAAGTCATACAAGTAAAGAGATCTATTCATTGATAAGAAACATTAAACACCAATTTATCGAAGTATGCTATAAATTATTTCAGCAGGAAATACTACACTACCTCATCTGGTGCTATAGTGCAAATTATTGAAGTTTTTGCATTACCACCAAGGGCAGGTTGAAGTATACGGGTTAGCTTACTATCACGATAAGGAATATGACCCCTGCTTTAAAAGTCAACATTAGAACAACAATCTTACAGTCAACTTATAATGGTTTATCAAGAAGGATAAAATACCTGTTTTTGGCACCATCACTTAGTTTGTTGATCACATTACCAAGACTCATTAAGCTCTTGTTTATGTGCTTTCCTTCTTTCAAACGTACTCCCCCAGCTCCAGTTTTAGCAATTCGTTCAGAACCAGCTAAATCAACCAAATTCTACAATACATGCAGCAATTATGATTATGATATCAGGGCACGAGATAATAGTAACTGTGTCAACTTTTTGCAATAAAATATGGCATAAAGAATACAGACCAAGACCGAGACGCGAATAACATCAGCATTTGCATTAATTTCCTTCTCTTTGCTTTCAATTACCTAGAAGTATAAGCAATATGGGATCAATTAGAGCAAATCCAGTAATTAGTTGAAGATGCACAGGTCAAATCTAAGTTTGAACGCACCATTCTGAATATTGTGTGGGATCTACTACTCCGAGCATTCATATTTGTTTCTCCAAAGTGTCTATTAACTGTAAGAAGGCATTTTGTAGCCACATATAAGCACGAAAATTCCAGCAATGAAAGCCTCAATATTCATGTGTTGGTTTGAAAGTGCAAACCTTCTCCAGCTTCAAGCAGCTTCAAAACCTGCTCAGCATTACTGACAATCTCCTCTTTGAGGCCAGCAACAAATATTCCACGCTAAACAAGAAAAAAAATTATTTCAGTTCATTTGAAGAAGCCAACCTAAATTTAAATCTCCAAACGGTGAACAACCAACCTACCTCCAAACTCTCATGAATCTGCAATTTCTGGTTCTCTACAGCCAAAAGGTCATTAATTTCTTCGTTGTAGATTTCCATGTGCGAAACTCGAATCAGAAACTCGCGGTGCGACATCTGTATCAAACTCAACACATTAAGCAAAAACGCAAAATCATCAAACATTAAGCACCATAACCTCCACTAAAAAAGCTCATTACCATGTGGATTCTCTCAAACACATCCCTCACAGCCCGGTGAATGATACCAGGATCTGAATCGGAACCGTTCATGGTGAAAGTCTTGCCACTGCTGGTCTGCCCGTACGCAAATGCAGTTCCTAATACATTACCAATTTCCATCAGCAACTACTCGAATCGAATCAACCACATCACAAACAAAACTAACAGATTCATCTTTCGAAATTACCATTGAAACCTTCCACCACGGCGTGGATTATGTCCTTGGTAAGAAGATCATAAACCCTAGAATTGCTGCACATTTCGTCGAACACATGGTCTGCAAAATCAAACCACACAAAATTAAACTTCACCGCTATACATTCATAATAATAAGCATAGAATTGAGGCGTTTACTGTTCCAATTAGGATTTGGGCATTACCGAAAGCGTAGGAGACTCCGGAGATCGGAGTGCCGTGAAACTTGTGAAGAGAAACGCGGTTCTCGTCGACCTTCCAGAAGGTTCCGCCGGACGATGCTTGGGTCAGCGGAGGTCTCAGGCGAACGGCGACGCAGATCTTCTCCATTGATGACTGTGACGGTCTCAGCCTCTCTCTCTGAGTTAAAGCAACGGTCGGGCTACTAGTCTGTACTTCCTGATTTGAATGTGTTAAGATTACGGAAATGTCCCCGTTTATGGAACTTATTTTTTAATTTTTTATGATTATTGATGAGGTCAGATTCGAAATTCAATTTTCAAATTTAGCGCGTCAGCCCTACTAATCTACATGGGCTTCGTTTGAACAGACCATTAGTCACTCGTTTAAAGTGTGCATGGGCCTGTCCAAAGACTGCTCTCCTGTATAAATGTACCCCATACTAATTTCTTTTTTTTTTCGGAAAAAATACTTCAAAGAAATTTGTGTTAATTTTTACATTGTAGATTATATTGAAAGGAAGGAAATGAAACATGAAAAATAGGTAGTGTAGTACTTCAAACATGTTCTGGACTGGCGTCAACATGTGTGCACTCTCTAATTTGAATTAAATTATGATTTTAACTGTTTAAAAGTTAAATAAAGATCATATATGTAAAAATACCGATATTAAAAACATCGTTTACTCAGTCAAATGAATCAAACAAATTGACGGCTGATCATGAGACTACTAACAATTCACCAAAATAGTCGATTTGTTTGTTCCATAATAGTAGAATTTAGGCGTGAATTAGATGATCAAATAGTTTGTTTAACTTTGAATTAGGCTGATATCGACGTGTCCTCTATTTTGAATATTGACCAACTAAGGTAATGTATTCTAAAGGTTGCTACTTTGTAGTTTATCTCTTGCTTTGAAACAAAAAGAAAAAGGCGGCAAACGATTACATTACTATTACCTCTCCAAATCTACGAGGTAAAAAGAAACTGATCAATCCATTTCATATCCATATGAGAAAGTTGAAAAGAAAAATCAGCATTGCTTTTAACAACTTGACAGTCTTTCCATTTGTTTAACTCATCAACTACCGACAATGAAACTTCTGCATCATCTAAGAACTATTTCCAGCACGTACCTTCATCGTTGTTTGTTCTTTTCCAAATTTGATACGTTATCACTTCCAAGAACTATCAAGAAAAAGATATCGATCGACACAGCAGTACTACTGTGCTCTGTGATTCAAGCATTCGAGCTAGCTAGAGTTAGAAACAGTAGCAACTATTAGACACTTCCGGTGCTTGCTCGACTCGTACATATCACACAGAGTCTTCAAATATCGTAATCTCCTCTTTTACTTTTCCTCTCTTTGTTTCTTTTCTTTTTCTAGCATGCATGCATGGTTGAATAATATCAAACAACATCCAATATCTTTTGCTTTGCTATTTCTTACATTTCTTTTCTAATTTTCTCTTAGCTTTGGCGATCTCATGGGGGCTACAAATCCATTCCCTGCATCTGGAATTGTGGATATTGCTCGTAAAAGCCTCGTGACCCTTATGCCTCCGGCCACTTGCTAATTCTCAGGTATATTGAACTAGTCCATATTCGATTCTTAATTCTTTCTATAATTCTATCCAATAATCGTGTTCGATCGTAAGCTGTGAAATTATAAAATTTTCACGTATAATCATGCTTGTAAATTAATTCCTTGGAATCTAGCATACTTTCGGTCGTTTGCATGAACTCTAAAAATTAAAAAAACATCACCCTAACTTGACTAGCTAATTGTATAAAACTATGACTAATTTCTTTTCCAAATCAAAAAGGATTGAGCATCCTCAAACAGCGACACTTGGAAACCAATTCATGGATGACGGAAATATACGTGTCATAGAAAAGCAGAGGTCAAAAAGCAAAAGATCGATTTGGATGGTATATGTGCATTCATATATAGATTACAGGGATGTACGTGCATGAAGAACTGAGAATCTTCGACCCTTGTTCTTGGATGGAAATAGTCTAGGCTTCCTTTAAAGGAATATATTTGATCCCTTAATGCAAGACTGCTTTTGTTTGAATGGACGCGCGTCTACTTAAACTAAAGCTAGACATGGTGGTTGGTCTCGATGATGATCGATACCAATCGCTAAGAACCAACTACCACTAACATTAATCTAAAAGCTAACTCGACCAGAGCTAGCGAGCTTTAAAGCTATCGTTTATGCAGATAAAGATGTATAGCTAGCTAGCTGCTGTTGATCACAAACATTAAGTTCATGTTCAAGTGATGAGTCCCATATTCAGTTGATGGTAAGTAAAACGTACCAGACTTTTCACTTAGTCGGTAAACAAACTTTAAGATTGTGAATACGATATCCGTAACGCGCACAATTCACATGACTGACATGAGCGCGTGCTTATGAAGATTATACGTTCTTACATGTACATGATTATAGGCCTTAGCTATATTTGGCGGATCCAGGATTTTAACATGGGGTGGGCTAAAATTCTAACCGAAGGCCAAAAAAAATTTCCAGTGCAACCCTACAAAGTGTAGGAGCTCAAGTGCGAGTTAATAAATATTCATAGGAAAGCAGACGTTAATGAATGTAGAGCGAAGTTCTGAAAATATGAAACAAATTGCAAAACCCAACACAGTTTCCTCAAATTGAATGAATTGAAATGCAACAATTCAATATAGGAAGAAGATTGAGGAGTTTTTGAGATTCAAGGAGAAAACTAGAAAATTAGAAGGAAGAGAGGAACTGAGGAATATAGTAGTCAGGTAGAGAGAAAGAAATATGTGCAACCGTTCGCAAAGTTAGGTGGACCTGACTGAACAAAAATGCAAAACAAATATATTATACCCAATTTTTTTAATACCAGAAAACTTGAATGCCTTGCTCCGCGCCCCTGGCTATATAGCATCAACATAACTGGAATCAAATTACAAATGCAATTTGTCTTCATGTATTAAAATAGAAAAATACACTACTTGTGCAGCATGCACGACCAAAAAGCCAGTTTCATTAGCTGCTGACGCTCGAATCTTTACACAGACCAACAACGTGAAACAAACATGCAGCAGCAAAACCTTTCTACCTAAATTATATAACCTGAGAGAGATAGAGATTGCGATCCACAGTTTGCTGACCCATGATTATTATTATTATTATTATTATTATTATTATTATTATCATGACGGTAACTGAATAGTAAAAAGTAAAAACTCAAGCACTCATTTCCCACTGCATTATTATTCATCGAAGAAAAAAATATTTACACGAATAAGCACATCGATCAAACACAGCCTTCATAGCTAGCAGATGGCCTTTAAACCCTAGATTATATATGCCATATGATTAACTAGCTAGCAGAAAGTTTCGAGCAGCCAAATGTATCCAAGTCTGTAATCTGGTCTAGTTCATCCTCGTTTCGTTTGTTTTAGTTGACATTTTCGACCTTTAGATCAAAATATAAATGTTTAACATTGTGACTGCGTCGTCTTCATGGCAACTAAAACCCGGTTCAGCTGCGAAAGTCTAGCCCAAAGAGCCAGGGACTCAGCTTCCAACATCTCATTTTCTCTCCACGTTACGTGACACTTCTCACAAACAAACCCTAACAGGTTCTTCAGCTCCCGGTTCTCCATTTTCAACCGGTTCGCCTCCTCCGTCAAGTCTTCCAAATGCCTCTTCTTCCTCCACCTGGACCGCCTCGCCGACTCCCGGTTCGACGTCATCCGCCTCCGCTTCCTCTCTTCCACCGAGTACACCCCTCGGTTCGAGCCGCAGTCCGAACCGGAGCTGTTCGGACTTGCCGAGGTTGATTTTGAGTCGTTTCCTTGTTGCAGCAGGGACAGGAGCTCCTCTATCAGCCCGGTCTCTTGGCATTGGAACTGGAACGGCTTGTCGGCGACGGAGAAGAACATCGGCGAGGAAATAGCACATGAAGTGCTCATCATGATGATCGGAAAGTGAAGAATGGGGGGAGAAGGGAAGGAGGACAAACGGGAAGGAGGAGAGTGGAGGGGACGAGTATTTATCGTTGAAGGGATGATACGCGTAGGGTCCACCAGGGGCAAAAGATTTGGGAAGGCGAGGGTAGAATTGTCCATGAAAAGTATACCTAAGCACCCACTCATGAAAAATAATAGTAACCTAATCATGATTAATTAGTTTAATAATGATGGCTTTGGTTGGTGTAGTGCATGACGTGCAACTTTTTTTTTGCAAAGGTTGGTATTGTGGTAATGGTGGTGGGACCTTTTTTCTTCTTTTTTTGCTCAGGTAGCCCTCGATCAGGTGGGAACCCACAGTGGGATTAGCTTAGCTTAATCACGAAGAATCAAACAAAATTGTATAAAGAACAATTATCTGAAACGTTAAAGTTTATAAACAGGATGATCGAATAAAAAAGGAAAAAGTTTAACGGTGAGGGAGTTTGCCTATAGAGTACGTAGTTGATAAAATAATAAATTATAGACATGTTAATTCAAAGCTATACGTAAAGTTGTTAGTGTCATGTAGCCTTTATTACAGAGACCTACATACATTTTTTTAGAGCGTGAAGTTTTATTAACGAGGATATAAATTACAATAATGAGAGACAATGATGATGAAAATAAATTCTTCACTTTCCTCTACTTATCTGAAAACTCAACGATTACAATGGAAAAGAGCCGAAATGAGTTCAACCATAATCTAACCAAATCCAGAAATACCGATACATCCTTACAGTCAACTTCAAGAAGAAACAGTCATTTCAAACACTACATGCCATAATTGTCAGCATATATGCACATGTAACCTACCCATTAACCATGACTCCCCCTCGACACGACACTACCGTACCAAAACCAAAAACTCTCTCAAAGATAAAGGGTGACCTCGACACCACCCTACCTAAACCTTAAACCCTCGCTCACAAGAGGAGGGACGACCAACACCTAACCAACACCAAAACTAACTAAAACCATAAATTAAAAAAAAACTCAAACCTTGGCCTAAAAGGACTCCAGACTAAGAAAAGCCATCCAAAACCCAGCCAAAATAGTTAGGGCATCTGAGCGCAGATCCACCACCGTGCCTGACCACACCTTCAGCCCTGTAGATGACGGAGAAGGGCGCACCACCCTATGTAATCTGCACCATACATGGCAGTGAAGATCTAATCCAAATCAGGATTGATTCGGGTAGTCAATCGCCACCATGTTCTCCCATTCGCCGCACACCACCCTTCCAAACTGCGTCCCACCAACAAGACTGAGACGACCATGCTTGATCGACGACCAACTCCTATCGGAACAAACATGCGACTCTGAATCACCAACAAACTTTTCAGTCCTCATGGAGAAATTTCCTCAGATACCAACACCCCCAAGCCATCAGAGCATGAGCACCGTCTGGCTACCATACATACTCCCGTCTGACGACAACTAAGACTGGCTGTCGAACAGTGATAAAAACTCAATTCTTGAAACCCTAGATCGCGAGTTTTACGGAGCAGGAGGAAGAGTACCTAGTTTGCTCTTATACCCAAACTAAACTTCGTAATTTCCACCTACATACATATATGGACAGTTTTTCTTAATCAAATTATGAAATATGGACGGGATGAGTTTTTAGTGTTTCTATCTTTCGTTTAAAAGCGAACATTCTTACATTATCTTATCAAAAATAGAGTAATTTACCCTAGCTTTTTATCTCATCAACGGCCGTCTATACCCTAAACATAAACATAATCTAATCCCAACTTCAAGTACCTGAAATCTGAAATGAATCAATAAACCATATAACTACACCTCGTTTGTCGCATTATTATTTTGTTCCCAGCCCTAAGCAAGGCATCATAATAAAATAGTATACATACATTATAGATTTTGTGAAGAGAATATTCGTGGACGGTTTTTTTAGTTAGCAATTTTGGTAGTTTTCTTGTTTGGAAGTTTATTAAGGCCTTGGCTTCCATCAGTAATTCCAAACCAAATTATTAGTGGAGACTAACGAGCACATGTGATGTTTGTTCAAGCTTTTTAACCCATCTAGGAATTTAAAGTGTTTCATGTCGCCCTCGTAAGTCTGCAGCCTCAACATCCAAAGCAGGCTTCATGTGCAATAAAGTTTTAAAAAGGATGATGCTACCAACTTCGAGTGCTGTATGTTTAATCTATGGCCTGCAACTGGTTTTCTACACATCTTCTTCCTCTAGAAACCATCTGCAACGTGCCCAACACACCTCGTTTCATTTTGATTCAACAGCAATGAAATGGTATGGTGATCAGGTGATGGTAGACGACATATCGGTCGTGTAAACTGAAACCAACGACGGCCCGGCGTTCCCTTTAGAATAGTAGAAAATGAAGGCAATGTCATCCGCATTTCAGATAGAAAGAGAACATTTTCTGTTTCAGTGGTCTGGATTTGCATTCCTTTTACGCTCACAAATCAGATACAGTATTAGGCATACAAGAAACACTACTCAACAATATACAAATGTAGAACTTTAGTGTTCCCTAACCCTGGAATGAAAGTAACATGACGCTTTGTTTTGTATGGAACAGAAAAGTGGTCTACAACACATTTTACAACGGCCCTTAGCCCAGTCTGAATTCCAATCTTTACATGTATCACAGGGTGAGTGAACATCTCTGCTCGTCTTATGTTTTCCTCTTGTGGAGGTGCATTGTCGTTTCCGATATTGATTGCCACTGAGAACGTACATAAGATGCCTCGCTTACAAGTTCACTGGCGGAGTCCCCTGAATTTCATAAACCTGGACTTTTAGTACTCTTCACAAGCACGGTAGATAGAAATCAACTAATCTGTTTTATAGCGTGAATGAAGAAAGAAAATGAGAGAAATAACTTTCTTTTAATGATTAAATCAAAGAGTACAAAGCTATCCAACGAGGACTAATTAATTACCAAAGGTACATCTTTTTCATTAATCAGAAATTGGAAATAAACTGACCTTAAAAAGAAGATCATATGCAATGTGTTCCCACGGTAATGAAATGGACATCAAGCAGCATTTGAGAGGGATCATCTCCTCATCAAAACTATGGCTAGAAGCAGCAGCTGCATAGGCATTCTTTACCACAACAGATGCAACAGATGCTGCTTTACAAACCATAAAACCAATCCCAAATCCTTTCTTGGATGTAACAGGTGAAAAAGGACCTGCATCTTGCTGGCTCTGATCTGAATATATCATATGTACTTTCAACATTTGACATGAGTGTTTGAATTATTTGATGAACTATTTACTATATTCAACTTGTCACAAAACAATGAATCTTGAAACTAAATTAAATTTCCAACGGCCAAAAAGTAAATTTCATACCTGCAACACCAGAAACAGCCACTTCAACTTCCCCGCGGCCTCCAGGACCTTTCATGTACACTCTATCTTGTTTGCCAGGGGAATGAGTAAGTGACAAAAGGTTCCCAAATCGAGACTTGCCAGCTGTATATGAAAGACATGAGTTAAAAGAGCAACTTGCTTCCACCCAATAATTGGGGAGAAAAAGCAACATAATAATAATGATGTATCTGAACATACTTATAATGCATTTTCAAGCTAAACACTGATCATTTGGGTGCAAATCCTGTGTTAAATTGATTATTTAGAATCAGAATACTTCATAAAAAAACCGCCAGATGAAACAACAGAATTCAAGTCAGTTCAAAAACACTTCCACATATCTCAGTTAAAAATAACACCCATTTGAAAATTACCAGCATTAGTAAAAGTTGAAAACAACTTATAGGACCATACAGCTTAAAGCAATGAATAAGAATTTATCCTACAGTTAAGCAAAGAACAAATTGATTATGAACAAAAATAAGGTTATCTCAACTTTCAAGTGATAGGTAGTGCGAGCCAAATGCATATAACATGAAGTTATCTGAAGAAAATATTACCATCATATGCATCTCGTACCATTTGATAGCTGACAAACCCCGAAAAAAGGGTTAGCTGCAATCATAGGCACTAGAAATCAG
Organism: Comarum palustre; assembly: GCA_951800085.1. Classification (NCBI taxonomy): domain Eukaryota; kingdom Viridiplantae; phylum Streptophyta; class Magnoliopsida; order Rosales; family Rosaceae; genus Comarum; species Comarum palustre. The sequence continues at coordinate 20,964,151 of OX637583.1, forward strand.
AAGGTCCAAAGAGTAGTACTTCATCTAACAGGATGTGTGTGACATCCACCGATCTAAGATTAATTGTGGTATGTGAACAAAAGGTAGAGAAGAACCTTGGAACTTTTGGCCTTTACAGAACTAATGTCAACCTTCAAAGAGGAAGTATCACTGGAACTGCAATCATCGGTACCCCTTGCCGTGGGAAATGCTGCCCCATCATGTGCATTGAGAATTACACAATAGCAATGGTCTGTTTCAGTCAATACCTGAAAAATCAGAAAACAAAATCACTTCCTGCAGCAAACAGTTTAGATACAACACAAGTCACAACACAATAAAACTGAAAACTTAACATGTGCTAACATTCTTACAAACATAAGATTTGAGCCCTTCTAATGAGGATCCTTAAGTTGATGACTTTTCGGTTTATGGTTAAAAAGACCTATTTTCGATCATATTTTGACATCCCATCCGTTCAGTTTTTAGGTCTATAAGAGTAGATCATTTCTATAAATTTTCAGCCAAATTGGTGATCGTTAAGGTAACAAACTAGGCCAAATTAACGCACGAACCAAATCTGTCAAACATGAACCGTTCATGTTCATAATTGGTAAATCTCACTTATGAATGCCTTAACGATTTTCAATATGGCTAAACATTTATAGAAATGATCTACTCATAAATATTTATAAACTCAACGGTCAAGATGTTGATATAAGATTGAAAAGTGGGATAAGCCGAAAAGTCATCAACTTAAGGGTCCTCATTAGAATGACTCCCTAAGATTCAGAGAAGAAAAAGAAATAGTTAAAACAGGCAGGTTCTACAGATTGACTGATTACAGCAAAGTGACCAACGTACGACTGAAGAATGCGATATAACACCAATTTAGTCTGGTAAGGACATTATATGACCAGTAAGTTCTGACATCACAAATCTAAATGATCTCATTCCCCCAACACAGAAATATACAACAGAAGAAGCTTCTTACCACGGCATCAAAAGTGGAGTCAAAGTCATCGACTGCAAAACATATGTCTGGATACGCAGGTGTTGTCTCTACTTCCTACATATATGTCAGCAAAGAATAGAGAATGAACTGAATAAAAAGCATGGTTTAGTGATATAACATTAATCAGAAGGTAACTAAACTTGCCTTTTGCGAGTCCAAATGAAAGTTGACACGGCTGGGAGATGCATAAACAGTCTTTACTACCTGTAGAGAATTCCACGAGGGGGGATTCCAAAATCCTACATTGTATTAAACGCTTTGTGCTTCTGAAGAGCCAAAATATGTTATCTATGAAGAAAAGACAAGGACTTGGTTTCTTTCAATTGAGTTTTAGTCGCAACAGAGATCTGGTTTGTTTGATAATGTCCTCAAGTCATGGAAAACACATTCCATCATTTCTTTTCTTCATAAGAACCATAACTTGGTTGCAGCATGTTGCAACATTTCCATCAACAAGATAGGAAAAGAAGACGAGTAAAAAAGGTGTGCAGACCTTGTATATTGGGGATAATGGTTTATCTTGCTCAGCTTGATGATTCCAGAGGTCCTGATGACTAAAAACCAAGACTTAGTTTAACTTCTACCACTGCTTAACTCTGGTGAAAAACAAATGACACATGCAAAACGGAACCATATTCACTCAACATCTGAACTGTTCTATGTCTATCACTCAAATGACAACACATGCATACTATTATACTAGCCAATTAGGATCACACGAACACACGATTTGCACACAAATTATCAAACCAAGGCACGACGAACAAACATATAATGTGTGCAGATTACAGGACTAAAACACAATGCGATTCATTACTGAATATGAGTAAATTTACCTGCAAATAGCAACTGTTAGAGTAAATGTAGTGTGAGCAATCAAATTCAAGTGAAACGAGCGCCTCCAATCCACCTCCAAAGCTTTTTCACCTATCAAGTTATCCAACTGTACCAAAATATATGAACAAGCCAACTCCAATTAGCTTCCACTACCAAAACCTTTGGAAATTCAATCAAAGCGGTTTCGAAACTGCTTGATACCTTAGGAGCCAACCTGCGCACAAAGTAAGGCAAAACGTCGTCGTTGAAGCTCTGCAAATCAATTGCAATGCGAATCAAAATAAGCAAAAACTACGAAGTAGAGAAATTGAAGAGGTTTTAGTTAGAGAGAGAAGGAGAGTACCAATTTCCTGACGAAGAAGACGAGATCGTCGTCCTGGAGGCGCCGCGAGTCTTTGCCGCGAAGGAAGTACCAATCGAGGACGTCGTGCCAGAACCGGGGGTCCATTTCGCCATCGGAGGCGTCGTCGACTGTTTTCCCCAGCAAGGTGGAGTGCTTCTTCACCATGGTGAGGAGCTCGCATCTGCAAAACGACGCCGCATTGGATTGGAATTCGAGAGAGTTTAGTCAACAGTGGAGTAGTAGGTTACGTACCTGGAGGGGGCATCTTCACCGTCTCGGAACATTTCCGGTTTAGGCTGGTTTGTTTCTTTCTTTCTCTAAAAAGAAGCGGAGAGAAAGAGAGTGGTGGTTTCTTCAGTCGGCGATCTGGGGCTGTGTAACAGAATCACTGTTGCGTTTCCATCTGGGAGCAACCCTGTGGGACACGGCGAGAGAGGTCCTCCTTCCTATGTTTTGAAATTTTCGATTACTTGCGGTTAAGTTTCTATTACCAGGGAGAAGTACAAACAATGTCGTTGTAGTATAGTGGTAAGTATTCCCGCCTGTCACGCGGGTGACCCGGGTTCGATCCCCGGCAACGGCGGTTTTAATTTTCTTTATTGGGCCCAAAATCTGTTGAGGGCCCGTTAATTTTTGTTTCTTCGCGCTTCCATCTGCATAGCACTACAGGCCCAATTTTATTTATTAGATGATAAGGAATGGCTCGTAATGGAGGTGGTCTTATTTTTTGAATGGTGTGGAGAAACCGGTAATAAAGTTAAACCTTTATAAATTAATGTATGTCAGGGATAAAATTTATTATTTTAGTGAGTAATTATTATTTATTGATAATTTAATAACTTACTAATTTATAAAATGTTTTTTTTTAATTTTTTAAATATTACTTTTTATTTTTTAAACAAAAATAATATAGTTGTACACTATTCAATATCTATATTGATGAATTTTTGACCAATAAAATAAACAGAATTATATTTAATATGCAAAAATAATAGTCAAATACCACATCAGAAACACAAAAATGACTTCTCATCTCAAAGGAGTATAAAAAATCGATGTTAATTGATGAACTGCGTAATAAGTTGTGCAAACATAGAAAATTCAAGTAGTACTAAGAAGCATTTGCAATAGTGGATTTTAAAAAATGTTGACTTACAAGTGAGTCAGGGATGATACAAAATCAATCAAGTGATCAATGTGACCTCAATTTTTAAGAATAAACAAATCACAATTAACTCATTTTTATGAATACTTATAGATGAATTATTAATCTTATTATGTATTAAGGAGTTATTAATTTTTTATATATATTAATTCGTTGGGATTTATATATATTCATGAAATTTGTATTAACTTATAAATTTAACGAATTATTAATTTAGCACGTTGTCCTTAACATCATCTCCTATAGTTTCCCAATTCTTTTAATATTCTCAATTTTGGAGAATATTAGCTTTATTTTGGTCCAACATCTTCCCCAATCCATTCCTTAAAATAAGGATGGAGAAGATAGAGTAGGAGCTCTTCCCTATATTTGGCAATAATATTGTCATAAAATCTCACGTTCTCCAACGACTCAACAACAACTCAAACTCTTTCTTATTTATAGAAAAAAACAACGTATCAAATTGTTCAACTTCGAGTGATTCTGAACCGAGAAAAAAGATAGCAGTGCAGGTGAGCCCTCTCCTCTGCCACTCATTCGATTATTCCAATTGTATTCATCTGTTTGTTTTCATCTGGTCATAGAACAGTTTTTTGGTTCGTGATTATATTGTTGCTCGGTAAATCTATTGAGGATTGAGCATATGATATTGACTATATTGTTTGGGTTTGGGGAGAAACTAGTACAGGGGGTTCGAAATTGATGTAGAGTGAGTCTGGCATGGTTTGTAGAGAAGAGGAAGAGAAGGGATTGAGATTGTTGATACGAAGATGTTAAGAATGGTTTTTGGTTTGATAAGGAGAGTAATTGAAAGCTCGATTCAGTATCTATGATAAATTGAATCTATGCATCTATGTCGTTCCCGATGATTTTGTCTTTTATCTCATATATTTCAATCGATAAGTATCATATTTTCTTATTTTTTGATACTGATCTGGTGAAGTATAAAATGGAATTTGAATCAACTACTTCACTAGCATCTGAGTTTGAGTTCAATACAAATTCTGAATATCTAATATGCATCAAATATACATACAGTACGTCTTAATAGCTAGTTGTATGTATGGACTATCGATCATGATGTAAAATATTTCAAATGTTTGTTTATAAATGAACAAGTAGGGTTTCAACCAATTGATTATGAGATGCTGATCTAATTATAGACTTTGCTTGCAGAAAACACAACTTGAAAGTTCCATATGCCATAGTTCAATATGCTGATCTAATTATAGTCTTAGTTTTTTGTTTAAGCTTTTTTGTCTTGTGAGTTTGGTCATTTGGTGCTTCTTGAAATTTCTTTAAATTTAAGTTAGTATGAACCACAATCTAATGAAGTTGTTTACTTCATTTAATCATGTGGTTTGCATGTATGCAGATCTTGTTCTTAGTTGAGTTAATAGAAAATACTATTTTATATTGTTAATAGAAAAAGATGGCTTATCAAAATCATGTGACTTGATGTCTTTATAATCTAACTCCAATTGTGCAGATGAGTTCTTCGCATTGGACTTTCACTGACCTCCTCAACAATGACAATGGATCGTCCCTTGATGACCTTAATGAACCACAATTGACATATGAATCTCCATTGGATCAGTACCATACCATTTATTCTACTTATGAAGAGGCATGTACTACTGAAGTTGACACTGATCAAGAAACGCTTTGTGCACTTAGCAGCAAGAAATCACAAAAACAATGTCAAAGAACAATAAACTTTTCTATTGAAGAAGACAAACGTCTTGTAGCTGCATGGCTGAATGTTAGCCTTGACTCAATTAGAGGAATTGATCAAAAGAAGAACCAATTCTAGAAAATGATTACTAAATAGTTTGAAGATAACAAGACATGAGCAGGTGAACGGAGTGAAAAATCCTTGACTAATAATTGGTCAAAAATCAGCAGCCATGTGAGTAAGTTTTGTGGACATTATACTATCGTTCAGCACTTACGGAAAAGTGGTCAAACAGAAAAAGATAAGGTGCATAGTTTCATTATTTTCATAATCTTCACACAGCGAACACTTCTGCTATTCAATATTGGCTTTAGTAATAAGTTGTTCAATTTCTTTTTTTTGTTAATTGCTACTGAGCAAAACCAAGTTGCTTTTAGAGAAAAGAAAATTGAACTTCAGGCTCAAAATGAGGAAGCTAAAACAATGGCTATGAATACTAGTACCATGGAACATATTCAAGCAGAGTATTTTAAAATCATTCAGAAGAAAATTTTGGTTAAATGAGTTGGTAAGAATGTCGATGGGATTTGAGTTGGGTGAGATTTGAGCTGAAGTTGCATTGACTCTTATTTTGATCAGAAACCTCTGTTCTGCTTTTTTGTTTCTCAATTCTATTTTTTCAGCTCCTGAATATTTCGATTGTGGTTTTTGTGTGGGGTTAGTTCAGCTAGAAAAACAGATCTTGTTTCTCAAATTTAGACCTTGACCAATGTCATTGTTAAAGTTATTGTCTAAATCTTTATGGTTGTGCTGACAATGATACTCTTTATTTTCTGCAATATTGCTCCTCAGCTGCGTTTATTTTGGTATCATTATGACTTCTAAGAATATGATTTTTATATTCCTTTATCAATGATCAAAGCTAGTTTTACAGTGACATATGATTAGGCTATATTTACATATGATAAGGCCAAGAACAATAACAAATTAACGTTAATATCTTTATCCTGATCATGTTAAGCTATATATGGATATCATACTAGTTCATTTACTTATTCATTGAGGGAATGAGAGTTGGATGAAAAATATACATACGCTTGCCTCCGCCACACATCCATGCACACTGTATTAAAAAGTAGACTCTCACTCAATGAATTTGATATAATGTTTAAAATTCAATGACACTACAAGAAGTTAAAGACAACCTAAAACTGATTTATTTAAGAAAGCAAATCACTACTGGCCTCCATGTATTTTCCATAAGTGCTCGTCAAGATCATCTCGGAGTTGAGTATGCATTTGTTTATCTCTAACCCGATGACGATTTGCAATGAACTCCACTAGTGTTGGTGTTCGCTCAAATGAAAGTGAATAAGTGATATGCCTGGAATGTCTGCAACATGATCATACTCTTTTTCGATTTCATGTAACTTCTTCATCTCTCTCGTCCTCAACAATCATGTTATGCATGTCATCATAATATATTTTAGGATATCCTTATCCCATAGTCTTGTTGGGTTTCAGACGACTGCAAAACGTTCTTGAAGCATTCCAAACGGGCGCTCCACATCTTTTCTTGCTCCTTGCTCTTTAGCAAAATGTCGATGCTTATTTTCTTATAGAGCTGGAATAGTCTTCACTATTGTTGCCCATGATGGATATATACCATCAGCAAAATAATATCTCATGTCATATGATCTACAATTGACTTTATAGCTAATAGGAGGAGCACAACCTTCATCCAATTCACTAAATATATAATAGCGCTCTAACACATTGATGTCATTGAGAGACCCACACTACCAGAAAAAAGTCTTTAGCCGATGAAATAACCAAAAACAGGCCGATGAAATTTTTTCGTCGGCTAAAGTCCACTTTAGCCAACGGAAAAAAAAATTTCTTCAACTAAGTTAAATTTTCGTCGGCTAAAGTGGAATTTTAGCTAACGCAAATTTTTTTCGTCGGCTATAGTAGAATTTTAGGGTATTTCGTCGGCTAAAGTACCTTTTAGTTACAAAATTGCACTACAATATTTCGGTGTCTGATTGACTATTGTGATATCAATCTGGAAGCGAAACTACCCTACGAGTCAAACTCATTGCTACTGCCATGGTATATAGGTTTTTTTGACCATCCGAGTTCGTTTAAGGCTTCAAAATGATGTTTTTCTAAACACTTAACACATGAAAATGCTCATATCTACACCTATATGAGGTATTTTGGTCGAACCTTCAACACAACAAACTCTCAACATGATGAGACGCAACTGTCCATCTAAAAATTTTGAGACATTTACCCCTCGATGATAGGGCTCACCATATGAATAAATAATGGTAAATAGTAGACATGTTGTGATTCC